>JAECUM010092905.1:0-345727 GCA_016617855.1 Megalonaias nervosa
AGAGGTGAGATGTAAGTGATCTGCAAAGGCAAATACCTTCGACCACTCAGGGTCCCATGATTATATACAAACAGTAATCTATTGATAGTTGTTGATAGGTCAGTCCATAATTTTACTATTACTGTACATACTTGTGTATGAGTTGGATCCAACAGCCAACATAGACCCAGATCTGCCATCGCATAATGCACCATGCACCAGAAGATCTGGTCTATGAAGTTTGTTAGGTGTAACCAGTAGAACAAATCAACAAAGACCCTGCTCTGCTGGTGTATTTTTTGATGGCAGATCTGGGTCTGTGTTGTTTGCAGTTGGACCTGACTTGTAAGCGAGTATATACAGTATGTCATAAATGTCTTCCAACAAATCAGAAACTCCTGTTTGGCTTATTTAAAAAGGTGTTTTATTTATCTCTGACTTTTTACTTTGATAGTGAATAAAATCAATCAAGATTGTGATTTATGTTTAATGATTTATCCAGATTACTTTGAAAAAAAATTCTTTGATTACACAACTGGAGAATTTGAGGAAATATGAATGATAAGACATAAGTAAACCAATGTTTTCACCTCCTGGAGACAGGAATCTTGCCTGTTATAGCCCATATAACAAAATTATAGCTTGACCCCTTGGGCCAAGTATGGCATCTGTAAATCAATAACCACACAAAAGAAATTCAAATGAACCACCTACCAATTCAGTTGCCAGCTAAATATAAACTATCAGGTTATAAGGTGACTGGACAAAAGCTTGCCTCAATAAGTACAGCAAAAAGAAAGAATTTACTATATTACAAACATTAGTTCAACTCTTTGTAACTTCAACATTTTAATCCATTTTTTCAAACCTTTTGACAATATAGATTTACTAAGAATTGTTGTTTCAACTACTTGGAGAGTTTTTAGTTCGAAAGAAACAGATGTGTAAAGGAGTCAGCAGTGTGTTGTCCTTTTTCTGATGGATCAGTTAAGTACAAGTAACTAAAAAAAGTATATTATCCTTTACAGTGCACAAAACAGTCACATAGTGGAAGTGAAGCAAAGAGTTGCTGTCCATAAGTTAACGCATTGCAATTTGCTTGTTTCTTGTAGCTAAAAACAAAACCCGATCTATGGCATAAAATAGATCCAATCCACACAAATATAGACTATCAGTATCTTCAAGTTCACATCCAACAGAAAAAATGACAAGGGATTTTGGCAGTAAAGCCAATTTAAGAAGCAGCAGTGCTGATTCTGATGATGATATCGCTGGTATGGAATAAGCTCAATATATTATAAAGTGAACTCAACATATTGTATTCCAAACTATATTGTAAACCCTTCCTACAAAGGATTTCCCAGTTATGAATAAATACATAGACAGAGCTCACAATACAAATATTTAAAAATAACCTTCATGAATTCAAAATTAATAATTTCTTGCAAGGAACTATTCTGCATAACTCTCTATGATGACTATGTACCACCTTTTAGTAAAATGATTTAAAACTAAGGAATAATGATCCTTGCAGAGAACCTCTCTGATGCATGAAAAATACAATGTTATTTGGCATTATCAAATATACCTGATATGAATAGAATATACTAAATCCAAGATGATATAATTGTATGTATTGCACCACAGAATATTGCACACATACTATTGCACTATATAACTACACTTATGTTTATAAGACTGTACAAATATGAATTTACTGCTTTGATTTAGAGAATAAAATGATATATATAATTATCATCTTTAAAAAACAAGATGCATATTTATTTTTTATTACACCTACACATATTTACAGACAACATGCGTATCAAAATACAGAAACATCCATCAACGAATTTCAAATACAAACTAGTGGAGACAAAACACAAGTTGCTGTCTTGTTGCTCCCAAATCATTGCTGTGTAACATATCAATTCTCATATTAAAATTTCTCCACTACAAAAAAAATGAATTTTGTTTTTACAACAAAACCATTAATTAAGGTTTGATATACATTATGCTTGTTATTTCCTTAAAATAAGATATTCTGTGTTATCAAGCTGGATTCCAATTACTGTATGGAAGTCTTGGTTGATTAGTGTAGGAAAGTCTTGGTTGATTATTATGGGAAGGTCCGGGTTAACCTCAGAGCATGTTGTGTAGAGTGGCTGCTGAGGAAGTTGTGGAAATGGTTGGGCTGTTCATTATCGTAGCATACTCATAGACAGCCTGCAAAAATGTAAATATCTCAAAAGATATTTTCAAAATAAAATATAATAGTAATAATGTAACAAAACTGACATTGAGGATAACTGATCAATCAGCAGTTTGCCATGTCCTGATGTAATAGTAATATAAGCATAATTGTTATTCTTGAAATACCAAGAAATACTTGCTTATAGGATGAGTCCAACTGCAAACTGCACAGACCCATATGTATGCCAGCATATCTGGGTCTGTGCAGTTTGTTAGGCGTAATTAATAGAACAAACAACACATACTCAGGTCTGCAGGTGTGTTATGCTATGGCTTATCAGGATTTTTGTTGTCTGCAATTTGACTTGACTTATAAGTGAGTAATGCAGTAAAGAAGAAATGTGAATCTCAACATATCACACAACATGGCCTTAAAACTTTTCATAACAAAACTAGGATTTAATAATATTTTATACTGGGAATATTCTCCATGTTTTAATAAAAATGCATTATCTTGGCTAATTTATGTTCCCCTCAAAAAAGTATACATCATTTTGAACTGATTTTGAACTCCAAAATAGTTTGCGGTACAACAGAATCAATTTACACCACTCCCTCAATAACTTGCACCCTGACAACTTGCAAACCCACTTATAATGCAGGGTCAGTAGTGGATCCCATTTATTTTTACTAGAAAGTACAACAAATTTTACGCCTATTTTTTGAACATGAAGAAAATCACAATCAAGATTGGTAACTTAAATCTTGATATATTGCTCGTTTTGTCATCAGAAATGGTCCATATGACCTGGAAATTTGAACCAACATTATGAAATTATCAACTTTTAAAAAGAAGTCATGTATTTTGTTAAAATTTCTTTCCAAACAACATTCTTGGTACACTGTAAATAACATTATGCAATGAAATTTTGATCAATGAAAATGTCACTAATGCCTACTTGAGGCAGCACTATAATAAATAAATACCAATTAAATAAGTTTTTTGTCAAGTGAAATGCGTGTTTTAGTTATATCTTTTAGGATGGTTTAAGTGTAATGATCATAAATACAATGTGCCCCTGTTGTATTCAATCATGAAATGTGTCAATCTACCATAACAGCTATATCTGTGAGCATTTCTGTGAGAACCCTAATTAAGTGCCGATGGTGTTTTGATACCTAATTTGCATAAGTATTTGTTGTATTGTTGCACTGAATTAAAAGCTGACCTTGTATTACCAAGTTAATTAGTCTTTTGTATCAAATAAATGGAGTGGATTAAATGAAAAATTAAAGGCATGGAAATCCAACCTGCATAAGAGCTAGCGGCCCGTTTGAGGGTTAGGTCAACTCATTTCAAAAGTGATCACTCGAACACTGTTACAATTTTGTTGCTTTTGGGTGAACATAATATAATGAAACTACCTTAAATTAGCATACTCATTTACAAATGTGATCAAAGATAGCAAGACAACCAAGCTTAATGAACACTTGATGACACAAAATTCTATTTTACAGATACGTTTTATTAATGAGAAGCTAGTTTCAGAGTTTGTAGTTAATTTGTTATTATTGAATTGGCACTCGGAGATTTCCTCACAGATAAGAAGTTTCACTGTTACTTGCAATGAAATCTTGGCATCAATATTTTACTAATAAAACAATTAAAAAAATTTTACTTTCGATGATGACAGCTGTTTCATGAACTAAATGTTCCATATTTTTTTAATAAAAGGAATCTTGTTTGATTGTAAATTTGAATCAGTAACTAGTCTGGTTGCCTAGTGAGTATGCTCCTTGCAATGCATTCCACTATAATAGTAGAAAGCAAAGCAGGGAGCATACAGTTCATGGAACCAGACCACAACATAAAGCAGTGATGAAATACACAATGCTTTCGCATACACGTGATATCTGTTGAAACCAGTTGGAATAATGTTAACAATCTCTCAATGGTTGGGCATCTTGAAAATAAAGGTACCGGGTAATTATTACACAAAAACGAATAATTTAGTTAGAAAAAGCACTTTATTGACAATTATTTTAAAACCAGTATTCAGTCATTAAACAGACCAGTTTGCTACCCCCTCCCAATGGTTTTCTCAATGGTCCAGCAAGGATGGCATCATTTCACGTTGTTATGGAGGTCACTCAATAACTCAAGCTCTTGCTTAAAGTGTGGTCTGTTTTTGGACCTCGTTGTATGTGAGTTATCGAGGGAAAGGTGTATTATGAATCATAATTTTTTAATTAAAAAAAATGTTTGCCTAAAAAGCAAAATTTAAGATGGTTGTATGATCCATAAAAACTTCACTATATCCAAAAAGTTGGTAAATCAGAGTTCGTTTTCAACAGGTTTCATTGTAAAACAAAATAGTTATATTTCATTACAGACCTAAGAATGGAACTATTTTCAGTGAGTAACATTTATTCAGTGAATAACCTTGAAGTGAATATTTTGTTTTGTTTTTGTTGGTTTTAATGGCACTTTTAGTACATTATCAAGGAGAAAAAATAGGAGCTAAATTTCTTTCCTAAAAACAATGAGGCAGCCAACAATGGCTGACCTTGTTGGGTATTGAACCCATGACCTTGGATTATAAGTCTGAGACTATACCAACTGATCTACCACAGCTTAAACTCCTTGAGATCATATTGATATTAGTGATGATTCACTCACCCTGTATATAAGGGCATACTGCTCTTTGGTTTGGACAACCCCTGCCCTCTCTTGTCTCATTTTGTACACACATCGTTGTATGTCCACTTTACGCTTGTCTTCAAACATCCTCATGCTTATGTCAACAGCTATGAAAGTTCCTGTTCTCCCTGTGCCAGGACTGTAAGCAGAAATGACTATATAAGTTTGCTTACAAGACATATCCAACTGCAAACTGCATAGACCCAGGTCTGCCACTGCGTAATAAACCAGCAGATCTGGGTCTATGCAGTTTGTTAGGAGTAATCAGTAGAACAAACAACTGATCTACTGGAGCATTATGTGATGGCAGATCAGGGCCTATGTTGTTTGTGGTTAGACCTGACTCTTAGGCATATATATATATATATATATATATATATATATATATATATATATATATATATATATATATATATATATCTTGCAGTAAAAGTTGTATTGAATGACCTCTGCTATGTGACCACCTGTCTTGAGACTGAGATATATTTTCAATGCCAAATTTACTGATTATTTTGTGTTATGACCTGTCATCAAAGACCATGATTAATTAGCAAAAGTGATGATCTTTAAAGATAGGTTATATTGTATCAACAATAATGCAATTATCCACAAAATCAAATTGAAATTATAAGTATTCAATCACTATAAGGCACATGACCTTAAGGTGGTCCCTTTTACAAGGCAGGTTTGGCCATGAATCTCATTAAATTATTTAATAGAAATATTATGTAAATAAGAAGATACCTAGCCTGTAAGGTAGTCCACTTTTATGGCTACCACAAGCAGTATTAAAGTAAGGAAGTGCTGTATAATGTTTTCACATCATTAAATTTGGAATTTTATAAATTTGTACATGAAAAATTCACAACAGAAATGCATACATAACTTAATGATCAGCAACATGTACTGTATTTACATGCAAATAATGTGTATCCCACTGTTGCCAGCACAGATCCAGATCTCTTGGCCCCTAGTCCACTGGCAAAATAAGGTTCTATCTTATCTCTACATATAATTTCTAGTAAACTGCATTGCTGACTTGAAACCAGTAACTTCGACAGTATATGTAACTTTTGTAAATGTACCCACTCTCCAGGCAAATTTTTAAGGGAACCAACATATTAAAAATACCATATATGGAAACTTTTACCATCATAACAGACTTGAATAATACTTGGGGCTCATTTATGAAAAATTGTGAATTTATCTATTTTAAGACCTATCCACACAACAATACTACTGATTTCTCATATCACCAGAAAACAAAGAAAAAAGACGGCATATGTACCTGCAGTGTACAATGACAGGTGCCCCACTGTCCTCATAATGGGGCCTTGTGTCAAGCACAAACTTTACCATCGATAATGGATCAGGCTCGCTACTGCTGGGCCAGTTGGTGAACCAGAAGTGATGAATTTCTCTTAGGAGATTATTCTGTAAAAATGAGGAATGAAACATTCTATATAGGATCTTGATTGACCGTTTGTACAGCGTTCTTCTTGTCAATCATTTTTTCAAAATACCAAGTATTTAACTTTTTAATTGCAGTTGACTCCTAACAAATGACAAATTATTATGGCCTATATTCTTTGTTTTGTATATAAATAAAACAAGAACCTGTAGTGAACCTGATGTCATTCTTTTGCTACTAATTTGTTTCACGATATGCATTATATACCTAGCCCCTCCTCCCCTCTAAATTGTGTACACTTGTACAGAAAACTCCACATTCATTACCTGGTGTTGCCCAAGTGAGTGGGTCAATGTCATTGTTGAGGGATAGGGGAATCACCTGTCACTATCATAAACTTGGGGTGATTTTTCACACATGAAATCATCGTTATGACATCAGTTGCAAATCACAGGAAGCATTCAAGCACTTACACTGTCCACCATTTTTAATACTAGTGTTTGGTCACTTTTTGCAAATTCTTGACTTGATTATTATTTCAAGCTGAAATTGGCATATTTCCTACATATAGTTATAGAGAAATGTTTTGTGAAGATGTACCTTTACGAATAAATTAACTTTCTCTAGCCTTTTTATGGCTTTTGAGCACACCCCTGCCAACAGTTTTTCATGAAATACCATATTCTTGAGTCATACACAGTTTGAAATTATATGTTGCTATTAAAACCAATAGTGCATATTTATTAGTGTTTTTACAAATATATACACTGATCTGAAATCACAAATTAGTAAACTGCCATTTTAAAATTTAGTTATCAAAGGATATTTTTGGTCGATGTTCACATTTTAAAATAAAAAATTCTGACCATTATTTTGAGCGATATAACACAGTTCTTGAAGTAGAGGCAAGTGTTAAAATGTGTAATTGGGGACTGGCACAAAGTTGATTCTCAATAAATATTTATGATTATGTTTCTAAACTGAGAAACACTAGAGATCAATTTTCTGTTCTTCATTATGTCATACTGTTTTCATTGTTTTCACTTTTGATGTAGCCATGTGCCAGGAAGAGTTATGGTTCTTGCTGTCTTGTTTGACCTTTATAAAAGACTTTATTTTTGGGTTTTACACAAATATTCCTACAGATGTTGCTATTATTCTCATAAAAAGAATTTCAAAGTATTTCAAAGCATGAATAGGTGAGTGTATATGTTCATTTTATGCATTTATTTTCATTGAATAGGTCGTGAAAAATCGACAATGCATATACCTTTCAATTACAAATACAGTGTGACCCCGCTATAACACAGTAGTTGGGAGCCATAGAACCCGACCGTGTGATAGACCGAACTGTGTTATAAACAACCAGGTCAGTTAGCAGAAGAAAATGATGCATGTACCCCAAAAAATGTGCGAGGGTGGGTGGGCGGTAGGTAATATATGCGGACGCAAAGATACGTGCTTCATTGGCACAGTTATCATCTGAAATCGATGCATATTAAATGAGAAATACACCTGTAGTGAAAACAGAGAAGGCATATATAATATTTTACTTTATTCAGCGAACCATGCATTGGTACATATAAGTGTATACTGTTTATATATACATGTCTAATGCATAGCAATGAATAAAGTATCAACACCATGTACTCACCCACGAATCACATCACACACACTGAATCCACAATACAAGTAATTCCATCGAAAATATGCACACACTGAGATTTAAAATATTCAATAATTTTGTCACAGGTCATATAGGTCTGAATTCAGTGGGAAAAAAAATAGCACAATCACGTAACGAATGATGAAGCACATTTATTTTTCAGTATGTCCGAAATCGGTAAAAGTTTGCATTTTAAGCGCCGTCGGTAGAGTTCGTAAGCATAAACTTTTTCCTGTAAAAAGGAAACTTTAACTGCACAGTAAAAATGTTCCAGTCATGTTGGAAAATGAAACAATCCATCAGATTCCATTGCTTTTATTTAAGTTTGGTAATGGCTTCCTTTGAAGAAAGGTTCTTTGTTTTTATTGAATATTGTAGTCGGCTTTCTTTGACGCAGGGTGCATGCGTTATTGAAGTCACCACTAAAGGACAGCTTTGGAGAACCAAACAAATCCCCATTTCTTATTGTGGCGGCAACATCAAAAAATTGTATTGCATGATTGAGACTGATTTTTTTCCCATTTGCTTAGTACATTTTCATAACAATCGGTGCTTCAAAGGTAATGTTTTCTTTGAAATTTCAGCTACTATTTTGTCTGGGTACATTTTTTAAAAAATGAACTGGCCGTCATATGGTCAGTTTTAGTTACTGTTCTTCCCTGCCTATTGAATAGACAAGTGAGAGCTTGTTTGTTTTTTTGTTGTTTTTTTTTTGGTTTTTTTTAATTTTCTTTTATAATACATTTATGGTAGTGGAGTGATGCTGCCTTCCACGCATGCGTCAGAAATTTAAAGAAAGGGTCAATTGACGATAGAGACGCAGGTGTTCTGGTCTGATGACAGGGATTACTACAGAAAATGTGCATGTTCTGAAGGATTTAATTCTGAGTGAAAAAGAGGAATTTTACTTACCATCCACATACAAATGTCAGTCTATGTATATATATTAATTACTAGCAAGCAGCCGAAAATCCGAAAGATAGATTATGAAGTAATGCCTCGTCTGGTTGATCTCCGCTACCAGAAATGTAAATTTGAAAAATAGCGGATATCTCAAAACATACAGTACTCATGCTAGATGCCAACATAAGCAGATTATGATATAACAATGCGCTGTTAAGATGGTTTGTCAATATGGACAAAGAATTTGTTTATGTAACAATAGATAAATTTCAATGCATTTTATATCAACATTATGGGCCTCTGAATTTCTCCACTCCAAACCAATGGTTCTATATACAAGTTTAAACAGCCAACAATGTCACCAATAAAAAAAAAAAAATCGCCAGATGGTATATTTTGCTGCCGATAAGGAAAAAAAAGTCGCAATTTGCAACATTGGCGAAGCCCTGCGTGATTCCTGAATAAATTTTTACATGTTATTTTTCGTACTTTTAAGAAGAAAACACTATTTTTTTGTGTATGAGAAAAATGCATATAAAATTTCAGTAGCCACGCCACGATTGTCTTGTATTATTCATACGCGATCTCTTCTCTTAAATGATAATAAACTTTTTTTGCTTTTTTCGTATTTTTAAGAAAGGAATTTTTTTTCGTGTACGAGAAAAATACATGTATATGAAATTTCGGGAGCCACACCACAACCATGTTATATCCGAATTCGTGTTATAACTGAGCGTGCTATAGCGGGGTCACACTGTACATTCATACATAATGATGTTGGCTTATTACATACGAAAGCAGAGAAAGTACCAGGCATAATTAGGTTGCTATTTTGAGAAAATATTAATCTTCATCACAATAACCTTTTGCTATTTCTCAGAGATCAGCTTGTTGCTGTCACAACTGTTCATTTGCTGCACAATGTTTATTTATCTGGTCTATAAGTGACCATGTTTGTGTCACATGACTCATGAATTTGCTCAAAACAAAGAAGGCGAAACTAACCCTGCTAATCTAAATTTCTGCTCCGCAGCCCCTTGACATGAGATCCAACATGCTCAACCTCAACATCATGAACCATATTGATACTAGATATGGTTATGGTGAATTTCCTACACGAAATGAAACACTTTGTTGATCTCATCTGATGTTGCTTGAGATGAAGAGGCAAAACTAGCCCTGCTAATCTTAATTGCTGCTTTGCAGCCCCATGACATGAGATCCAATAACATGCTTATCTCAGCATCAGAAACCATATTGATACCAGATATGGTTAAAATGAAGAGGGTGAAACTAACCCTGCTAATCCAAATGGCTGCTCTGCAGCCCCACGAGGTGAGCTCCAATAACATGCCCAATCTCTGTACCAGGAACCATTTTGACATTAGATCTAACAGCAGTGTCTCCTACAAGAATGAATACCTCTGTTCATCTGTGACCCAGCATGGCCAGCCATAGTTTCTTGGTAGCAGTGCTGACCAGTGCACTGAAAATTTGCAGTGGGAAAGAACCACTGAACACATAGTGCAAAATAGAGGAAACAGTGCCAATCTGAGTCTAATGGTTTTCACAGGGGTCCAGAAATGTGAAGAGGAAATCATAAACTAAAGGAAAAACTACAAAAACTTCATTAATATCTTAAACCACAAACTGACCATCACTTTGGACTTGCATCATCTGACTAGATCAGGGGTCGGCAACCTACCACAGGCATGCCACAAGGTGGCACGTCAAGAGGTTTGTGTAGCATGCAAAGGGCAACCAGAAATATTGATTTTAACAGTGTTAATCTCTTGCTGGTGGCATGTGCTCATTCATTTTGTAATTAATCCGGAAAAAAGTGGCACGCTAGGTAAAATAGGTTGCTGACCCCTGGACTAGACACATGACCTATGCATCATATTTTGCAGTCCCTTAGGGTACAAAGGGTTCAATGAAATTTCATGATAAACAATAAAATAGAGCACAATATTTGGCACAGAAGATCTCTCACAAGTTTTCTGATACCTATTTTTGTGTTCTAAACTGAACACATTTACTTTGCTGCTGTTCTTTAAACCCCAAACCCTCACTGACATCTGAAAGGTAAATCATTTTAAGATAAATATTGCATTTGCGTGAGTCCCAGTTCACTTAAAATTGCTATCTCAATCAATACAGCTTTTGTTTTTCTCAAAAAGGAAACAATTAAAGAAATAGTTCTGATTTTTGAAAGCAGAATACTGTTTTTCAGAAATGTTAACTGTTGCAAGGGTGGTTCCTCGAAGAGTTATTTTAATGGGCAGTCATAAGTATTGACAAAAAAACTCACAAAATTTAGCCTCAACAAGTTACCTCTAAATCCTTCATTTCCAGCACTAACTCTGTGTATTCTTGTTGGACATCTTTTCTTCTCAGAGCTATGGTAAAGTCTCCATACTTTCTCAGGGCATCCATCCCCTCACTGTCTGGCCAGTAGGTGTTACATACAGGCTTTAAGGCAAAATAAATTTGAATCTCATATGAAAAAGAAGAGTCCCATGCTCTACTGGGTGAAAACAATTTCCAGGAATTCAAGACAATGACCATTTCTTCATTTTACCTGATGAGTGTTGAAACCATCTTTGATATTCTTCAGTGACAAAAACATTTTTAAATTAGCTACTGTGGAGGATATATTTGATGTCAAATTGGCACCATTTTCATTTAGGACAAATTAGACATCACTTAAAGTCTCTTGGTCAAAACCCATGTCATCATAATGATCATCCATTCAGGGGGTGTAGTGACAACAAGATTTTCATGACAGCCATCATTGCAGCCATATTGGACCAACTAGATACATGTATCTTAAGAAGTCTATTGGTCAAAACCCATGTTGATACAGCCGTCCCTTTGGGAGTAGGCCAAAAATATCTACAGATAAAGTCAATTCTGTGATTGATGGGTCACCTTCTGTAAAATACCTGTAATGCTTCTTATGTTGAAGCACTGTTCCTTTAATGTGTTTGCTATCAATGCACACAAGTTTTCTTCTTCAGTCTTGTGTTCTTGCATAATTTAGCACTGTATTCCTTGAAAATTTTGAACCAACAGAATGTCTCATATGAAATTGTAACTGGAATTTTGATCAATCATCTTTTCTTGGATTAAATAAGTAACCTAATGATTAAATGCCTGTTAACATTTTAATTTCAAAAGATGGATGGATATATATTGAAGAGCTGGTATGTTAATTGTGACTATCAGTTTTTCTTCAACCACAGTGTGTTTTGAGAATGTGGAGTTATTCTGAATTTTTCACACTGTTGTTGTTTCTATACTACCAATAATTGCAATCCATTTATCTAACAGAAATGGGCTGAATTTATTATCTGGCATTGTAAACAATATATAGGAAGAGAGTTATATCTCATTATATCTTAATCCCATTATCATGCAATAAAACAACTGATAGAAACTGTTAAATTGGTCAATATGATAAAGTTTGGCAAATCTGTCTAAAATTGGGTCTTTATTAGTCCTTTCTGATGGATACAGTTTGTATATGGTTATCAGAAAATTCCCTCATCCACCCTAAAAAATGGGTTGTGGGACAATAAGAATGATTATTTACCTCAACAGGGAATTTATAAGCAACAGGTGGCATTTTATTCAAATTCTTTATACAAAAAACCCCCCAAATAAACTAGTGTAATGGAAATTGTAGCCGATTTGAAGTTACACTGAAAGACTGACTGGAGTAGGATGAATGTAAGGAAAGATTAGCCAATTTGAAGTTACACTAACAGACAGGATTATGGTGAATATAATGGAAAGATGGGCTGAACTGAAGTTACACTGACAGACTGACTGGAGTAGGAAGAATGTAAGTCAAGATTAGCCAATTTGAAGTTACACTCACAGAAATTTATTTGGGAAAATGAGAATGACTGTCGAGACAGGTGACTGCCATGTAAAGGTGATAGTCACTGTTAATGCATGTTTGAGTATACAATATATACTCACTTATATATACTCCGGTTCAACTGCAAACTCAGATCTGTGCCTATGCAATTAGGAGTAATCTATAGAACAAACAGCATAAACCCTGATCTGCTGACTCATGTGATGCCAGATCAAGGTCTATGTTTTTTGCAGTTAGGCTTGACTTTATATATATATATATATATATATATATATATATATATATATAATTTTTCCTTGTAGATTAAAGTTATGTAAGTATATAGAGTATATTCTGTAATAATAATAATAATAATAAAATAATAATAAAACAGTGAAACTTTTGAAAACTGAAACTAGAGTTATCTGAAATCCCATTGAAACTGTTTTTTTCTGTTCCTGAAATTGTCCTTTTCTTATTTCAAAATAATTTAATTCTGTAAACTCAGATCCAACTACACCCAAAACTGATTATGTTACACTGAAATAACAATAGGAAGAAATCAAGACGAGTGCCAAAAAAAATTTGTTTCATGGGGATTTCATTTTTTCTAGGCTTCTGTCTTTGAGGCTTCACTATGTTGTTATTATTATTGCTCAAGAACAGATTACACACACAAATTTAACCTGCAAGTAAAAACTTTTAATTACCATATATTTTCAAATAATACATTTTATCATGGCTGCAAGGGAAAGTCAATCTTGAAAAAATGAAAATGATGATTATAAAAAAATGTATGAGGTAAAAGATCCTAGATGTTAAAACCACTTTGTGCATTTTACCTGTCCAATGACATTCATTGGTGTTAACATCAGAATGGCCCTGGACTGCTGTTCCCAAACCATTTTCCAAAAGTCCTCAACAGTATTCACCATAGGAGCTTGAGTGGCGATGTATGCAGAATGGTCATCTTTGTAACCCTTTAACAAAAAGAAATAGAGATAAAAATGCCTCCATTGAACTGCCCTTTCCTGCATAATTGAATGAGATAATTATAAATATTCTTTTCTTTTCATTTTTTCTCAGTTAACAAATCAAACTTTTCTCTTCCAGTACAAAATAATGGTTAATGAGAGTGATAGAGAGAAACTGAAAGGAGTGATTCCAATATTGTTTTCCATGTATGTATAAATAGACTTGTATGAAATTACCAGTCATGGATGGAGGGTAACTGAACTTTGCCTATACTAGCTCAAAAAAAAACAATCTTGGGCTGCATAAGGGCGAGTTAAGCAAGAGGTTTAGAGCTGCAGTATCCAGACCCCAACTGTACAGTCAAAACGTAAAAGTTTAAAACTGCACTATCCAGACTCCAGCTATCCTGTCAAGAGGTTTTACAGCTGCACTATCAAAACCCCAACTGTACCATCAAGAGATTTTACAGCTGCACTATCCAGACCCCAACTGTGCCATCAAGAGATTGACAGCTGTACTATCCAGACCCCAACTGTACCATCAAGAGGTTTACATGAATACTATCCAGACCCCAACAGTGCCATCAAGAGGTTTTACAGCTGCACTATCCAGACTCCAACTGTACCATCAAGAGGTTTAGAGCTATACCATCCAGACCCCAACTGTACCATCAAGAGGTTTTACAGCTGCACTATCCAGACCCCAACTGTACCATCGAGAGGTTTAGAGCTATACCATCCAGACCCCAACTGTACCATCAAGAGGTTTTACAGCTGCATTATCCAGGCAGCAACTGTACTGTCAAGAGTTACTGATGCAAGATGCTGGACATGATTTGCAATCAATGTAAATTAATCAAATTTATGTTAATTTTCCAAAAGACAGCTGTGCCATGTTGTAGCCATACTTACAGTAACATAGTTGGCATTGATATAGTCAGATACGTCATCGCCTGGATTCTTCTTTAGTCTGACTCGAGTATGAGGATCTGAAAATAGGTCAAGATTTTATCATTAATGAATAACTTTTCAATTCTTTTATATTTTTGCGTTTGGTACAACATAAAGCTGGAAAATGAGGAAATTCAGTTTTAAAAAAAAAATCATCAATTTGTAGATGTTTTAAATGCTAGTAGATTGTATAATATACTTTTTTTAAAAACTTCAGCAGGTTGATCATTTTGAGTTACTGTGTTCTATGGTTTTCAAAATTAGCTTTCTGTCTTAAACTCTAAGTAACTATGTGTGTGTGTGTGTGTGTCCTAACTGTTATTTATAAATGTTATTTTTTACTAATATGTACAATTTCCAGTCATCTTACGGAGAGAGAGAGAGAGAGAGAGAGAGAGAGAGCATTCTTGACACCACAATATGCCTTTTTTAACCTGTAGCCTGATTATTTAGAGAAGAGTGATTTACATTTCTTCAGTTTTGCTCATGGAAAGCTATCATCAGTGTCCAGTTTATACAGGTAACTATTATGGAGTCAGTTAAAAGATAAAGGCAGTCAGAGATAAACAACCAGCATTCCACAAATGACTGACAATAGCTAGGAGTGATTTTGTGGTGTTTCTGTTTAAGCATTCCTGTATTGCTGTGGATGAGTGCATGGACCAACCCAACTCATTTGAAGTTATGTAAATCAGAATGTATGTTATTATTTTATTATCAGTTATTATTCTTTTCTCTTGTATTTACAACAGTTTGTTCATTGTGCAGGCCTCAGGGGAGAATACTACATGATACTGAGTTATGCTCATTAAATAAAGTATTTTTTATTATTGTCATTGTTATAATTATTATTATTATTATTATTATTATTATTATTGCACATTGTTGCCTTGAATATGAATGTTTAAACCATCTTATTAAGAGATTAATGGCCAATTCATGGTTAGCAGCAACATTCTTTGATTTTGATAATAAAAGTTAGTTATTATTGTATCTTTTTTCAAATTCTGTTTCCATGATATCATGTCCTGACACCATGTAACACAAACCGGGAGGGGTAATGGACAGTGATGTAATGTCTACAGGACACACTTTGGGCAATCATTAAATTATAGCATTTTTGCTAAGTGCATAAGATAAACTTAAAGACCTCTCTTGTCTTGTGCTTTGTGGTTAGTGTTTAAACAATATCAGTTGGCAACATTGATTGTCTAACTTTGAAACAATGTATAAATAAAACCTAGTAACCTTTGAATTAACTTTAGTGGACAACACCTAAAGTGATTGTTGGACAAGGAAACAGGATGTAAACTTGACCTGGTGACCTTTTAAGTTTGCTTCATTAAGGTGTTTATTTGGGCAGTATATTGGACAAACAAATCAAAGACAATCTGATATAATGATCTTTGAGAACTCCTATTGCAATGTCAGGTGGCAGATAGCATGTACCATTGAAAACATTGGACCTGTCAGAGAAATAGGCACATTTTATGATCAGTGTAAAACACACACACACACACACACACACACACAGAGTGTATTATAATTACTATAATAATTCTTAACTCAAAAACCAAGGTCACACCATGGAAAGATTTAATAATGTAATCACAGATAGATTGCAAGTGCTAAATGACCCAAAACACAGATGATTGCTTCTGTATATCAAATGCAACTTTAAACACCCTCTGCAGTTATAACATCATCATTTCACATTTAATTTTCACAAAATGTTCACATTATGATTTAGCTTTGCATGTATTTATCGTCAAGAGAAACTCTTTGATTTTATTATCAGCTCCATTCGCAAGTATCTTTCAGTTGATGCCACTAAAACACTTGTGTGTTCCTTAGTACTTTCAAGACTGGACTATTGTAACTCAATTCTGTCTGGTTCGTCTCAATATCTACTCCAGAAACTTCAAAAAGTTCAAAACACAGCTTCTCGGATCATCCTTAGAGTACCATGATCAGAGCATGCCTCCCCCCTGCTCTGTACCCTATACTGGCTATCCATTCGATCCAGAATTAAACACAAAATTTGTTCTCTGAGCTACATTTCACTGATGGGCTCCAGTCCAACATACCTATTCGACCTCACCCTTGTGTACACACCAGCAAGATACTTATGCTCCTCTTCTGACATTCGTATTCTCATTATTCCCACTATGAAAATGAAATCATATGGACAACGTTCTTTTGCATACCAGGGCCCAGCAACGTGGAATGAATTGCCCACTGAACTTAGACACAAAGACACAGTGATCTCATTCAAGAGCGCTCTTAAAACTCACCTATTTCAACTGCAAGAACAGACTTAAAGACCTAATAATGTATCCTTACCTTAAATATTTACAGCATGTTTTCTGTTTTCTAATTTTGTGGTGTTTGTTTTTATTTTTGTAATCATATCATTATATATGTTTTTTAAATGTTGTCAAATGTTTTAAAGCGCTTAGAGCTTCTAAAGATTAGGTGCTATGCAAAGTCCTCATTATTATTATTATTATTATTAGAATGCTATGTGTAGCTATCTTCACTCTAGCAATCAGACATTTATCTTGCACTTTTTGACATACATCTAGTGCAGGGGTCTCAAACACATGGCTTGTGGGCCACATGTGGCCAGTGGAGTTATTTCCTGTGGCCTGCAATGACACCCAGAATTTGTAAAATAATTAATAATGCAAATGTTTTCTTCACAGCCAGCCAGTTTGATAAAAAGTTAATTGTTACATTGTTTACTTATTGTTTCCAACAGTTCAACTGGCAACCTTTCATATGAGCTGCTTTCACTGTATGAAAAGGTTTTTAGTGATGCAGCCCTCAGGCCAATGCACTAGTCCTCATGTGGCCCTAATGGTGATTTGAGTTTGAGATCCCTGATCTAGCAGATATTTTGCTCAAGAAGTTATTAAATAAATGTTATTTGCAACAATACTTACGTGGAATGACATTTGCGAATCTATTCTTTTCCTCTGCCCCATATGGAACAGCAGTCATACCAGGTATCTCATTTGGAATGGTCTGTAAAGAATATAGGACTTTATGATATCTGCTTGTGTCTAAAATATATTGACCTGCAAAAAGCATCAGTCTGCTATCATATATAGTGATCCTCATATTGAAAGACTCCAGTGTCCTCATTGACACAGTCCCTTACACAAGCATGGTGATAGATACTTCAATAAACTGGTAGAATTATATTTTACCATATAATAATGTACCCCAGTATATGGTGACTTCAACCATATCACAGTTATACTTGTATTGCTCACCTGAAATGTGTTATATTGAGGGACCAGTGAACTATATCTAATGTACCCAGTATAAGGTGAGCTCATCTACATCACAGTACACTTCTACAGCTCCCATAGCAGGGTCATAGTGAGGTACACAACAGAAATGGTCAGCAATTTACTAATGTAAATATAGCCCTAAACCTCTCCCACATTCCACCCCTACCCCACATGACGGAGATGGGTCCAGAGAAAAAAAGTTACACAACTCTTGCAAAAATAGTGTACATATATTGACTGGTTAACATGCATATCTTTTGATGATTACCACAATATCCATTAAGCTTCACAGCAATCCACCAGAAACTGCAAGATTGGTTGCATTCACAATATTGTCATACTACAGCCAGCTGTCAGAAAGGGCAATAACTCTTATAAAAATTCTAGGACTACTTAGATTTGTTGAAATATGTGCATCTTTAGATAGTGACTGATCCATGATAAACTGCAAGCCAAGTTGTGTTTACAAATTATTGGCATGCAGTGCATCCAGCTGTAGGGTAAAAAGGGCAATAACTCTAACAACAATTGTGAGTAATTTGTCAGTTATGTGCTTCAGATGACTATAAAATGTTTTATGGTGATCCATTGAAAACTGTGAGGCTAGCTGAGTTCACAGTACTCTGCCATACACTACATCCAGTTCCAAGTTCAAAAGAGCTGTAACAAAAACTGCAGTGGCACAGTCCTTTCTTCAGATGATGACCATAATACAAACAGAATTAGTCAGAAAGCCAAACTGATAACCCATTAGGTCGATGATAGAATGGACAGATACATAAGCATACATTTTCTCCAAACAGAATACATCTGCCAATCATGTTTCAAAACTCTGCAATCAACAGTGTCTGAATTCAGAGCTAAAGTCAACATTTAACTCAAACTACTGGAATGTAAAATACAGGTCACAATGACTTAATTTTCTCTGACCACTAAAATACATGCACTCTTCATGATTTCATGATGCATCTACATCTCAAGTAACATAACTATGTACATGTAACAATCAAAGGACTAAACATAGCTGCTGTTGAATCTCAGATCTGGTGCTTCACTTTTACAGTCAGGTACATGTACCATAAGACTAATAGATCCACACTAGATGGCCTCATAATGTACTGCAAGACTAATGTATCCACATTAGATGGCATCATAATGTACCACAAGACTAATGGATCTACACTAGATAGCCTCATAATGTACTGCAAGACTAATGTATCCACATTAGATGGCATCATAATGTACCACAAGACTACTGGATCCACACTAGATGGCATCATAATGTACCACAAGACTAATGGATCCACACTAGATGACCTCGTACACTTAACTGCTACACTCCTCCACCATACTTTAAGACAGCAACTTGAATCTCATCTGAGCTTCCACCTCAAGTTGTTCAAACACATTCCTCACAATGTCACCTGGTCAAGGTAAATATCATCATAACCAGATATGTTGCTTTAATTTTTTGTAAATTAATTATTTTTTTGTTTACATGTTGGCTGATGCTTGCTAACATGATTATAATGCACTCATGAAAAATTGCTTTAGGAGTACCCATTCCATCTTTCCCTTTTGCATGGGCTGTCAGTAATTGGTTAAAAAATAAAAGACAACCCCTAGCAACACTGTATCAGCCAAGTTCTCAAAATAAGAAGTAAGAAGAGGTTAAAATGCAATGTATTGTAATTTACTGGCTATATGGTAAGTATTTCCTGCTTCTGAAAGATGCATGGCTACATGCTAATTGCTTATCAGATATCAGAACTTTGATCTGACAGATGCTAGTGTTTTGTGTTGTTCATATCTAAAGTGGTTATACACAATGATTTGCATGTATGCATACCACCTAAAGAAGTGCATCATGTGATTGTCAAGTAAACTTGATATGAAGCATTAGATGCATCTGTAGAGGATAAATATTGTAATGTGCATTAATTTGTTCTATTGATAGTTAATCAGGTCAGGCACAACTATCTCCCTCCTTCTCACTCCACACCCATGATCTTTCCATGATTAAATTTCTGGACTTGCCTTAATCTTTTCTTCTCTCCCTTGCACTTCATAATCAAACAGAAAAAGAATTGTGATATGATCTGTAAAAGCTTTACCTCTTTCAATCACTTTGTACCTATCACAAATACAACAGATAATGTACTAACAAGTATGCAAATAAGATATTTAAAATCCCAATACAACTGAACATTATGGGGCTTCCAACATTTAAGGATGGGACTTCCAAAATGATTTCCAGGTAATCCTGAGCCTGATCATTTAGGAAATTAATGGAGCCCCCAATTGAGTTGAATCTAGTAAGATATGTGTTCATATACCACCAATTCCCAGCCAATATCAAGCAATTTCATACCTGCCATAACAGGATGTGTCATGCTAAAAACATGATTTGTTTTACTCCCACACCCCATGACACAGTTGTGTTTTGAAAAACATGATTTGAAAAACATGATTTTTAGTCAAAACACAACCTCAATATATGCCTGTAACATGTAGCACTTTGGAACTCAAAACACTTTTTGAATCTCAAACCTCCCATCCCCCAGCCCCAACAATGTCTGGGAATATGGCAGGCATGCAATTTATAGGCAAGGTCAACCAAGGCCCAAAACTCCATAACATCTTTAAAAAGCAAAAACAAACAAACATGTTTTTAATATAAAGCTTCATATTAAATCTGACTTCAAACCATGAAATTCCTCAAAAGGTATTCAGCTGAAATTGAAGGGCAAAAGTTCAAATTCAAACAGGGACCAAAGTCCATAAACTTTTACGGAAAGAAAGTGAAAACAAACTCATCCTGCGACTACTTCATGTAAAGCCTCATACTGTATTAATTTAAACAGTCTGAAGTTCCAGTATGGATGAGACTGCGCCAGGTGGAATGATCTTATGTGATATCTTCTCAAGAAACAGTGTCCATGCTTAAGTGTTTCATTGATGATTTGAGGGAGTCTCTGAAGTGTTTGTTTTTACTTCCCTGTGATTGC
This sequence comes from Megalonaias nervosa, assembly GCA_016617855.1. Lineage (NCBI taxonomy): Eukaryota > Metazoa > Mollusca > Bivalvia > Unionida > Unionidae > Megalonaias > Megalonaias nervosa. The sequence continues at coordinate 20,951 of JAECUM010092905.1, forward strand.
TTTGCCCTTTCCTCCTTCAGCTTAATATAGACAGTCTTCTTTGGCAGTCACTCTTCTAATATTCTGGTGATGTGGCCTGCCCATCTGAATTGTGATTTCATCAGCAGAGTGTAGGTGCTTGGAATGCCTGCCCGTGTGAGAACCTCAGCAACTGGGACCTTGTCCTGCTATCTTATCCTCATCAGCTTCCACAGGCAGCCCATGTGAAAAGGATTCATCTTCTTGGCATGATGTCTATACACAGTCCTGGTTTAACATGCATAAAAGGTTGGCAACACAATGGCTTTGTAGACCTTGTTTGTTTTCACTTAATGCCTGTGCACTCTTACACACATGTATGTAGTCTGCTAAAGGACATACTTGCTTCAGCAATTCTGGCATTGGTTTCATTACTGATGTGGACTGCACATGACAGTGTGCTACAGAGATTGGTGAACTTGTCCGCTGCCATGAAAGTTTGTCCATTTGCTGGGATGGTAGGCTCTATGTAAGGCTTTCTGGTACAGGTTGGTGCATCACCTCTGCAATCTTTATACTGACTGCAAGATCAAAATTGTCACAAGCTGAAGAGAAATGGTCCATACTCTTGTCAGGATGTAGTACTTAATTTTTGCTGATGGGTGTAGATATTATCAAGTCCATAAGCATGAACTGCTTTGAAATCCAGCCCAGGAATTGTAAAGTGTTGTAAAAGTAAGATACCTACAATGTCAAAATTTGTAAAATCAGAAGGCTTGAAACCCCATTGCTGGCAGTAAATGAGGATAAAGATAATCTCTGATGAAAACATCAATGTAAAATTAAAACACTGGAAAAGTATTGTAAGATTTGAAGCACAAAATACTGCCAGTGCAGAACAACATACATGTACATATTGCCTTAAAGTATTTGAATTTCATCATTTGGCCAACATCAATACAATTTTTGTTATTGTTTTCAATGTAAGACATGAAAGTGTACATTACCTTGAACTCTTCATAAATTTTGTTGATATCATGGCAGAAATCAGACAGCCCAGAATAGTTCAGCAGATGGGAATAATTCTTGGTTTCTGTCTAAAAATGAAGATAATTACAGCAAGCTATTATTAAAAAAACACCCCAAACAAACAAAATAACATAAGCACTTACAAAAACTGAATAAACTCTTCCATCCACATATTCAGTTAAATAAAATTTTTTGATATATTTATAACTGAAATAGTAGAACAATGGTCAAAGGAAGCTTTTGTTTTTACAAGCTATTTTATACCTAATGTCAAAATGCTTACTTTACTACATAAATTGAAGAAATGCAAAATAACTACCATTTATACTCAATTAGAAGTCAAGTCCAACTGCAAACAACAGACACCCTGATCTGCTGTCAAATAATTTGCCAGATCAGGGTCTGTGTTGTACGTTCTAATAATTACTCCTAACAAGCTGCAGAGACCCGTATATGCTGGCATATAATGTGATAGCAGTTTTAATCTGTACAGTCTGCAGTTTGATTTAACTTATAGATGTGATGTGATTATGATTTTTAACGTAGCTTTAAAAATTTTTCAGTCATATCGCTACGATGTCTGCAGTGTGGCAGTTTATAGTGATGTCTAGCACTGGGGCATCAAGCCGCAGACATGTAGCATGATGTCCCACCCAGTCACATTATCCTGACACCAGGCCGACCAGTCCTAACACTAACCTCTTAATGCTGAGTGCCAAGCGAGGCAGCTGTTAGTATAATTTTTGTAAGTCTTTGGTATGACTCGGCCGGGGATCGAACCCACGACCTCCCGCATCTGAGGCGGACACTCTAACCACTAGGCCACCGGAGCGGTCGATTTCACTTATAAGTGAGCATATAGTATTTGTTATGTAGTTATTATTCATTTTCTGTTTGGATTTTAAGGTGCTTTACTACATGCTTGAAAGTTAGGTTTATCATCTGTATTTGGCTATACAATGTGTTGTGTGCATGTAATTTATATTGTGTGCTTGACAATTGTCCATAATTGAGGGTAGGGATTTGGGCCTACCTGACTAATGTCATTTTGTAAAAATATGTTTACTTGGATATGGTATATTGGTATATCCACATATTCAAGACGCTTGGTACATCAGCACATTCGTTCAAACACTATACTTTTGGACTTGTGATAGAACTTCTAGGATTATTTGGGATTTAATTCACAATACTGTAAGTTCCTCTTACATTTTTACTTTGTAACTTAAATAAATAAATTTTTTGTTAAATTTTATGAAACTTGTTGGTTTTGCTTTGTCTGTTACTTAGTTTAAGACCACAGAGTCATAACAAATGCTATTTAAAAACATTATTAATTTCAAAATTTCATTATATTCCAACATGGAAAGAAAAAAATTACATTTGGCCTGCTACTAGTAGAGCTTTTAAAGTATAAATCCAGAATTGTATTCAGATCTCAGTTGTTATCAATAATTAGTATACCAAACAATGGAGACCTTGAGCTTCTGGTGCTTTATGCATCAGCAGATATGGGTGTATGCAGTTTGCAGTTGGACTCGACTTATAAGCAGGTATACATGTATACAATATACAGCTACCTGGAAGTCATAGTCGGTCACCTTTGCAAGTTCTACCATATAACATGCACAAATGAAAATTTTAAGCAATGAAAACTTTAAGTTTTCAGAATTATTTTAAAGTAAATACATAGAGAGAGTAAGGCAGACATCACATTATTCTATGCAACTTACTGTCCCGGATTCATTTTGCTCAAGTGCTGGGTTCCAGTATCCACTGTTTGGTCTGGATTTAGGCAAAACCCCCAGGGCTACTGAGTCAATACTGCGAACAGATGAACGACTAAGCATATGAGGACGCATCTTTTTAGCACCATTACGTCGGTATACCAGAACCTGTATAAGGGGGAAAATGCATGACCAAATGAGGTTATTAGATAAAGTGAGATCTGTTAATATTTGGCCATGATGCTGAATATCAAGAAATATTCACAATATCCTTACCTGTCTAATATTGGAATTATTCACAATATCCTTATCTGTCTAATATTGGAATTATTCACAATATCCTTATCCATCTAATATTGGAATTATTCACAATATCCTTATCTGTCTAATATTGGAATTATTCACAGTATCCTTATCTGTCTAATATTGGAATTATTCACAATATCCTTATCTGTCTAATATTGGAATTATTCACAGTATCCTTATCTGTCTAATATTGGAATTATTCACAATATCCTTATCTGTCTAATATTGGAATTATTCACAGTATCCTTATCTGTCTAATATTGGAATTATTCACAATATCCTTATCTGTCTAATATTGGAATTATTCACAGTATCCTTATCTGTCTAATATTGGAATTATTCACAATATCCTTATCTGTCTAATATTGGAATTATTCACAATATCCTCCATCTATCTAATATTGGAATTATTCACAATATCCTTATCTGTCTAATATTGGAATTATTCACAATATCCTTATCTGTCTATTATTGGAATTATTCTTAATATCCTTATCTGTCTAATATTGGAATTATTCACAGTATCCTTATCTGTCTAATATTGGAATTATTCACAGTATCCTTATCTGTCTATTATTGGAATTATTCACAATATCCTTATCTATCTAATATTGGAATTATTCACAATATCCTTATATGTCTATTATCGGAATTATTCACAATATCCTTATCTGTCTAATATAGGAATTATTCACAATATCCTTATCTGTCTAATATAGGAATTATTCACAATATCCTTTTCTGTCTAATATTGGAATTATTCACAATATCCTCCATCTATCTAATATTGGAATTATTGGCAGTTTGTTATTTCTGGAGTAAAGGTCAAGTTAGGTCAAATATTAGGAAGTAAAGTTAGTGATAAAATAACATTAGAAGCATCTTACTAAACACATCCAGCTGTTCATTGATTTATTAAATGTAAAACAGAAGTTTACTTGTGATTTTAAATAGCAACTGTTTAACTGATGAAGACAACATCATTGAATTTCAGATAAGAAAAGTAGACTGTTTTTAGCAGGACGTCATTAGTGACATTCTTCATTCATCAATTATCTCTGCTCATATCAACCAGTATCTTTTACTGTCAGCTAACTTTTAAGACATCATTTGGATACAGAAGACAACAATTTTACATAATTACAAATCTGGGTACTGATTTTCCCTTCACCTGTTCTTTCATAAAAAAAAACAATACACAGAGTTTGGAAAATTACATGCTGTTCTTTGTTTTTGCTGGCTTAATTTAATATATTACTGGATGGATGGTGGATGGATATATATATATATATATATATATATATATATATATATATATATATATATATATATATATCCAGAGAGAGTGAGAGATGTTCTCCATCAGACATTCATAAGATCAATTATGATTCTCTAGCAGACATTTATAAGTTCAATTGATGATCCTCTAGCAGACATTCACAAGTTCAATCATAATTCTCCATCAGACACTTATAAGTTCAATTATTATTCTCTATCAGACACACATAAGTTCAAATATGATTCTCCATCAGACACTAATAAGTTCAATTGATGATTCTCTATCAGATACTCATATGTTTACTTATAATTCTCCATCAGATACTTATTATTATTCTCTATCAGACATTCATGAGATCAATTATTATTCTCCAGCAGACACTTATAAGTTCAATTGATGATTCTCTAGCAGACACTCCCAAGTTCAATTATTATTCTCCATCAAACACTTATAAGTACAATTGATGATTATCCATCAGACATTTTTTAAATTCAATTTATAATTCTCTATCAGACTGATGCATTCAAATTATTTTTCTCCAATAAACATTCATAAACTCAATTTATGATTCTCTAACAGACACTCTTAAGTTCAATTTATGATTCTCCAGCAGACACTCATAAGTTCAACTGATGATTCTCTATCAAGACACTATGTTCAATTCACTAAAAGCTGGATTTGAATTAACTTTCTCATTATGGGATGGTTGATAGTTTTGGTTTAAATTTCACAATTATATCAACAACTATCTTAAGACCAAACTGATCCTGCCCAATCAATCAATGTGATGCTCATTTAAGTTTCCAGTTACAAAATACCTTGACTCTTAACAATTTCTTTACAATGTTCGAAGTGGCATCATTGTACATGTAATACCAACATGGAGTAACCAAAGTGGAGCATGCTTGCTTTGCACCTCTGCTGTCCTGGTCAAATCATAAGAGATGCAGCAGCTCAGTACCTCTCATGCTGGACTCATGACCAGAAGGGTGCAAATCCAAATCTTTGACCAGACACTTTACTCTGATTGCCTCAGCACAACATGACCTCCAGGTGAAAATGAGCTGCCAAACACCAAAGAACCAAACAAAACATTTAAACCTGGCCAGTTGTGGCCAAGATGAGTGTTTTGTTCTTTTCAGACTTAACCATATGTACTTGCTTATAAGACAAGTCCAACTGCAAACTGCACAAAGCCAGATCTGCCATTGCATAATGCACCAGCAGACCTGGGTCTATGCAGTTTGTTAGGAGTAATCAGTAAAACTAACAAAACAGACTCTGATCTGCAGGTGCATTCTGCTATGGCAGATCATAATTTTTGTTGTTTGCAGTTTGAGTTGACTTATAGTTGAGTAAACATGGTATCTCCAGTTTCCTGCACCTTAAGGCAGGCCACTTAAAACAACAAAATAGACCAATGAGTGACTGAGAATACAGATACCAATTATACTTTGCAAATGTTTCTTAAGATCATACTTACAGCTTGAAGAGCCACTAAGGCTACACAGCAGATGCCACCTACTGAGGCAATGACAACAACCATTGTGATGCCAGGCTGCATTTCAGCTGGATATGGCTGTGATATGGACTGCTCACTGCTTTTCACACCTCCATCTTTATTTTCAAGCTGAATTAGTTTTACAGAGAGCAACTGAAAATTTAGTTGAGAATAAATAAATAAACAAGAAGAATTAGCAAAAGAAAGAAAGAAAGAAAGAAAAATTCCGAAAAATGTAAAGCCCACAGTTGTTGTAGAGTTCTGTTAAGAAAAATAATCAGTTTCTTAAATATGGCTGATATTGCTGCCTGTGACCTTGATAACAGGCTTATTGATTCAATGAAACAAATTTGCAGTGTCTGATGAAAACCCAAATTGCAAGCCAAATGTAAAGTGGATGTAAGAAATTTTAAAAAAATGTTGACAAGACACTTAATGGAGGCTGAACAAAGAATTGATGTTGGTTTATATCTTGCCTTTTCCAGAAACTTTGTGGTAAAGACATAAATGTACATCTTTAGTTCAGTAAAATTTATTAATTTTCTTACCCTGTACCTACCTTATCCCTAAAGTGAGCTGTATTGTCTCTGAATCCACTTTCTAGAAGTTTGCCATAATCTGTTGTGGAGGTGACATCCAATTTTCCTTCAGAGTCAACAAAGTAAAAGTATATTGTGGTCTCTGTCACTTGCTGTTGGGAATTGTTATCTTGCAGAAGACAAGTCTTATCTGCAATATTTGAAATGATCACAATCTGCTCATCATGAACAGTATGTCCATTTTCAGAAATCACTCTTTGGAGGTCCTCCTTGAAGAGAGTTTTCACTGCACAGAAATCAAACCAGGTCATCCTCAGGACAACTATAATAAAGACTGGAGGTGAAGTTGTATTGGGAAGAGATGTTGCAACAGGCTGGTTGACATCATTATGATGTCTGGCTGTTGTTGAGGCTCCAGTAGTCCTGATGTTACTTACACTTGAACTGAATCTGAAGGTAGTCATTCGATTATCAGCTTTTGTAGATGAAACTACTACTTTACCTTTTGTGGTCAGTGTAGCAGAGGTGTTGGTTCTTTCAGTTTTGTTCAATTCAGATTTACTTGTGGTTAGTATGGAGGTCAGAGGATCACTCTTTTTCTTGACAGTAGTTGTGATTGGTGTGGTAGTGTTTCCTTTAGAGTTTGATGGAACTGCTATAGAATGAGTCTGGTTTTCATTAAGGATCAGGTCATGTGATCCATTTGGAAGATGATGAACCACAGATGCAGACAGAGTTGGAATGTAGCTTAGAACAAAAACAGATTGTCTAGATGAGGATGATGGTGTGCTGGAGGAAGTGATGTCTGTGCTTAATTTGGTATTAAGTAAGAATGGTGTTAAGGAAGTCTGTGTCTTGTGAGACACTATTAGTATTGATGTATGCAATATTTCTACATCAGGTGTCACATGAGGCAAGGGCTGTACTGAGGATGTGGCACTAAGTGATACAGAGAATGAAGAACCTAGAGGCATTGTAGATACATTAAGTGATACAGTCCCTTGATAATGTGTAAGTGTAGAGCTGACAGTGGATTGCACATATTCTTCAGAAGTTGTGTGCAAGCTGGAGGGCAAACTTACATGTACTAGACTAGGTTCAATCAATGGTACAGTGGAGGAAGTAACATCAGTAGTATTGATGGAGGATTCTTTCCATGTGTAGGAATGACTTTGTAGCATCTGTATATGCTCAGATGGTACTAGTGTAGGTAGTTCCACTATTCTGCTACTCAGCAGAACATTTGATGATCTTGAATGTTCATCCATGGAGGAACTCTTGGTATAACCTGAGGAAGAAACAGTTGTGGTGGTAGCATAGTATTTCCCTCCATGCTGGGCTATTGATGAGCTAGAGATGTAGACTGTTTCTTTGTTCACTACTTTCCCTCCTGGTTCATATTTACCCAGATCTTTGTCCTCTCCAGAGTTATCTCCCTGACCTTCAGAATTACCAACAACATCACCTGTTTGTCCATTTTCTTGTACAGGAGTTGGTGATATATTGGTCAGAATCAGATTTTCTGTTGCACCAGTTGTCAATTGATGCATTCTACCAATTGTAGTTGTTCCAGATAACTTTGCTGTTCTAGTTCTAGCAAGCTCTGGTTGAGTTACAGGTTCTTCAGTTACATTAGGGTTTGGAAGTGTTTGGACAGTTTTGTGCACATCACTGGGAGTGGGCAGAGTCCTTATAGTTAAAGAGGAAGCACCTGATGGTGCAGGCATTGTCCTGTTTCCTTCACCAACTACTTCTTCAGGAGCTGGCAAAGTCCTAAGGGATTCATGGCCATTTTCTGTAGGCCTTTTACTGGTAGTTATTCTGTAAGTTTGAACAACTTCTTCTCTTGGTGTCGGCAAAGTCCTGACTGAATCTGGTTGAGCTGGACTGATTCTAGGGTTTGGTAAGGTTCTATCTGCAACAGTGAAATTAATCAAACTGGAAGGATTGGGCTCTGTCAAATATCGCACATGTCTTTGTTGTTCTGCTATTTCAGCAACATTAGGTTCTGTTTGCTCAATGGGGATTTCAGTTTTCTTTGAAGAAAGATACCAAATAGGCCTTTGTTGCTGTTCTGTACTTTCTTTTTGTGGCTTTGGTGTGTTTTCTATTGGTGGTCTTTCCGTGATTCCTCTAACTGGGTGCTCTGTAATATGTGGACGCTCTGTAATGTCCCCATGGGGAAGTTCAGGTCTAAGAGTCGGTAGGCTTCTGAGAGACTGAGACTCTGTAATGTCCCCATGGGGAAGTTCAGGTCTAAGAGTCGGTAGGCTTCTGAGAGACTGAGACTCTGTAATGTCCCCATGGGGAAGTTCAGGTCTAAGAGTCGGTAGGCTTCTGAGAGACTGAGACTCTTGATTTGGAAGTGTAGGTAAATCTAGTCTGGCATGGCCAAAACCTGAGGCCTCTCCATCAACATCAGCTGATGAGTTCTGTCTGTCCTCTGTCTTCACAGTAGTCCTATAATGTACTACCTGTTCCTCAAGACCCATAATAACCCTTCTTGTACTTGGTCCACCTTCAAGCTTTCCTGACTGTGGTCTTGAAGTGTGATTCTGTCTGTACTCAGTATCTGGCATGTCATATCTCTTGGAACCTTGATCAACCTCAGGTTCTTCTATCTCCTTCCCTGACTGGTCTACATTCAAAGGAACCTCTTCACGTGGGTTCAATGGAAGATTTTGCATCTGTTGGTCTTGGTCCTGTACCCCAGGAAGGATCTCTCCAGATGCACCTGGATGGATGCTTATCCCCTGTGTCGCAGAAAAACCCAACCATACTGAAAGTAAGAAAATATGTTTTTTTATATTTCATCCTGTAAACTGGCTTATTCCTAGGCATTTGAAAATTAAGAATTTATTACAGTTTTCTAATTTCTGATTTTCTAATAGCTTTTATTTCATGGTTATGTCTTGTTTAGTTTTACATAATAATTTCAAAATCAAAAGGTTTTAGTGTCCTAGTGCTTTAGTCTTTATCAATATAAAAGTACAGAACACTAATTACAAATACTTACCCAATCATAATACCTTAGGAGAACTACTACTACCCTGCAAATCCAGCCCTTCCAGATAACATTTTTAGCTAAAAAGAGCTAAAAGTTTTCTGTCTACCTCAGTGGCATTCAGGCAGAGTGAACTCCCCTTGATACAGGGATTGGCAGCAAAAGCCATGAATATTTCAGTTACTACTGGAGCATAAGGCATGCTCTCTACATGGATGTAAATGCGGGGAGGCTGGGAGGGTGTATGTGTATTATGATTGGGTAAGTATTTGCAAAGAAACATATTTTATGAGAAAAAAGTTTCTTAGTTTCTTCTTTAAATATATGACACAATCATCATATCTAGGAGAATACATAAGAGGTGGAGGTAGGTACATTCCATTACCCCAGAAATGCCACCTCCAGTCCCCTAAGGTATGTGTGACAGCCTCTAGGTAACCCAACTGGAGAAGACTCCATCTGTTGGGGGGTGCCTTCGGAAAGGGAAAATGTTCCCTCCTGCAAATCCAGTGGAAGTCATGAAGCTGCGTCTTATGAAGCTGTAGAACAACCTGGAAAGGCAACCTGTTGTGCTATGGTTATAGGTCCCATAAGATTGAGCTGAGCCCTTTGCGATGAAAGATCTCTGAGGTAAAACTGGAGAATGTGGACTCAGATCTCCATCCCATGGCATGGATAATATCAGTTAGAGAACAATTCCAGTCAAAGGCAATGCTTCTGGCAACTATTCTAACCATGTGAGCTGAAATGCATAACAAATTCATTTGAGTTGGAGTTATTTCTTGATATGCAGAGTGAATAACCTGCTTAATCCAGGATCAAATGGGTATGTGCTGTTATATCATCCTGTCCCTGTTTGAGAGGTAAATATAGGCATGATCTCCCTCGACACAATGGCTCTGTCCATTTAAGATACCAATGAAAGAAGAAACCATCATAGGTAGAACTGACCCATATTCTCAGAACTGCATGTAATTTGGGTCCCCTGATAGGGCATGAATTTCGCTCATTCTGCCTGCCATCACTAATGTGATAAGGAAGCAGGTCTTGTAAGAAAGGTGAGCCAAAGATGCCCTTGAAAGCGGTTCAAATGGTGTTTCGTTCAACCAGCTTAGTACCCATGATGGTTCCACTTTGGGCACAAAGCCAACATTTTTGGCCATGTAAAAACAAGGTTGGAGAGGATGGTAGAATAAGTCTTTTGTTTTGTCAGATATCCTCTCTTCCATGATGATGAATAGTGTCAGTGACTGTGGAGCGGTAACCTTTGATTGTGCTTAGTGCTTTTTCTCATCAAAGAGCCAGAGGAGTAATATAGCTATTTCAGGTATAGATGCTGGTAGTGTTATAATGTGTTCTTATGTACACCACTGTGTAACAAATTTTCTTTTGACTTCATGCACTTTCAGAGTGGAGCACCATTTTGCTTGAGTAATTCTCTCCACAACTGGTTGTGAGAACTGTTTATTTCTGGGGGCCTGTTTAATATGATCCAGACGTGCTGGTTCAGTAGGTCTGTGTTGAGGCAAAACAACTGCTGTCATGTTTGTTTGAGTAGATGTGTGAAATTCTCTATTTTCTGTGGAATTCCCATTGTGAGATTGATGAGGCTGTTGATCCTTGACTTCTCCCATCTGAGTGGTGCAATGAGGATGAGGTGACACTCCAATTCTCTTGCTTTTTGTATCACCTTTACAATCAGAAGTTTGAAGGGTAGGCACATGTGTCCAGGCCATTCCTATCTATGGAAAGCACATCAACTGCCCAGGTTTTGGGATCTGGGACTGGTGAGACAAAGGTTAGGAGCTTGGAATTCCACCTTATCGCAAACAGGTCCACCAATGGTCAATCCCATCAGGTGCATATCTGCCATTCCATCTGTATTAGTTGATTGTTCCAGGACAATGAATCTGCTATTACTTTGAGACATTCAGGCATATGACAGTCTTGGACATGGATTTGTTGTTGACAACTCCACTATAAAAAGTCTCACACCAATACATAAATGACTGGGGACTTGGCTCCACTTTGCCATTTGAGATAAGTCACCACCATAGAGTTATCAGAAGAATGAGGACTCTCTTTCCAATAAGAAATCCAGCCCTTCATCTCAAGGATATTGATATGCAGATGCCAGTCCTGGGGAGACCACACTCCTCTGGCTTCCAGAGAAGACGGTAGTAGGCGTGCCCCCCAGCCTTCTGTACTTGCATCCATATAGACTAATCACTGACAGTTGTACTTGCAGAGATATACCCACTGTGAGCCAGGTTATGTTGCTCCAAGTCTGCAGATGGTACCTCATATTAGTGCAAATGGGGACAAGTTGGTCCAATGGGCAAAATTTTGGTCTCCATTGGGATAAAGAAATCATTTGTAATGGGTGTATATAAAGGCAACCTAGGATGATGAGATCCACTGCCAGAAGGTGAAGGAATTCCAATAGAAGAGAGATTTTCTTGACAGTAACAAAGCCACCTTGGTCCTGAATTTCAATGCCCATTCCTGCAGGAGATGCAGTCTGTTTACCTTTGTGTTGAATTCAGTACCTAGATGAAGAAATTGTGGAGATGGTACTATGTCAGATTTGTCCTGTTGACTAGGAAACCCTGATTTGTAAGCAGTGTAACAAGGGTTATCATATCATGTTCACCTGTTGTTTATGCAGGATGTCATCCTGGTGACTTGATGACACTGCCTTGGAGATTGTCAGTATAAGAGCTATAACATGATTCATCAGACAAGTGAAGCCCAGGGACTAAAGTTGAGTCCAAATGGAAGCACTTGGAATTGATAAGTGATGTCATTGCAGGTGAATTGCAGGAACTTCCTGGAAGCCTTGTGAGTAGGGACATGAAGATATGCATCTTTTAAAGCCATGCTGATTGCAAAGGCTCCCTTTTGAATGGCAATCCAAATGTGCCATGGTGTTTCCACAATGAGAACCAAGTAGCATTGAATGAATTGATTTAGGGTGCTTAATTTGATGATGGGGCACAGAGTGCCATTTGCCTTTGGGACCAAGAAAAGTCTGGAATAAAATCCTGGGGAATTTCAAACGATTTCTACCACCTTTTTCTGAAGAATGTCAATTATTTCTTGCTGCAAGGTGGTGGCTTTGAATGGGTCTGTAGGAATGTTAGTAGCTGATGAGACTTTTCACAGAGGAGGAGGTGTTTTGAAAATGAAGCAGAGTCCCTCTGAAACCACTTGCCGGGTCCAATGAATGTCATGGCAAATCTTGTCTCCTGCTGGGATCAGTAGGAAGGGTGGTGTTGAGACAGTGCCATTTTTGAGAGATGGAGGTGGCTGTGAAGTAAGTGATCGCTACTTCTCTGTCTTTTGTCCACTTGGTTCATGAGAACCATGGTTTTCGATGTGAGAAACTATGACAAGACAACTTGTCAGAAGTTTGTGTTTGAGTCATGTCCCTTGGTTCCTTTTGTTGGTTTCCAAAAACTACCCTGTATCAGCGTTGTGGTTGAGGAGTGTTTGTGTACTTCATCAATCTGGCCATTACAAAGTGGATTATGATGATGGCTTAAGGAAGATGAAGGTGGAGAGCAGCGCATCTCATTCCACCAATTGTAAATTGTAGCTGCTGTGATGGCATTGGCTAAAATAAGTTGAGCAGCTCTGTTCAAGACCTGGGCCATTTTGGAGATTGCCTCCCATGCATGTACCATGAAATTTGGAGTATGAGATGATAAGCTCTGTTCCACCTGCTACTGCATTGCAGACTGATTGTTGAGTGCCATTGAAAGATGTTTCAATCTATACGAATGTAGAATGGTTTTGACATCTCCAAAACTGTGATATCCCCGCCAATTGTTAAGGTGTCCAAATGAAAACCTGATGTGTGGCAATTGTAGACCCACTGAGGAAAATTTGATGAAAGGCAATGTTGTGAGAAAAAGAGACATGATGTTGAGACTTGCAATTGACGATGTCAACAGTTCAAAATTCAAAATGTCTGTGATTCTGCCAGACTGTGGAAGTAATTTGAGGTTGGATTCTTCCTATTTTGTGGCAAGATCAACAAATGCTGTAGCTCTGGTCCAGGTAGTTGATAAGGTAGGAAAAGGAAGGCAGAACTCCAGAGACAAAAGCAGAAAACTTCTTCAATGGAAGCTCTGAAGGCTCAGACTCCCCACAACATAGTAAAATCGAGATGGGAAGAAGGAACCTGTGAGTGAGCAGCAGCATCTTGCTTGCATGAGGTGAGGCTAACATCTCTTGAGTTGCCTGAGAAGGAGCTAGTGAAGAGTGTCGAGGTCTGCCGCTAACAAAACTTGTGGAGCACCCTGAAGTAGAAACAGTGATTTCCAATTGGTCACCAATTAAAGAGTCCCTTTTACTGACCAAGGGTTGAAAGAATTGAGAGGTGGCATTTGTCAGAAGCTAAGGTACTAAGCTTGGCATTGTAAATGAAGAGTGCAGTGAGGCTGTATGTGGGTTAGACTGGTCTCCATAATTGCCTGTATGCACTGGGTTTGACAGACTGGATGACATTGATTTCTGGGAACTTCTTGTGTTGAGGTCTTTGTCCTGAAGATCCACTGTAGTAGGCCTAGGCCAGTCAAAATGGAAATAGGCCATGTTTATAGGGAGAATGTTGTCCGAGTCATAATATTGGGATGGGTTACAGGATGTTTGATCTTGATATACATGACTGGTCCATGCATCAGTGGAGCGAGAGGATACTTTGTTATGCTTGTTTATCACTGCTTATCATCAAGAGCTAAATAGTGGAACCTGGAGACAAGGTCTAAAGGTATCGTCAGCAATGACGAGTCCTGTGATGGTGACATAGATGCTGGGACTGTCTGTGATTGTGTGGATTTCCTATAGGTCTCAGAGACTTGTAAGTAAACAATAAAAGTACAGCCCAAACTTATTTGTGAAGTCGCATAGGCTACCAGTGCAAATACCAAAGTACAATTAAATGTATAAAGATGACAAAGTGTGGTAAAATCGTAAAGGCAGAACTTTGTCAACATAGAAATAAAGAAAAATCGGAAATATAGATGGAGTAGACTGTAGACTTTCCTTGTGAAGTGAGAACTCCTCCAACTTGTATCAGAGTTGAGTCTGGCTTTTGTAAGGTCTCTCATGGTAAGAGCATACCTCTCGGCATGAGTGGAAGTAGTAACTGAGATATTCATGGATTTTGCTATCAGTCCCTGTATCAAGCAGAGATCACTCTGCCCAACTGCTACCTAGGTGGGCAGATAACTTTTAGCTCTTTTTTAGCTAAAAATGTTATGGGGAGAGGGGGCTGGATTGCAAAGTAGTAATGATTCTTCTAGGTATTATGATTGGGTAATGTATTTAAAGAAGAAACAGGAGACTTTTTGAAAAAAAGAATGAAAAGAATTGAGAGGAAAACATATGCAGATTTTTCTTTGTATGCAATAATATTTAATGTGTTACAACTCATGATGTATTTGTTATTGCACTTTCTCTGAGAGAGAGAGAGAGAGAGAGAGAGAGAGAGAGAGAGAGAACAATACCTGACAATATAAATAAAAACCACATAATAGTATGTTCCATTATATGAGTGGATCTATGGAATGGATGTCTAAATTAAGACCAAGAGAAATCCCCAACACTTGAATCATTGCTGTACAGTCTCAATTCTCCACCTTTCCTCTCCACAAGAGGCATCTAGTCTGACTTGTAGAATTTTCTGAAAAAGATTTATTTTAAAAATCATTAATACAATATTTTCCATTTTGATATGTGAATTTAAACCAAAACATGCCCCTTATTTTCTTTTCTTTTCAAATTATAGATTTTGTTCTGCTAAGGAAATGTGAATCCATCTGACCAAATTTATAACTTACTGGTCATCGACACACTCTCATATCATCACAAGTACCTTTCTTCATAATTTATCACTGAAATGGAACCTCTATATTTATCAATATACACTGAGAAAAACACTAAATAAAGAGAAACTAAAGTGGAAATGTCTGCAGATTCTCTCATAGTAGAAAAATTATTCCTCCCTAAAATTTCCTAAATCTAGTGTGCTAACTCTGTTTACACATCATGCAATGGATTTTAGATGCAGAAGATGGCTGCCAGTAACTCTAAAAGGAGAAAACTGTTAATTTATCATATCATGCCTTGAGTGGGGAAGTATGTGTGTGTGCATGAGAGAGAATTTTTAAAGTTATGATACATCACTACATTTAAACTTGTGCCAAAAAGAATTTTATGAAAACAGAATTAAAATTAAGAAAAGAAACATAACACACAATATAAACTAAGAACTGAAAAATTGATTTATGTTGATTTTTTAAGAATGTGCAAAACTTTTATAACAACATGGAAACTTTCCAAAATAGGGTATCTGCAAACAATGAATTGTACCTACCAATATTGGTCGAACTTAAATATAAGACTGATAAATAAATATCACAAACTCAACCTCATATATGTCACAAGCAGAGGTGAGGACATATGCATATTGTGTTTTCAATACTGCTGTACATATTTAGCACATTGTTATGGTTGGGATAATTGCTTTTATAATACACAGAAATCATGATTATACACCTGATAATTATAAGTATAAACTGTGAGTCAGTTTTTAAAAAAACCAGGACACTTCAATTATTGAATATTTTACTTTTACATTCCATGGCAGTGACAATTCGAAGTTCAAAAGAGCTCAGAGGTCCTGTGGTTGTTCTCCAAGACAAATAACCACAAGTTTGATTTTCACATGACACCGTATTCCTAAAAATCGTTTATTTGGAGATATAAAATGTTCATTGGGCCAAAAATTGCTTTAAAAAAATCAGAACTGAACTACGTCTTTAAATCTCATAACATTGGTAATGTGCCAAATGTGAATGATGACTGACTATGTGCTGATAAAAGTCTATATTACCAAGACAGCAGTATATTTGGGTGCATTTTGATATGCAGGGCAGGACACTGGGTGTAGGAATTGATCACAGATAACAGCTGAGCTATAAATGTTTCAACCCTGTATTAGCCATAAAGTTGCCTCAAGTATAAAAAAATTGGAATCACAAGCTGTAGATTGCAAATTCAGAAACCATACTTAAAATGTTACATTCAACCCTTTTCTGCTAAAGTACTGATTGCAAAAATGTTGTTAATTATACCTTCATTTTTCCATGAAGTTGTTAAATGATGAAAAAATTTAAATGTTGAGATAATAATTCAAATTTTTCAATTCAAGATGTTTCATTATTATGGTACTCAATCAAACAAAAGAAACGAAGAAAACTTTTATTCTTTTGCGGAAAATGTTTTCAATTTATCATTACAGCAGACTCCCAAACTGAAACAAATTCACCAATATTTTCTAAATGGTAATTGTTAGACAATTATACTTTTGCAGGTGGTTTCAAGGAAAACTGCTGCTGACTGAATAATTACATATTATGATAGTGAAATTTGATTTTAGGTATGATAGTGAAATTTGATTTTAGGTCACTGGCATCTAATTATTTTATGAGCAAAAGAACCAGCCAGTGTGTGGTAGTATATTTAAAACTTTATTTAAAAGAATGAAGCTTGCTAATTGGCTGAAAACAATTACAATAAAAAATTAACCCAGTTTTTCACAAGAAACTTATACATATATATAGGTAAATTGATATCAACAGTAAGCTTGAACATCTGGGTAAATTGTGTGTAATAGTAAGATGGAACCTAAAACCATTTTCATTTTATCTCTGTCGCTAGACAGATGCTATCAAATATAAATGGAGATATCTCATTGGATCAGATTTTTTAAAGTGGGTACCTACAGTGGAATTATTCTAAACAAAACAAGGTAAAAAGCACATAATTTTCATCCTTAAAAAGCTTTCCTCTGAACAGATCATCATACAATGTAGGTGTCATTTTGTCAGTCTTATCACACGAGTATAGTAATTTGATGAAAAATATCAGCATTATAACTTATTGGCATTGAATTAATATGCCTGTGCCCTACAATATTTCCACACTGTGTACTAATCTGGTTCATAAGATATTGCTGACAATCTGGTTCATAAGATATTGCTGACAATCAACTTTATTGCACATAAATAGGAGGGGTCCTGGGTGGCTAAGTGGTATAAGGTGCTCATCTTTACAGATCACTGACATCTCACCTCTGTCCACATGAGTTTTGAGTCTCAGGTTCAGCCAATGTCGGTATGTGAGAAAACTTGCCAGTAGCTTCTCTTGGGTCTGTGGTTTTTCCCGAGTTCTTCCTCCGTCAGATATACTGGCCACCATAAATAATCTATCATGTGCTGAAAATGGCATTTAATGTACAATAACAACAACATTAAAAATAGGACTGGTATTATAATAAGACCTTACCCTGCACAGTACAGTACTTTCTGACTAAAAGCCATAGAATATACTGTCTCATAGTGAGACTGACTTACCATGAAGTACATGATTTAGTACTTGCTCATTATTCAATCATTCAGTCCTCTTCATGCCTCAGGTGGCATGTAAGGCTTCCATATGAGACTGCCACTACTGCTAACCTGCAACTTGTCTATTGATGGTTTCCCATGTCAGGCTACATGCCTTCATCTCTTCTCAACTGTCCTTAGCCATATCTCTATGGGTTGACCCCATTTACGCCTTCCATCTTGTGTCCAAAGTAAGGCTGTGTGGTGGTGTGTCTGTTGGCATTCAACAGATACCCAAGCAGTCTCCATCTCCCCCTTATCACTGTTTGGACAACAGGTTTTACATTTGTCCTACGATGCAGCTCACTGTTTGTACTTTTTCTTGGCTAGAAAATTTTAAGGTTCCTCCACACACTTGCTTTGGAAGGTCTCTACTTTCTGAACTATTCTTGTCATAAGCTTTCAGCACTCTGACCCATATAATAGCATACCAAGGACAGTGCTGTTGAAGATCCTTAACTTTGATTTTGTTCCCAGTGCTTTGATTTCCAGATGTTCTTCAGCATGGTGAGGAGAAGTTGGATTTGATCATTCTTGAATTGACCTCTCTCAGTGTCTCCATCTGTTGCCACATTGCTTCCCAGGTAGGTGAACTTATCCACATTATCTGTGGGATTGTTGTTGATGACTGTAGGGTTATTATTTGTTTTCTTATTAATTTTTATAAACTTTGTCATGCTGATGTTCACTTGAAGCTTTTGGGCTATTTCAGTCAGTCTAGCTGTCTTTTCATACATGTCTTTCTGATGACTTCAAAGCAAGCTTTTGGGCTATTTCAGTCAGTCCAGCTGTCTTTTCATGCATGTCTTTCTGATGACTTGAAAGCAAGCTTATGTCATCAGCATAACCCAAAAATGATGAAAGAGTCTATCGATTCCTCTTCTGTTGTTTGCTATGGTTTCTTTCATAAGCCAATCTATGGCAACAATAAAAATAAATGATGTCAGGATGCAGTCTTGTTTGATGCCTATGGTGATACTGAAATGGTCAGTAAGGTGACTGTTTCAGAAGATCTTGCACTTGAAGTTGCTGTAAAGTAATTTTATGACATTCACCATTGTTTGGGGGATTCTGTGTGAGTGGAGGATTTTCCAGAGGGATTCATGTTGACGGCTGTCAAAAATCTTTAAAAGTCTATGCAGTTTATTTAAATCATGCTGTTCCATTCAGCAGACTGTTCAAGAATCTGACTGAGGGTGAAGATGTGTTTAATGCAGCTTTACCCTTCTCTGGAACCTGCTTGTTCCATCCTTCCTCTTTGTCTATAGCAGCTGCAGTTATTTTGAGGAGGATTCTGCTGAAGACCTTGCTGGTGAGGGACAGCAATGTAATCCCTCACCAGTTATTGCAGTTCCTAGGGTCACCTTTCTTAGAAAACTTGATAATTATTCCGGTTTTCCATTCTTCTGGGGTGTCTTTTGTGTTCCATATCTACTGGAACAGTCTAAAGAGGATCTTGAGAATTCTTCTTCCTCAGCTTTCAGCATCTTTGAGCAGATTCCACTGACACTGGGTACCTTTCTGTTTATGAATACCTTTATGGCGTTTCTAACTTCAGTTTCAGTGATGCAGTCTAGGTTGGCATTTAGATCATCTGCTACTTCTTGACTATCTGCTGTTTTAGCTGGCTCTGGTCTGTTATGCTGCTTTGGAAATGCCCCTTCAGTCTTGAGATCTTCTGTCTCTCATTAGTCTGCCATATTTGTCTTTCAGGGGTAGTTCCTGGTTTGGTCCACTTTAGCCCCTTAGGTGTCTTGTGATTTTGTACAGTGTCTTTACGTCCTTCTTATCCACTGCTTCCTTTGAATTTCTTACAAGCCCTTCAATGAATTGTCTCTTATCGATTCTTGATGTTTTTCACTTCCTTGTCCTTTTCTGCGTATTCTTTGGATATCCTTTCTTTCAGTGGGGGGGGGGGATTTGGCATCCAGAATAGACTTCTTTATCTGTTTTCTTTCTTCAGTCATCCTCTAGATTGAATGAGATATCCACTCTTCTTTCTGTGTTTTCTGATAGCAAAGGACAATTTCTCCTGATTTCTGCATTGCTTAGTTGAAGGCATATAGTCATTTAGGTCTCCTGTTTTGGCATACTGTACTTATTCTTTAGGGGTCGTGGGGAATTTCTTTTTAATGTCTGGGTCAGTCAGTCTTAAAACATCAAAACAATTTTATCTTTTCTCCCCTGTTGGCTGTTCTCAGCTTCAGACCAAGCACAGATCAAGCACAGACCAAGCACAGTTACTACACTTCCCATGTTAGCAAATCTCTTGGTCTCACATTATGCAAGGAATGTCTCCATTTGCTGTTTATTAGGATGTGATCTATCGGCCTTTCTGTCTTGCCATCAAGAGATTTCCAGGTCAAGTTGTGTATTAGTTTATGCAGAAATAGGGTTCCACCAGTGACCAAGTCATTATTTTCATAGAGATCACAGTCTCTCACCACTGCTGTTCATTGTGCTGGTGTAATGTTTACCCAATATTCTTTCTCTATCAGTGTTGTCACTCCCAACATATGCATTCAAGTTTCCTATAGCAAGTTGGACATCATGTTTTGGTGCTTTTGTTGATTCATTAAATTCATCCTTGGTTCCACCTTGTGCATCTTCTGTTAGTGCATTGGCAATGATGATTGTTCGTTTGGCAAATCTGGAATTGAATCTTGTGTACAGAATTCCTTCACTAATAGGTTTCCACTCCAGTAGTGTCTTGCTTTTTACTTTACTGATGGCCTCATGATGTTGGTTATCTTTCCTGTCAGACCAGAGAATGGTGTCTCCTGTGGCTAAAGTTCTTTTACTTGTATCAGTCCTTCTAGCTACTGTAACACTGAGGAGGCAACGATTATATATTGATGCATCTTACGAACAACTTGTGGAAGTCTTTCCGATTGATACAAATTTATAAAGTTTTAGCAATTGACTTCGATGACAGTGTTGACAAAAAGAAATTCGCTGTTGGGGTGAAGACTTTCTTTCAGTATTGGTCCTCATCTGTCATTAGTCCAATATCTTGTCCTACTTTACTCCTTCCACAAGTATAAAAACTCATGATTTTATTATCTGCTTTGAATGTCAAATGGAAATACAAAATACAAAATAACTGTCTACACATGAGAGAGAGAGAGAGAGAGAGAGAGAGAGAGAGAGAGAGAGAGAGAGAGCAATAATGTACATCTGTGTTCAAGACTGTCAAAGACATACAAATATATACAGTGAAACCTATCAAAACTGAACCCTCTGTATTCAGAAATCCCTGTAAGACATAATTTTTATTTGGTACTGAATTTGTTATTCTTTAATATATTTTTCCCAGTAAACCAAACCCCTCTACTCTAACACAGAAACAAATTTTTGGTCTCAGATTTCAATTTTACACTAAAATCAACCCATACAAGCAAAATTCACTTTAAACTTGTATTTTAGCAGCTAAATGTCATAAAATGCTGATGTTTCTGGTCTTAAAATAGCCTGTAGTCAAGTGTTAAGTAAAACACATACTTGACAATGCTAGGCCAGATCATGAAAAAATAATGCATTGATCTTTCAAAAGGATTTTAACTAAATTAAGCTTGTTACATATTAACAGAAAATTCCCACACGTCAATAAGTCCTTTCTTCATGTGCATTCCATAGTCCTTACAAGTTTCAATGGAAATCAAACATAGCAATACTTTATCAAGAATTTTTGCCCCATTAGTTATAAGACAATATTTTTATCAAAGCTTACATAGGCTTTCTTTTAATTAATTTAACTGCAATCATGGTCACACCACTCTGGTGGCCTAAGTGGATAGAGTGTCTGCCCTGGATACAGGAGGTCGTGGGTTCAAACCATGGTCAAGCCATACCAATGACTTATACAAATGGTATTAGCAGCTGCCTTGCTTGGCACTCAGCATTAAGAAGTTAGTGCTAGGACTGGTCAGCCTGGTTTAAGGATAATGTGACTGGGTGTGGACTTGATGTTACATGTCTGTGGCATGATGTTCCAGTGCTAGACATCACTATAAACTGCCAAACTGCAGACATTGTTGTGATATGAATGAAAAGCTGTCAAAGTCATGTTAAAAAATCCAAATATCACACACACACACACACACACACACACACTCACACTCATGGGGATCTTTGTTGTTTACACATTGTTTATGGTCTTATAGTCAGTCAGCCATAATGTGGTCTGCATTAAGCAATGTGTTTTGTACTACTGGTTTCCCTAGGCTATTAGAAACAAAGTTGAACGATACTAATTACCTTTACTACAGGCAATTTGTACATTAAAATATTTTGGCATTAATTGGTGGCAAAAGATGGAGTGGTGATAAATTGAAGGAACCCAATAATGAAACACTTTAACCAGAAATTTAGTCCAAAATGTGTCCCTATTATGGTATAATTCATGAATTCCTGATCCAATGGCCACACAAACATGGCCAACCCAATGCTCTTGGGGTCATAAAAATGCTGGATAATAGATGAGGATAATTTTGATGTGCAGTTATTTCTAGTAAAAAGCATTTCTAATCTCTCAATACAACATAATTCTCTTTGTAAGCATGTCTGTTAAGGTAGAAACATTGACAGATTATATTCCAATATTAATATATTTACATTGATATTTTCTTAAATAAACTGTCAGTTCACTTCACAATACAAAAATCTATGAGAGAAAGAGTTACATTGTCAAAGGCAGCCATTACTAAAGTGTATGTCAATGTGGTCATGTATGCACATTTATTCAAATTAAATATTAATTGTTGTTCTAAAATTTAATACCAAAATAGTTTTAACTAGCGTCTATTCAATCCTGATTGCTGAATGCTCTGCACCTTAAATGTCATCAAAAAAGCTTCTGACAAAAATTATTAATCACTATGTACTTTTACAATCATTGCCAGGTACTAAATTGGGTCAAGAAAAGAGGATATTGGACCTATCGTAACCGATCACAGGGTAATACGAAATTATTTTCAACACAAAGTGTTTTTATTGTGACATCTCAGCATGCGACATTCAATTCAGTTCGTACTGGATCACACTTTTTGGCTGACCTCCTCCAAAAATGTCCATGTAATTTAACACTGAATTTGCTGTATGCACTTCTCGAGCATGTAAATAATGAACTTCTGAAGGAATATGGATGTATGATGATCCCATTAAAGTGAATAACTGCCATTTAAAAGTAAGTTGTATTCAAATTCTCAGAAATGACACTCATTACTGAAGTAGTCAGTTCTGAATGCTTACATATTTTCACAAATTCTGTTGGATAGAAGCTATATAAATCAATTACAGACATTGGATGAGAAATTTTTTTTTCAGGAATGTATATGTAATGTGTTGAATTTTGAAGAAGTATTGAATCTAAAAGTTGAATAAATTGTGCATTAAAATTTTATCATAGTCAAGCCAGAAAAGTCTTTGAGAAAGGTCACTTTGATATTTCTCTTAATTCATCTCTGAAACATAAAAGGACCTGTGCTAAGGTTCAGTAGAACTGACCATAATGCTATCATGGGAAAGTACAGTAGGGTTACTGACCACAACTGCATAAAAGAACTTCATGTCAAATAATTGATCTTCAAAAGAAAGTTGATTGCATCATATTCTAGGCTGTCAAAATCTGATGAAAGATATGATTATTTTGGGGAAAATTTAGGAACAGTTGCTTTCGATTGGTCAGTTAAAATTAATGCGTACACTTTGGAAGTTATGGGAGTTTAAATTTACCGACCTTAGTCAAAATTATTTAGTCAGAAATTTTCCTGAGAGAGGCGAGTTCGACTCTGGTGGAAAACCTAAGTATTTCCTCGTTAACAAGTAAAGAGGCCAGATAGCTGTCCTGAAAGGAAAAGACAGGCTATAGTGCTAGGATGACAATTGTGTGGAAAAGAAAACAGCATTAAGGGAACAGCTTTCTATATCCCTCCCCGAGAGAACCAGATGAGGTCATTCCAAGAAGGAAGTCTGCATATATGGAGTTCAGAATAGAAGGGTCAGAGGAAGAACCAAGCATACACGCTAGACATGGAATACACAAAGTCAATAGAGGAACGATGCTAGGTGATGCAAATTGGGCGTGGACATTGTACTCTTTTCACCACTCGTTACTATGATGAACGAATCTGTAAATTGAACACTGCTATGAAATTCCATTAATGTAAATCTGTTGGATTGAAATTGCAATTTTAGTTTATGCATTAATTAATTAAAATTTATTTTATTTTTATTGTTTAAGAGGGCTCATATTTCTTTATTTCTTCTCAATAGTCTCGCTCAGTTCTCTGTTAATGTTCTACCTATCCACTCACACTGGGCAATAACATCGAGGGAGGTCATCCTCTAGATAATGATCGCCAAATCAATTAACAGGGGGGCACCACACACGACAACCCCTTTAGAGTATTTCTTTGTCCAAGTAATGTTTTGAGAAGAAACATTAACAAATTAAAATGTGTAATAATGATGATCTACAGAACAGTGGCTTAGATAACTTGGCATCTTGAGAGAATTTAATGATAAACTTGATACTTCATATAAAAAATTCTGGATGATCTTTCAATAAACTGCAAAAAAAACCTTTGCTTGAGTTACACAAGGAATCCTTGATGACATGAGCAATAAGCAGATGGATGAATGCAAATCAATTATCACTGTAAATAACTCATTACTCACTGCTATTAGAAATATTTGTTTATATATTTGCTTATTACTGGTGTCACGTTTGCTAAGCCCTAGCTATTAAGCCCTGTATAATTACCACAGCCAATTGTTTGATGTCTAAACATTGCCGTGGGCTAGTGTTAATCTCTTATGCAAGGTTACCATGACCTGCCAGAGGACCGGAAATTTGAGTTGGCGTAGGCGACCGCTTGCGTCATTTGACAAAGGCTTGTAGTCATCACATCTAGGTGTTAAAGATTAGTCCTAAGATCAGAGGAAACACGCGGGGGGAGCTGGGCATGTTCTCATCAGTCCCCATGTTGACAGGCAGTGAGAAGGACATTGTTTGCTAAGTTTGATTGGATCGGTTCACAGCAACATCCAATCAGAATTGAGACATAAACAGAAAGTTAGTTCTCCTGGGAAGATTGCTAATCAAATAGGATTACTCCGAGAAGGCCACTCGTAATTTGGCAGTAAAACTTAGAAACAGATTCTAAGGAAAGACAAAGCTTTAAAAAGGAAGCTTTTTAGGGGACAGAACTTCTGGTTCAGTTGAGTCCCGAGTCTCCAAGAGGTGGAGATGGAAGTGAGACTAGTCGACAGAAGTCTAGTTGGTGGATAGAAGGTGGAGGAGGAGGAAAAGTAGTCTGGAGGAGAAAGTGGAGGAGGAGGAAAAGGAGTATAGAGAAGTCAAGGAGGAGGAGGAGTATAGAGAAGTCGAGGAGGAGGAGAAGGAATTTGGAGGAAGTCGGGGAGGAAGAGGAGAAGGAATTGGGAGGAATAGGAGAGAAGAATACACAGATGAGTAGAATACAAGGACAGGTGGAAATCTATCTCACACTACTAATCAAGTGATGCAATAGGCTGTTAAAGGGTTGAGCGGAAGGAGTGTACTTGGGAAATTTGAATCATTTGACTATTGAATTATTATTAAATAATTATTCATTGAATTTCACCCTTTTTTATATTTAACCATTTAACTGTCAGCATTGCTGACTGGGGGCTCGGAGCTTTACATCTATCTTTCTCTAATTTAACTTCCAACCAAAATCAAGGCTGGGTGGGACTTCTACAATAGTTAAATAAAATATTGGGAGCACCCCACCCCAATCCAACCATAACACTCAACCAATTCTCCACAACTGGAGACATATACAACATAGATATATCTCCTGTTTTTGTGGTACAATGTCTTTAGAATTTCAGCAATCACAATGTAGTCATTTATGATAAATTAAAAAATTCAGGAAATTTTGAAACACTGTTTAACACTTTATAAAGTTTTTCAAAAATTCATATTTTAGAAATTTAAGTATTACTCTTTCCTTTTCTTCAGTAGAATAACATAAAAATCATTGCATACTTACATGCATACAAGACTGATATACATTCACCTAACATACATACATAACACATGCATACACACCTGTTTGAAGGCACACACACACACACACACACACACACTTCTATCATTCTATCTGTCAATCATAAAATGGACACATACTACATATATAAACACAGCTGCTTGAATCGTGTATCCTTGAGCACAAAGAACTGAATACACCTCCCTTCTGCTCTGTAACCTCCACTGGCTACCTGTTCGATCCAGAATCAAACACAAAATCTGTTCACTATGCTACATTTTGTTGACTGGCTCCAGTCCAGTATACCAATCTGATGTCACCCATGTGTACACCCCATCTAGAAACTTGCGTTCTTCTTCTGACAATCATATTCTCATTATTCCCACTGTTAAAATGAAGTGAAATGGACAATGTTCTTTTGCATACCAGGGTCCACCTATGTGAAATTAATTGCCTATTGATCTTAGACACAAGGACACTTGTGTACTCATTCAGGAGTGATTTTAAAACTCACTTATTTTGACTACAAGAACAGACTTAAAGAGTAAATAATGTTTACTTCTGAAATTTTTGTCAGCATGTTTTAGTTCTGTAATTTCAAAGTGTTTGTTTCTGTAATCTTGTCGTTGTATATATTTTCATGTGTTATCTAATATTGTAAAGCACTTGGAGCTTCTAAAGATTAGGCGCTGCACTAACTCAACATTATTATTATCATTATAATATTATATGTTAAAGGCTGAATTATATGGATGAAGACAGTTAAGACCACTGTCATTAAGTGAAGTAACCATAAACATTTACAGCAATGGTTTCTGAAGCTAGGAGTGTACCATTAGCCCAGATTATGATGAGGTATGTGCTAGCCAGTGCTGTCCCCAAATCAGCATTATTGATAAGGGCTAAGTCAATCTAACAAACAAGATACATCTACTTTATCAAGCTGAATTATTTTAAACTTCTTTACTTTAATCTTGGTGCTAAAGAATGAAATCAGCTGGCTTAATCATTTTAGAAAGCAAATAAAAGTTATTTGTTCAGACATTATTCTACCTGAAAATATTAAAATGCATAGTTTACTATTTTCATTAAGATCCTACTCTAAAAGAGATAAGGGTATTGGTGGAAAACTGTCTTTTTAAACCTCAGTCTAATACCTTTTTCTGTTGGTTTCTTGTAAGTGTATTCTGCTTATCATGCCAAATAAGTGAATAACATTACACTGAAAGAGTGGGGATATCAACAGTTTGTATTATAAACCAGGAAAAATCTCAAAGGATTAGTGAGAGACTCATGGGCCAATGCTGGCTGCATAAAACCAATCATCCTTTTCATACCAAGAAAGTATATATATGATTATAGCACAGGGAAGTCAATGGTTTCTCTGTTTTCACACAAGGGTTCATAGGGACAGTTAAGGGTATGACCCAGGAACAGCAGCATTTAAGATATAGTTAAATATCCACTTAGGCAATATACCAACGATAAGAATGAAACTGTGCTTTGAATCCTCTCAAAATATACAGTTATTTGGATGTGACATTTGACCTCTCCACTCTCCCCTCTAATTGGGTGGGATTCAAATTGATGGGATAAAAACATCAGTCACCACTATTCAAATTGATGGGATAAAAATCAAATCACTACTTTCTACATATTTATTTATGTACCAGTAGTTCTATGAAAATAAATTCTGTAATATAACATGAGGGAATCCTCAATTAGATAATTTTAGCATAACTCACCTGTTGACAAAAATATTGACACACTATGTTTGAAAACAGTTGAGATCATCAAATCTTTGTAGGACCATATTACTACTGTTACCACTTCTACTACTTTAGCTACCACCACAAATAATATGATCACACCATAATATGTGATTGTCACTATCAAAGTAGTTGCTGTTGTTATTGTTCTTATAATAATACATGTAATAATACATGTTTTATGTTATTATTATTATTATTACTGATGTCCTATTTATGACTATCCAAGCTTATGTAAACAATGTACATACTGTATTTGTGATATATACTGGTCAATGTCCACATGACTTCATATTCCAGCGAACTAGATCTTAGTGATTATGCATTGTCCTTGAATCAGTGATAACACACTGTCCATGCAAAGTAAGAATGCATAACAATGAACTTGAATGACCAGTTATCTAATATCTGGAACCATATTACAAACAATTTTTCAATTCCTGGGTCTGTAGTTACTTTTAGGTCAAATTTAGTAGTAACTCCTGAACAAAAGCACTGCAATCCAGATAAAAATTAGCAAGAGACCCATCTTGGTCAAACATGAATTTTATTTATCTAAATAGTAAAACCTTAGACATTGAGCTTAAGGTTTAGCATTAACATTAATACAGAGTGTGGTTGGATGTTCAGACAGATGAAACAACAAGCACACAAAGCCAAAGTTACCATCAAATAAGAGCACCTACCATGGCAGGCTCAACAGACTGTATTTTATCGATCTGTTTTTATGTTATACACTTTACAAATACTGAAAACCAGATTTGTAAAAATGAAACAGTCAAAATACATTAAATCTGTGACCATTGTGAATGCTTTTTGATTTATGATGACTGTGTTTTAATGCTGTTATATATCAAAATATACTCCTAGGTCCCAGCTGGATTTTTCTGGGTGCAAGTCTTAGGTCTAAAATGTTTATCACATTAATTGGGTGTAATAAATACCAATTTAAGTCTGAATGAAAATATGAAACTATGTATTTATTTCTGGTTTTAATAAAATTCAATTTCAATGAGAACATGTCCAGCAGTTCTGAACAAAATTGATGAACAATTAACTTTTATAAATCATGAAAAATTAACAGATCTATTGTACAACTTGTCAGTAGGTGACTACATTACTAATGACCTCACAATCACAGTATAATTGCATAATCTTCATTTCAATTTTATCAATTTAAAACTTTATTCATTGGATGACACTAATTCACACCTCATTAATTTACACCTCACTAATTCACACCTCATTGAACTATCTCATATTTAATCTTGAACATAGTCTTAATTGGAATTACCCTATGACCAAACTCTTTTGAATTGTGAAAGTATTTTGTTTCTTATAAGCAACACAGTTTTGTTTCATGTTAGGATGGAGAATTTTAGAAGCTGGCATTATTCATCCTAAATGAAGTTTGTTGCTGATGTTTTTCTATTATATTACAAATAAACTATATCTGTGCTACAAAAAACATGCACGCAGATGTGCAGAAAAACATAAAAAAAATCCACCAAGTTAAAAAATTGGAAAAATTGCCATAATGACATAAAAATCTAATCAGCTCATGTACATATGCATAAAAACATATATTAAGCTTCATTTGTCTGTCGTAATTGTTTTTTGTTTAATTGTGCTAACAGTGTCCTCAGAAAAAAAGAAAAGTTTAATAAGCACTAAAATTCTTTAAAAAAATTAAAATATATAAAATGGCCTGGAAATTTAACTAGGTCATCTATATGTGAATATAAATATGCCAATTACATTTTATTTGTCTACCTCAAGTAGATTTGCTTAATCATGCAAACAAGGTTTTTGTAAAAAAACAAAAACAAACCAAAACAAACATCTTAACAGTTAAAAAAATGTTTAAAATATTTTGAAAAATTGCTACAATAGCTTGAAAATCTAGTCCAATTATTTAATTTATCTGCACTGAGTGGTTTTGCAAAATCTTGCTAACAAGTTTCTTGAAATGGTAATGTGGACCTAACCAGTCAAGGTGCCATGCTTCACGCAGTGGGGTCATAAAAAGTTATTGCCACAAAATATGTGAAACAAGTATATTTGAAAAGATCTTAGGTGTGTGCTTTGTGAATGAGAAATGAAATACTGAAGCATATATAAATAGATTGATAAAAATTTAGTATCTGTTGGGTGTATGTGACTGAATGCATGTTTTGCTGATATTATTCAATGCTTTAGGTACATATTAAATTGAGTTTGGCTCAAAAGTTAACTTAAGCACTGTAGTGGGATGACAAAGAATTTAAAACTTAAAAACAAGAGTCCCTTGTTGGAACTGATGCTCTACTTGGTGAAACGAATTTCCATGAATTCAAGATAAGACCATTTCTTTCTTTTAACTGCCGAGTGATGAAACCATCTCTGACATTCTTGAACAATAACACAGTTTTCAAATTATCTGCTGTGGCACACATATTGGAAGTCAGCTTGGCACCATTTTCATTTAGGAAAATGTAGACATTATTAAAAGTCTTATGGTGAAAACCCCATGTGATAATGATCATTCATTCTGGGGTGATGGTGACAAGATTTTTCAGACAATCATCATGGTTGGATGTATGACTAGCATTATTTTCATTTAGGACAGAACTAAGTATCATAAGAAGTCGATTGGTGAAAATCCCATGTTGATACAGCCATCCTTTTGGAGAGGAGTAGAGATAACAATATTTTTTTAGATATTATGTTCCATTCTGGAGGAATAGCAATAACAAGATTTTCAAGATGGCTACTATAGCAGCTATATTTGACATCACATATACACCATCTTCCTTTAAGACCAATTGGACGTCATAAGAAGTCTTCTGGAGTAAGTCCCAAGTCAATATGACATTTGGTTCAAACAGAGTTGTGATAATATTTTTAAGATGGCTGCCACTGTGGCCATATTGGACATCAGATCAGCATAATTTTTATTTATGACCAACTAAATAACTTTTAGTGAAAACCCCATTTCAATATGACCATTGATTCAGCTGAAGCAGTAATAACAAGACTTTCAAGATGGCTGCCTTGGTGCCCATATTAGACATCAGATGGGTACCATTTTCATTTGCAACCAAGTATACATCATAAGAAGTCTTTTAGTGAAAACCCCATGTTGATATGACCATCCATTCAGAGGGAATAGTGATTACAAGATTTTTAAACTGGTCACTGTGATGGCCATGTTGCATATCCAGGCAGCACAGTTTTAATTTAGGACCAATTACACCAATGGATGAATGTGTATGTCAAGTTTCAAGGCAATCCTTGAAGTAGTTTAGGGGGAGTAGCAATAACAAACTTGTACTAATGGACAGATGGATGATGGACAACCAACAACAGACTATCCCATCAGCTCTTCTGGACTATGACCAGTGGAGCTAATAATAACCTCTTGGTTAAAATTTACAGGAAAACAATGAATGACCCATGGGTTACCTATCTGATACAGATGTTTTCTAGTAAACTACATTAAAAACTGATTCCCGATAGTTATATAAAGTTTTGTTGTTTTATATATATATATATATAGTACCTTCAATACAAAGCAATCACAGACAAAAGAATGATGGCAATTAGCAATATTATTATGCTGTTGTTGCATGCATTAAAATGGTATCCCTCAGCTAACACTTATGATACTTGCATGAAGTAATGAAGTAACTATCATTTTATATTAAGAAAAATTTGTCCTTTCAAAACCAGACACAAGTAATGACATCTATTGCAAAGCTCTCATGCGCTAGTGCCCTAATCAGCATGGCCATGCGCCGATCCACAAAAGAATGACAGAAAAAGGTCAAAGGTAAGGACTTGAAGTTCACAAGTACTCCATTGTTAGGCAAACAAAATTTTAACACTCAGCTATAAGCACAAACCCTCTTGATTTCTATTTAGGAATATAAGGTATATACAGTTACAAACTGATACCTATATACCAAAAAGAGATGAAAGTGCTTATCCCTGGATCCCACATTATGTTTTGGTACATGTTTATATGAAAGAAAATTGATATATACGAAAGAAACTGATATATCATGACACCAACATATACACATACATTTTTTCCCATGATAATACCAGGGAACCAGCCTAATATATTTGTCAATGTGAGTACAGCAAACAGCACACCCCATGTTTAATAATTTAATAATACCCTATGTAGGCACGAGGTGGGGTGGGGTATGGTTGACTCTGGAGATTACTGACTGATGGGCCTCAGCTAAATCAACCTTCGGCCAAGGCATGCATTTCTAAATAAAAGTATAAACTATCCACAAAGTTTGCTCAAGGACCATACTCTAGAACAAAAGTTATTCTGCAAAACCAAGTTTTCTTTGCATGAATGACCCAGACTTTTTGATCTTTTGACACACCCCCCAAACAAGCTTCTCGTGAGTCGGTGGTTCTTCCCGGGGTTTTCCAGGGTTCTTCCTCCACCAATTATACTGGCCGCCATGTATAGCCTATCTTGTGCTGAAAAATGGCATTAAACCCTACAACAACAACAATAACAACAACAACAACCCCAAACAAATGCACTTCTTCCTACTTTCAATGCAAAACCTTCACAAACTTTGATCAAGTTACATGGTCAATAAATAAAATGTTTGTGCTAAAACCATTTTTCTTTTTCAGTCACCTTGACCATGATCCTTGATCTTTTGAACCCCAAATCAAGATGCTTCCATTCCTCAAGTTTTCAAACCATTCACAAAGTTTTGTCTAGGTTTGTGGGGTTTTTTTGGATTTTTTTCGATAAGAGACCTTGACTTTTGACCTTTTGATAACAAAATCAATAGGCTTTTTCCTTATTGTAAGTTTAAGCCATTCATAGGGTTTGGTCCAGGTCTCTGATTTAGAACTAATGATATTGTACAAAAATGATTATTATTCTTCCAGTTCTAGTAACCTTGGCCTTTGACAGTGTGATGCTGAAATTGACACGGTTCTTCCTTACCCCATGTGCAAGCCATCCACAAAGGTTAACTGTAAATGGTGGTCCACTCAAGTTATTGTGTGGAAACCATTTTTATTCTGTCATAGTTACCTTGACTTTTGACTTTTTGACCCCTGAAATCAATATGGTTGTTTCTAATCCCATGTACAAGTCATGCACAAAGTCTGGTAACAGTAGGTGACGGCCAATTTGAGTTATTGTGCAGAAATGAAGTTGGTAACAGACAGAAGGATGAACATCATCATAATATGCTGCTCCACCTAAAGGCAGAAAATAAAAAGTAGCCTTCATGCCAAGATGCCAAGATGCTCTGTGATTAGTTAGGCTGCAATTCATCCAGTAGTTTGGGAAAAGTTAAAAATACCAATTAATGAAGGAAGGTGGATAACACAAGACTAAAGATGCAAGCTCAATACAGGGCCATAGCATGAACTGATTTGGCTTTTCCAGGCCAGGTGAGCAAAAAATGATTTTAGAGTCAACCTGAATTGTTTCTTTATAAGATTTGTTCATAATAATTAAGTAATCTGTCCAAACACCTGTCCTGAAGTTCAAAAAAGGTAACTGTTATAGCTAAAAACTCATAATAGTGATGTCAATTGCTGGAAGTGACTGTCTACTCCAAAATTAAAATGATAACATAGGATATGAACTAGTCCATTTAAGTGTCCTAAAATCAATATCATACAATATACCATTCAGAAAAATTCAATACAAATATTGATACCTGGCGAATTTCCACCTATAACACTTTAAAACTAATTATATACAGTCAATGACTACACATTAATATTACAATACAAATTAAAACTTGGCTATGTTTTTGTAAATGAACCTTTCTTTGCCTAAATCTAAACATTAATGCAAATTTACTTGAGACATTAAAAATTTAAAAAATGTCTTTCCCATACTTCTGATATGAAATACTGACACTATGCACTGCTTAACGCAATTAAAACCTGAGGCCACTATATATACTTTCAATATTACAATTCATCTTCTCCTAATTTTTAATAATTTGCTCTTCTGCTGCAGCTATTTAGGTGAAAAGCAATCTCACTTACACTTGGAGCTAAGAATACTGAAAAACACTCACCAAACACGAATAAATCAACGAAATACTAAGAAATATAAATCCCTCTAGAGTAGCAGATTCATGCTGGTTTATGTGGCGATCTGTACTGATCAGACTTTAGTCAGTCTGTATGCTGGCCTAATTCCCTCACTGATAACGACATTCAAGTGAGCCCAGCCTCTTTTTATACAGATTAAAACTTGGAAAGATCTAAGTTCAGAACTTAATTAGATTCAGACACTGCTTATAACATACAATCTGTAAAGTTCTTGGCTTGAGATAGCTTGCATGCATCATTAACTAAATTTTTAGGTCCAAACAATAATGTAAATCAAATTGTAAAAATTACTACTAGTATTTTTCAAAATAAGACTAGTGATGAAGGTGTTATTAGATGAGTATAGTAATGAAGTCATATGTAGTCATATGCATAGCTTGTAACTAAATGATCACCAAAGCATGCCCTACTCATTAGCAACACACACACACACACACACACACACACACACACACACACACACACACACATGCAGAAATTAATTCTGAAAGTCTAACAAGTTGCCAGTGTCCATGTAAATATACAGTGTTCACACCTTTGCCAGTGACAGAATTGGTCAGAGGTCAATAGGTATCAACATGTGTTAGGGTCTGAGGGGCATACAGACATGGAAATTGTGTCAGCTATGCAAGTGTGTGTGTTTTACTTGAAGAAAGATTCATTTTCAATCTTGCTTCTATGCATGCCATTGTTTTGATGAAACTGCAACTAAGAAAGTTTCTCAATTCTTTTAAATTTACAAGTTGATAATTTCATTTGGTTGCATTATAAAGGGCTGACATTTGCCTAAAAGTCAAATGCAAGATAAAAAAAAATCTGAGTTAGTATGATGTCTATTGTCAGATTTTGTTCAAATTTCTTACTTGGTTATGAATACGGCTGTTTAAAGGTTTCTTCGTTTTTGGTAAAATATTCATCAATATTTGCCAACAGAGCAACATCAATTTCACAAACTGGAAAGGACTATAGGCCAAGATGCTTTCTGTCCAATTTGGTTAAATTCTCTTATTCAGTTTTGGGAAACAAAGTCATGCATAGGTTTTTTTAATAATTTAAAAGAGTGGACATACTGGAAAGCAGATTGGCATAATTTGCATAAATTGAAAGGAGTTCATGCCAGGATGCTTTCTGTCAGGGTTTGTACTATTCTATTGAGTAGTTTTTGAGAATGAATCATTTAACAATTTTTATATTGAGTAATGGTGGCTTGTTTGAAGACGGATTGACATCATTTGTATAAAGTTTAGAAGGTTTTCATGGAAAAATTCCTTCTGTCCATTATGATCTGATTCTACTGAGTCGATTGAAACAAATCATTCAAAACTTCAATCACTTTTAGCACTAGCAGCCACATTTGATGACTGACCAGCATCATCTGAATAAATTCAAAGGGTCTTCATACTGTAACAGAATGCTTACTGTCAAATTTGGTGAAATTATGTTGCAATGTTTTTGAACTTGAAGGTTGACTATGTTCAGAAATGGCCATCATATCTGTTGCCAGACTTTGAACATTTTCTATTTTTAACAGTGGCCATCACATCTGATAACAGATTGGCATAACTTGTAAACAAGAGTCCCTCAAAAGGACTAATGTTCTAATGGATGAAAAGATCATTTCTTCTTTTCTTTCATTCTTTTCAACTGCTGAGTATTGAAATTATCTCCGATATTCTTGTGAAACTCCAATATACTAAATTTGGTATAAAGATAATTTCTTGAATGTCTAACATGTTCACAAGATACCTGTAAGTGTAGTACAAAATTCTTTGTTATCGCCTTGACTTTGAACTTGATAACAAGAGTACCATGAATGGCACATTAAGCATCGGCCCCATGTTTAATAGTTTTCTGTGTAAAAATGAATTGGGCATGCTTGACTCAGAAGATTATTGACCAATGGGTCTCAGTGACTTTGACCTTTGGTTAAGGTATGCAGTCTTGAACCAGTGTTACTCTGCAGAAAGCATTTTTTTATTTGACTTACCGTAACTATGACCTCTAGAGCTCAGACTCTACAGTTTGCTTTATTACGCTACCTGCAACATTTCCACAAAGTCTGGTCAAGGAACTACTCAAGAATAAAAATGTTTACGCAAAACCAATTTTTCTTTGATCCACAGTGACCTTGTCCTTTGACCTTTTGACCCCAAAATATACCTCAATCATACCTTAAGTGTAAGCCCTCCACAAAAGTTCATAGTTTATGACAACAATTATTATGTAAAAAAAACCCATTTCTTTCAGTCACAGTGATGTTGACCTTTTGACCCACCCCTACCATCAAACCTAAGGCTTCTTCTGTACTGCAACATAGCTGCCATAACATGAGGAGTCAAGCCAAAAAAAAAACAATTCAGAAAATACAATTTTCAGTAGTCATAGAAAAAAAATAAAGAATAACCAGAGATAAATAGATACATATTTTTACCACTACTATATATATGTCCCTAGCAAATAGTCTGTATAAACTGTAAACAGTCCTCCTTCGAACCCATGTAAAAGTATCCTCGGGGTAGCCTGTATGATAAATTATCATAGAAGCAATTAAAAGGTAAGGTGATCACACATAAGCATCCATCATTTCACAGATTACTTACATGGCTGAGAATAGCTAGGGTTAAGCCATGTCAAATCCTTTGAAGACTGCTGTCAGAAAACCAGCAAACACAAAAGATGATTATTTTGAGAGTTGGAATAGTTTAGCAACACCACCCAGCATATCCCTTGCAGCAATGCAGATGCAGAAAGATTATTTTCTGTGCTGAGAAAAATTCAATAAGATCTTCTTGGAGTTTGAACATTAATATCTAGTCTCCAATGAGCGCAAAAATGAACACAAATGAAACTTGTATTAACTTGAATCCCACCGAACTATTGAGAGCAGCAAAGACAGCATCTATTTAAGAAAGCATTCTACTGTCCAATGGTTTATAAAGACAGAAAGTTGCTATATGTGTTATTTACTTAATGTCTGTGTTGTAGTGCTTATGTGAGTGATGGCACATGTGAGTGCACATTGGACAATGGATTGCTCGAGTGGCTTATGTGGTTAGAGCATCTTCCTCAGATGCATGAGGTTGCAGGTTTGAAGTCATACCAAAGACTTATAAAAATGGTATTAGCAGCTGTCTTGCTTGGCACTCAGCGTTATGAGGATAGTGTTACGACTGGTCAGCCTGGCATCAGGATAATGTGACTAGGTGGGACATGATGCTGCATATCTGACATAATGCCCCTGTCTGACATCACAATAAACTACCACACTGCAGACATTGTAGCAATATGACTGAAAAGTTGTGAAGCCATGTTAAAACACACACATGCTAGAAAATGCTGACTACTACCTATTTTTTTGTTTTTAAGTGTATTAAATTCTTCAAAGATAAAAGTTCTTTGAATTTTGTCACCAGATTTGATTGTTAAAGTAATTTTCTGTAAACTTATATGAAAAGATAACTTTTTCTCAATTGGACAATGTCATTTTTTGGGGTCATGTGCACTGACCCTCCCTTGGAACCTCAAACATTATGAATCTTCAAAACACCTCTTCTTGCAACCAGTGACCATGCCCATTGACTTTTTGACCCTGAAATCAGTTGGGTTCTTCCATATTTCAGTGAAGCTGTCCTCAAAGTCTGGTTAAGGTACTGCTGTAGAACTTAAGTTATTGTACAGAATAGGAAAAGTTCACAGGCAGACACAGATTCATAGCATACAGGGCTTGGCAACCTATTGTACATAGCGTGCCCCTTTTTTTCTGGATTAATTACACAATAAATGAGCGCATGCCACCAGCAGAGAGTAACACTGTTAAAATCAAGATATTTGGCTGCCCTTTGCACAAAACCTCTCGACGTGCCACCTTGTGGCATGCGTGCCGTAGGTTGCTGATCCCTGGCATAGAGTATTACACTTCACAAAATGGAAGACATCAAAGAAAAGAAAAAACTGTCTTATGTTCATAGTAAATGAGTTCATCTTTTTAATCAAGAAATTGAAAATCAGTCTGATTTTAAACTTTATTTTCAGTCTTGTTTCAATCAAAACTACTTTTCATTATCTTAATGCATATACTCTGTGCAATAAAGTATAATCTTGTCAAAGCAGAAGGTTGGACAAGAAAAGAAACTGGTTTCAATTTATATTTTACTCTTTTACTCACTAACTTCAAATTTTTTCAAAATTTGTCATTCATAGAAATTAAATAAAGTTAGATTCTCTCTCTCTCTCTCTCTCTCTCTCTCTCTCTCTCTCTCTCTCTCTCTCTCCATGATCCCATCAAGAGAAAATTAGTTTAATGGTTTGGGAAAATATGTAATCTAGAATTAGACAAGTCTTGGACATGAAATATGGCATATCAAACATTAAAGACATTGGTTTTATGACAAAGAAATGGAGTAAAGAGGTTACCATACAGTTGTAGAAGTTGACCTCTGACTTTTGGTACTTTTTCCCAATGTCTCCACTTAGGCTTGTATCATTAGTCCCTAATAGGGATAGTGTGTCAATTATGATTACCATATATACCATCTTACAACATACCTCTATGATATATTAATGTAAACCTTCATTGCCTCACTAAATCAGGCTGTATCAACTTGAGTTTAATTCATACAGGAGCAGATGAATCCCACATAATCCTAATACATGAACCCTGAATGTGCTGGTTCAAGATTAAGCCAGTATGGGTGGGTATGAAGTTCAGCAGAGATACCTATACAGGTAAGTGTATGGTAAAGCCTGTAATGCAAGCTGGTGATTATATGAAGTACTTGTTTAGACTGCAAAGGTTAAGCCTGAATACAAACCAGCATGTTTTACTAACATGCTCAATAGACCTTTCTTATCAATACATATATTAAGTTGTTGTTTTATGTCATTATTTACAAACCTGTTGAACTGAGATACATCTGAAACTCCAAAATATGCTACTAAATTATGCAAGTCTGACCAAATCTCTTCTGTGGGATTAACACTTACAAAGTAAATTCATTTACCAATGGATGTAGACTTCAATAAATTCATACAAACTAGATTTACCAAAAGATGTATACTGGACCAAAAGACTACAGATCAATGAGAAATAGAAATCAGCAATGGGAAATTTTTCAGATCCGTAGTCCTGTACACAAAAAAACAAAAACAAATGGACAGACAGACATACAAAAAATCACTACTTTCATAAATCCGTAGATGTCAAGGGTGGTGAATTTTGTTTTGAGAGGAAATATGTTAGTTCTATAATAATACTTAACTCCAGTAATGGTATACATGTAGTTCATGAAATGATATATAGTTCATGAAATTCAAGCACAAATATGCATACTGTAACTGCATGGAGTCGGATTTGTTGCCACATAAGGCACCAGCAGATCTAGGTCTGTGCAGTTTGTTAGGAGTAATCAGTAGAACAAATAAAGCAGACCCTGATCTGCAGGCGCATTATGCTATTGTAGATTAGGATCACTGTTTGCAGTTTGACTTATAAGCAAGTACTTATGATACCTTCATTATGTAACTAGCATGAATTCATATTCAAACCTATGCAGTTATCATGCATCTGCAGTTTTTTGTACCTGGAGGTAGTCCTATTCAAGTCTAAAATTTCTATAAGGGTATAGTTTTTATGAAGGAGATAGATTTATTAGCAGTACCAATATGTCTTTATTTAGAAACCACTAGTAAGAATATATTTTGTGCTCAAGCACACTGCCGTGCAAAAAATGTTTATTCCATCAGGACCTAAAAATTATTTACTTTCAATAAAACATTCATAGTACAATCAACAACAACAACAGCAGCAATGACAATAATAATAATAATAATAATAATAATAATAATAATAACAATAACAAGTATAATGACAGTGATAATGATGCCAAAATTAATGAGAACACAAATGATGATTAGTGAAAAGATGTTAAAAGAGGAAACAGAAAAGCAAGAGTGTGAGATAAATTTGCACTCAAGTGCACAAATCTATACACACAACAGAAATTACTTACCTAAAATCAAGCCCAGCAGAGAATAAAATTACTGAATAGGATACTCTAAATAACTGAAATGTAATCCAGACTTTTTCTGATTTGTAGATCTTGTTCAGAAGTGGACACTGCACCTCCTTATCATGCTGATCAATCCCTTGTACTATGACCCATGACCAATTAGTAAGCACTTAACTCCAACATATCAGCTACAATCTGGCCTGGTATCCACCCCCTG
Source organism: Megalonaias nervosa (assembly GCA_016617855.1). Lineage (NCBI taxonomy): Eukaryota > Metazoa > Mollusca > Bivalvia > Unionida > Unionidae > Megalonaias > Megalonaias nervosa. The sequence goes on from JAECUM010092905.1 coordinate 60,876, forward strand.
TTTATACTTAACAGTTCTGTTTTAAGTACTGTGGCTGTTACTACTGTACTGAACAGTGTAGGTTGAGATACACTGGTTAATGTTGTCATTATAATCTATGTTGAAATGTGCACCCCCAAATTTAAATGTGGATAATAACTTCCTCCTAAAGCAATCCTACTTCTTTGTGGTAGACCATAATACATCATTCTATAATAATGCACATTATATTAATTGAAAGTTCTCTCTCATTGCAAAGCACTGGTAGCTCAATTGGTAGAGTGTGAACTATTAATCCAAGGGTCAGGTGTGTGTGTGTGTGTGTTTAATACCTGCCCAGGTCAGCCATGGTCAGTGGTCTTGGTGTCCTTGAGAAAGACACTTAGCGCTCATATCCTAGGCATATGTCAAAAATGCAATTAAAACCAAGAAAACCATATAAACCATTATCTCACTGTAAACAAGAGTACCATGAAATAACGCATTATGTGACTGCCCAATGTCTAATAGTCCTGTATGTAGGTATTTTTATGCAGAAACATTCTTCTTACAGAGTGAACTTGATATTTGCCCCCAAAATCCTAAGAATTTTTTCTTACCCTAAATCCAAGTCATCTACAAAGGTTGGGCCAGGTCCGTGATGTAGCTTTACTGCTATTATGCAGAAACCATTGATTTTTCTCTCAGTCAATTATGGTTACCTTTGATCATTTGACCCAACATTTAATAACCTTATTCCTAACAAAAGTGCAAGCAGTTCACAATGTTTGGTTGTTGTTCAACTTTCGAGTATGAAGATGATCATGACCATGACATCATTGACTGGTTTGATTTCTTTGAGTTAAATGTTTGGTTGGCATATGTCATGAGGAATTAAGAGGCCCCAGACAGCCAAGTGGTCTAAGGCGCTTGCCTTTACAATTACTACCATCTCATCCCTGTCTGTGTGAGTTCAAGTCTCGTGGTCAGTCACTGTGGGTATATGAGAAAGCTTGCCAGTAGCTTCCTGTGGTGGTTCTTTCCATAGTTTTCCCCAGCCACCATGTATAACTGATCAGCCACCATGTATAACTGATCATGTCCTAAAAATCTGCATTAAACCCCCAACAAAAATATGTAAAACTGATGTTATTGTGCAGAAACCATTTCTTAATTATTTTAGTCACCATGACCTTGACCTTTCATCTTTTAACTCTAAATGGAATAGAGTTTTTCATTATTTCAAATGCAAGCCACCCTCAAAGGCTGGTTACCATTGATAACGATAGGCTCCAGTTATTGTGTGGCAACCATTTTTCATTTTTCATTGACCTTAACCATTATTCATTTGAGCCCAAAATCAGTGTTCTTCTTAACCCCATGTGCAAGCTATCCACAAAGTTTGGTAACAGTAGATGGTGAACAACAAAAGATATTCTGCAGAAAGCAAATTGGTAAAAGAGGGACAGACAGAAAACATCATAAAATAAGAAGCTCTTCCATATGGCAGGTGTATAACAAAACTAATTAGTGCAATCAAAAACATTTACCATTTAACACTCTTAATATCACATAAACCAAAGTTAAGCATGCAGGGCATCAACATATGTTTTGATGACCAAGTCAGCATAAATTTAATGTGCACAAATAACACTTTAAACCTACCATTTGCATGCCTAGGGTAACTACTGTGGTTCATTGGTTAAAATGTTAGATTCATGACTGGAGGGATGTGGGTTCAATTCCTGCCACTGGATCAGTCCAGATTGATTACCATAGTATGTCTTTGGGTAATGCACTTTACTCTACAACATTTAAAGTGTTGATGTTCCGCAAAAACACCTGACCAAACCAAAACATTTTCATGCCACCTTTTGGTAGCTGAATTATGCAACTGAAACAAGATCAAAATATTATTTGGAGCTGTGGTAGCCTAAATGGTAGAGCACTGGACATGTAACCCAAGGGTAACTGGTTTGATACCACCCAGGCCTGCATGGGTCAGCTGCCTTAGTGTCATTGGGAAAGTCACTTTATTCCCATTTCCTCAACATGATAATATCTGATAATGCGTTAAAAGTGCTATCAAAACCAATGGAATCCCAAATCATCACACTCTGTGCTGAAAATTTTGGAAAATAAACAGTAACATATAATTCTTAAAATAATGTAGTAACAAGCGTATTTAAAATCAATATGAAAAGACTAAATGAAGGTATGTTACAATGATGCATGTACATATACCAAAGACATGCCATACTAATACAATATCAGTTTACATTAAAATATGAACTTCCAACAAGAGTCCCTCAAAGGGACTTATGTTCTACTTTCCAAAAAGAATTTCCTAAAATTTAATATAAAACCATTTCTTCTTATTAACTACAGGGTTAAAACTATCTCTGATATTCCTGAGTGACAAGATTTTCAAATTAGCTGTTGTAGCAACCATACTGTATGCAAGATCTGCACCATTTTCATTTGGGTAAAACTAGACACCATTTTAAGAAAACCCCATGCCAATATGACCATCCATTCAGGAAAATTAATGACAAGTTTGTCAAAATGTTTACTGTGGCAGTCATACTGAATACATGTGGGGCACCATTGTCATTTAGGACCAACTAGATACTGACCTGACTACAAATTCTGGAGAAGTAGCAATATCACAATATCCAAGATGGCACTATGTGGCCATATTGAATGTCAGATTGGCATCCTTTTCACTCAGGACCAACAAGACATCATACAAAGTCTTCTGGCAAAAACTCCATGTTACGACTTTTCATCAGAGTTGCTATAACAAGATTTTCAAGATGAATGCCATGGTGACTGTACTGGATGTCAGAAATGGGTTTCCATCTAGTTAGAATGGTGATAAGATTTTTGATGGCCAATTGGTGGCAATATTGTGAACCAGATCAGAATAGTTTTTGTTCAAGACCATCAAAGAATTCTTTTGGTGAAAACTCAGGATGAGTTGCAATAGCATGATTTTCAAGATGGCTGCCTGTGATGGCAATATTGGACTTAGACATCATACAAAGTCTTTCAGTGATAATCCCATGTTGATAGGATTATCCATCAAGTTGTATGGCCACTGTTGAGGCCATATTGGATGTTCTGGCAGCACCATTTTCATTGAAGACTGACACCAAAAAAGTCTGCTGGTGATAAACCAATACTGACATAACCTTTTATTTCAGAAAAGTAGTGGTAAGATTTTAAGATGGCTGTTGTGGAGGCCATATTAGATGTCATATTGGCACCATTTTCATTTAGGAAAAGTTTTTAACATCATAATCATTTTCGTGAAAATCGCATGCTTATATGGTGATCCATACAGAAGGAGCAGCACAAGCCAGATTTTCAAGATGATCTCTGTGGTGGCCATATTGGATATCTGAGCAGAACCGTTTTTATTTAGGACCAATTATATATCATAAGAAGTCTTCTGATCAAAACCCCCCATTGATATGATTTCCTTTTCAGAAGTAACAAGATTTTTATGATGGCTGCCATGGAAACAATACTGGATATCAGACTGGCACCATTTTAATTTAACCCCAATCAGACCTCCTAAGAAGTCTTTTAGTGAATAACACATTTTCATATGACCATCTATTTAGGAAAAGTAGCAATGACACAAATATCAAGATGTCTGCTGTGTTGGCCTTAATGGATGTCTCAGCAGCATTATTTGGGGTATATGTTTAAAATTTCATGGCAATCCTCCAAGTAGTTTAAAAGGAGTAGGGTTAAACTGGTGGTAATGAATAAATAGATGATGGACAACATGCCATTCCATAAACTATTCTGCTTTATGACCAATAGAGCCAAAAATTGAAGTCCAGTGAGCCTCCTATTTTTTGTTTTAGTGTTTGCTCAAGTTCTTGAGATCACAAGCATTGTAAATATTTTATGCCTTCCCTAAGCAAGTGGTTCAACTGGTTTGGTATGCTTGATGGTTTTTTTTATTGCACAGCAATATAAGGTTACTGAATGCTTTGGAAACTGGAGTAAAGTGTTTTGTCCATTTGCACAGCAATATAAGGTTATTAAATGCTTTGGAAACTGGAGTAAAGTGCTTAGTCCATGAACAAATCACAGTAGCAGACAAAGTCTGATCAAATGGAAGGATTCAAACCTAGGCTGCTGGCTGCAAGTCCTGCACACTAACCACTGAACCATTCCTGCAAGTGGTTCAAGTTAAAGTGAGTTATAAAATGACTGAAATTTAAATTATAGAGGTTTTACTGTATTTGCTTACCAAAAAGAAATTAAACTTATTCACATAAACATTAAGCCATGTCAATCATGTAATTTATCTGTTTTTATTTAAATAAAACTAGAATGGTTAGTGTGCTGAAGCTCACAAGATAACTTTGCTTCTGTGGCATACATCAGTATCTCTAAAACTCTGCAAATAACTGTAGAAAGTATGTCAAATCATTCTAGTTTTTGTGACACCATTTAATCCCAAGACACACCTTCAATGCACATATGGTGGCAATATAATGGAAGATATTGAAATCTGATGCTATCTTTTAGAAATGTTCAAACTCCTAATGCTTTCATTCTAAAAGACACTGCACCAAAGTTTGGTAGCAGTAGTTGGAAAGGTAATTTGAAATTTGACCTCTGACATAATTGTCAGCAATTACCTAATCCTGAAATTATGTCAGTGCATGACCATGCTCATCCCAAAATCATACAAAATGAAAGTTTCATGTACACTGGCATAGTAGTATGAAGCTGCTGACCAGGCAGGGAGAATGGAGACAATCTGTAGAAAATTTGGAAAGTTTGGAAAGTAGGTCACAGTGACCCATGGATTAACTTCAGCTGGACTAGATGGTGCTTTTGCATCTTCATTCATGAATGTGAAATTTGTTAATTCTAGAACTGTAACTGTCATACCTGGTTTGATAATGTTAAGACAGTTTTTGAAAGTAATTCTATGATAGTTTTTACTATATCAGTAATAACCAGCCATACCCGATGATAGACAAGTATCAATTTGCAGGTTTTTTCCCAGTTACAGTTACAAATGAAGACACATCATTGCTAAGGGAGAAGCATTTGACACAATTTTGAATTTACATGTCTTAACAAATATTCCTACCAAGTTTGACTGAAAAATGATGCAGCTGTCCTTGAACTCAATAATGTCTTCCAGGTGGTTGCTAAGGAAGCCATGCCAATGCTAGGGAAACCACCCAGGATAAAATTTTGATACAACATGTGCTAAAAGAAATTTGTACTAAAACTGTCCATGCCATTTTAGAGATGAAGTTAAAAGACAGATTGTTGCTATGGAAGCCATACCAAACAAAATTTTGGTAGAGAATGTCCTGAGGAACATATCCACCATGTTTCACAAAAATTGGCCCAGTGGGTTTGGAAAAGTCAAAATAGTAATGTTGATGGATGACACATTGGATGATGCATGCCAAAAACAGCTATACCATATACCCACTTGGCCTTACTGTTTGGTGACCTCAAATAACAACTGTTTGAATGCTAGTCTATAGATCACATGAGACAAATGAGCCATAACAACAAAAAATGGTAAAGTCCATTATAAATTAAATCTTATTTACAGTGCAGAATCAGCTTGATCTGCAGATTACAGTATTTATCTGGAGGGCACATTATGGTTGCATACTCAGTCCTGTCTCTTACTGATGAATGATGATGCACTAATTTGCAGTTTCTTTATTTATGCTTAACATTCTGGAAGTGCCCACCTCTGCAGGGCTTGAGTTTCATGCTTGCATACTGGCATAAAATGAGTTTATGGTGGAAAATATGAGTTGAGCTTTCAAGTTTTTGAATCTTTTCGCAAGGGATATAAAGAAAATCAATAGTAAAACTCCTTAACTACACATACATCAGCAGAAGCCATGTACAATTCCACAATGTTAAATGAACTTGTTTTGGCATTGATTCCTTTACCATGAAATTTGCTGCTTAGCATGTAGCCAATACTGTGGTCATACATGTACATATGTAGACTGGGGCACAATAATTATTCAAAGGTATGTAGGATACATAATCTCTTTTGTATGCAACCATTTTATTTACAAATACATCAATATTTCTCCAATGCTGTCTGCACTTAACGACAATCTGTTGCTATGTCTACTCCAATGACATGCTCTGAAAGTATTGTTTTTAGGTAGAGCTGATCTTGTATATTTGTGCCACATATTATCCTGACTATCCAAAAAATGAAAAATGTCCCAAATATATTCTTGAGGCTGACTGTTCACGAACCCTACATGGTGCACAAAAACAAATTGCTCATGTGTATAAATCTGACATCATTTATAAGCAAGAAAACAGTTTAGTTGTACATGTGGTTGTTATTCAGAAAGATGCTAAAAATTACAATTGAAATTGACAAAAAGTATTTAAGTTCCTTCTAACTTCCAAAACTTCTGGAGTACAGTACGTAATAGCAACCAATAAAACAAAATTGCCAGTAGAAAATAGGATCTTGTAAGTTGATTGTTTTGTCCACTTACAAACAATGCAAGTAGCAAAAAAATTTACATTTTAGCTCTTTGTCCGTTCCCTATTAAAAGTAGTGGTTTTAAATGCCTCATCATCTGTATTCTCTCCAGTCATATAATTTCAGAACAGAGTTCATCAGCTGTGTTCATATTTTTTGAGTCAAACTTGACCTAGATCTCTTGGTAATGTCTAGCCTTGTAAGAAACTGATTACAATCTAAGATGCCTTCCAAAATTATCATGTAAAATTTGAAGGTTAAAGTTCCAAGTCAAACATTGGACACAAGTTCTTCTGGAAAATGGTAAGGATAAAACCTGACCTAGTTTTTCTTGTTATAAGGCCTCACATCAAATCTGGTTTCAGTCAACGGAACCCTTCAAAAGCTACAAACTATAAATTGACAATTGATAATTCAAACTCAATGAAATTGAAAACTCAAACTCAACATGAGCAAGGTCTTCTTTATGCAAGCTTCATGTCAAATCTGTTTTAAATCCATTAAGTCCTCCAAAGTTACTGTTCAGAAACTAAAGCTGTGGTTGATGTGACAGACAGACACATGAATAACACAACATGACTACTCCTTACAGAGAGAAAAATGTTTGAGTCACAATCTGATCTTGCTATAGACTAATCTGCATATTCTCTGGGTTAAGTTTATTTGCTATAGGTCTGAGGTCATTCTGGGTAAAAATGCATTATGCTAGATGGGTTCTTCATTTAAAATATGTCATAAAAATTGCAAATGCCCAAAATATGCAATGATTCTGACTCGTTTCACAGTAGTCGTAAATCTGAACACCACATACATGTAACAAAATTTTGCTTGATTTCAGCATGAATTTATGGAAATTGTTTCTGAATATGGGCTTTTAAATCTTTTTATGCAGAAAGAGAAAGCTTTGGTTGTAAAAGCAATTTAAGTGTTGTTTCATGCACTGCCTTAACCACAGAGTATACCATCTAGTCATGAAGTATGCACAGACAAATTGTCAAAATGCATCCAGTCATGAAGTATGCACAGACAAGTTGTCAAAATGCATCCACTGGTCCAGTTATAGCATGGACATATAATTGCAATAGACAGATGAATGAACATGTTCATTCTGGTAAACCATTGCATAAGCTTTGTTCATAGGCATTTTAAGACAACATAAATAAGAATAAGGGTCTAAATTTCTTTATTTTTAACCGACAGCACAATATAAAAGAACAATTACAAATACTATAATGATGAAAAACCCAAATATGAGTAGCATTTATATAAACAGGTTGAAATTCCAGTGAAGAACACATGGAATACATAGATATATATTCATGTGCAACTTGCACCCATTGCAAACTGCATTACAAGATCCAAACCACCGTTTCATTAAAATTCTCTCCTCAAATGGAGATTTTACTCTATCTTGTTTATAAGATTTCAGACAATTTCATTCTTTTGGCAGAAGTAGTTGAAAGGAAGCGAAATCACGTTTTGTTTTAAAATTTAACAAATGGAAACCATTTTTAATATTGAAAAATTGAGTTGAGGAATTCCTTAAACTTGAAGAAATCATCCAAATCTCCTTGGAGATAATGGAGGATTACTTAAAGGAAAATTTAAGATTTTATGAATGTATTGTAATCTTTAATGCATGCTAAATGTTATGTGAAAAAATCATTGGTACCGACTAAGCAACAGGATACTCAAAAATCTCCAAATGAGAACAAAATTTTCAGATATTTAGTTAAACTGGGGCCAAACTGTTTGCATTTTCAAATCAAGAGTGTATGCTATTTGCTAGAACCCATAAGTAGAAACAACAGTGCAGCCATGACTGTTAATTGGATGTTTCCTGGCTCATTATGTAATGACAGAACAGAGTGTATGCCATTTGCTTGAGACCACATGAAGAAACAACAGTGCCGCCATGACTGTTAAATGGATGTTTCCTGGCTTATTATGTAATGACAGAATAGTGTATGCCATTTACCTTAGACCACAAGAAGAAACAATGATGCAGTCATGACTGGCTAGATGGGGGTGGCTGGCACATTATGCAATAATAAAACAGAGTGCATGTAGGTTGCTTGAGACTACATGCAGAAACAACAGCATAGGCCATGAATAGTTAGATGGATGTGGCTGACAAATTATGCAATGGCAGGAGAAAGTGTATACCATTTTATTGAGACCACAAGTAGAAACATCAATGTAGACCTTGGAAAGTTGGTTAGCATAGTATGTAATGGCACATCTGGGTCTATGCAGTTCACAGTTGCAAATATGTTATACAGTGGTCCTTTATTATAAAGCAACTCAGTATAGCACAATCTCTCATATAACACTGATGTAAAGGACCTCATATAACATATGTAATCATGGACCTCATATAACAGATGTAATCATGGATCTCAATTTCAGGATGACTGCATTTTTTTATACTGAACCTACTTCATCATAGAGTAGCCTCACTTATAACATTACTCTTTTATTGCATCCCTGAAGACTTGTAATGACTGATCACAGTATGTATATATATATATATATATATATATATATATATATATATATAAATATGAAAAATGTTCAAGTGGCCTTGTTGTTTGGTGGGTCAACTTAAAGCTTGTGGGACTACCAAAATAAGTTCTTCAAACAAATATTTATCAGTATACTACTCCCTCGATAACTTGCGCCCTGATAACTCGCAAACCTGCTTGTAAAGCAGGGTCAGTCGTGGATTTTTTTCACTAGAAAGTACCAAAAATTTGACCCTATTTGTTAAACATGAAGAAAATCGCAATCAAAATTGGTAATTGAAACCAGGATACATTGCTAGTTTTATTGTCAAAAACGGTTGATATGACCTGCAAATCTAAAACAACATTATGAAATTATCAGCTTTTAATACGACATGTATTTTGTTAAAATCTCTTTCCAAACAACATTCTTGGTACACCATAAATAACAGTATGTAACAAAAATTTGATCAATGAAAATGTCACTAATGCTTCCTTGAGGCAGCACTATAATAAATAAATACCAATTAAATAAGTTTTTTTATTAAGCAAAATGCATGTTGTAGTTACATCTTTTAGTTCGTTTTAAGTGTAATGATCATAAATACAACATGCCCTGTTGTATTCGAACATGAATGATGTCAATCTACCTTAACAGCCATGTCTGGAGTGTTTCTGTGAGAACCTAATTAAGTGCCAAAGGTGTTTTGATACCTAATTTGCATAAGTATTTGTTGTATTGTTGCACTTAATTTTAAGCTGACCTCCTTGTATTACCACGTTAATTAGACTTTTGTATCAAATAAAGGGGGGTGGGGTGGAATAAATGAAAAGTTAAAAGGCATGCAAATCCATCCTGTGTAAGAGCTAGAAGAACCAAGCGAGTGTCGGGTCAACTCATGTCAAGTGATCAATCGATCACTGTTAAAAGTTTTTGGGATGAATGTAATCTAATTAAACTACCTTAAATTATCATACTCATTCACAAATGTGACCAAAGATGGCAAGACAACCAATTGAATACTTGATGACATAAAATTCTGTTTCACAGATAGGTTTTATTGAGAAGTTAGTTTCAGAGTTTGTAATTAATTTGTAATTATTGAATTGGCACTCTGAGATTTCCTCATGGATGAGAAGACATTTAACTATTACTTGCAATGAAATCATGTCATCAATATTTTACTAATAGAACAATAAAAAAAAAGTTTACTGTTGACAATAATGGCCGTTTCATGAACTGAATGTTCCGGGGTTTTTTTATCAATAAAAGGAATCTTGTTTGATTGTGAATATGAATCAATAACTAGTCTGGTTCCCTGTTTAGTATTGCATTGTATTCGACTAATGTAGAGAGCAAAGCAGGGAATATACAGTTCCGGGAACCAGACTACTCAACAACAACATAAAGCAGTGATGTAATACTCAGTTTTCGGCTGTTGAAACTAGTTGGAATTATGTTACCGATCTCTCTATGGTTAGGCATCTTGAAAATAAAGGTCATTTTTGTTTTTTAAAATAAAAAGGAATAACTTAGTTAGGAAAAGTGCTTTATTAACAATTATTCCCAACGTGATTTTAAAATGAGTATTCAGCAAAACAGACCAGTTTGTCCTCCCCTCACAGTTTTCTCAATGTCCAATGAGGATGGCATCATTTCATATTGTTATGTAAGTCCCTCGATAACTTGTGCCCTTGCCTATAGTGCAGTCTATGTTTTTGGACCCCCGTTGTGCGAGAGTTATCGAGGGAGTGGTATACTGTTTAAAGATCAACTTATTATATACTTTAAACTAAATAATTTGATTTCCCTTCAATCAGCCTCTTTTTCTAAGCCAAGCTTTCTGTAAACAAAAGTAGTTCTTCATCACATGGTTAGCAATGGCATGAACAAAGGTTTGGATACAATGTGACATGAATACATTCAATATGGGAAAATACTGAATATATGCTTTTATTCAAAATGAATGGGATATGGTTTAAAGTATATAATGAATGCAAATACAGCAGGTGTAGAATCAGAAAAAAATCCAGAATGTAAAGTCATACAAAGACTTTTCTACAAGTAATGAGTGAAGACTGTATCAGTTTTAGTCCTTTTAAATTAGGGCTGTTCCAGTAAAACATATACCCTCTGGGGGGAAGACACTTTTAAATTCAACCAACCCACAATAGAAGCAATTAAAAAAAATTACGGCCCACCGTCTGCTGCATTTTAATTGATAAACATCACCCCCTACAGAAGCATATTATTTTACCTAATTTCTAGCTAGTGGTTAGAGGGTGGTAGAAGCGATTTTAATTTTGTGTTGGGGACAGATGCGATTTCAATGACTGTTGACTGGAGGTAATCTATACTAAATTCTTAGATATATAATCTAGTGCACATTTTTATTTGTATCCATTGTTTGTAATCAATCATCCTTTGTTCTTTTGTCTGTCAGCCATGTATGTTTCTTGATTTGTCAGAAATAAACAAAAATTTAAACTTGTGAAAGTGATGCTGCATTATTTATGCCTGCTTGTACACTATATAATTTCTTGTCTTAAAAATATATTTTCTTCAATGATACGTCTTATTTTTATGCCTTGTTGCATGATTGATATACAAAAGAAAAGAAATATAGCATGTCAAAGCACTGTTTCAACAGCCTTACTGATCAATCAGTTTATCATCATCATTGATCAGGTTTCTGCCATGATCAGGCCACACTAAATTAGTTCCATGATTTTCAACCCAACCACCCACTGGATGTAGTTTAAATATTTGATACAATGGCTGTCCCTGTTCTGAAAATATATGTTTAAAATTTAAAACTCATCTTTAATTAGATTTCCAAATTGGATGCAAATTGAGGAATAATTATTTTGGGCCCAGTGTACTTTTAAAATCAACATCATTGTTGTCAACTGTCCCTTGTCAACAGCAGCAGCAGCATCACAGGTTCTAACTTGGCAGAGTGGTGTGAGATGTTTTGTGATTGCTGTTCATCATATTGGTTTACACCCCACTTTGGCCTTTTACGTCTTCTTCAGTAGTAAAATTGGCTGGTGTATATAGATTCTCTTGTGCTGAAAATGGTGTAAAAGCCATAACGATCTACCAACAACCTGAGGTCTCGTCTCTGAATGATGTTGGGAGAGAACTAAAACACCAAATGAAGCTATTGATCAATGGCACCAGCAGCAGCAGAAGTACTGGTTTATCATTTATGCCACTGTTGTATGAGTGTATCATTTTTTACCATAATAAATGTCTTCAAACCTATGAATATTGTCATGTCCTGCCTTTTCTGACAACTGCCATCTATAATGGTTTGAGTTACTGTGCCAGTACAATTTGTATTTGTGAAAACTTGCCAACAGCCATCAGATTCTTTGAATCTTCTTCCATCTTCAGTACCAGCTGCCATATATAGGCTACAAAGAACTGAAAATGGCATTAACCCCATATCAAGTACAAATTCTGTATCAAACAACACTATTACAATAAAGAACACAAACTGCAATGAAACTAAAATTTTTATGAAAGCCTAAAATGAAATAAACAGGAACTTCTTTCACAGATTTTAAGTTTTTCCTTCTGTATGTTTAATTCAAATTTTCTGCAACATACAACACTTGACCAATGCATCAACTTCCTTCTCTGACAACTTCTTTCTGGCAATCTCTTTGTGCACTTCTGCCAATATATCTGTCTTTAACATTCTATCTGGGTGTTCTTGAACCCCTAATAGAGTGTGCAAAACATACTTCAGCTGCTTCATATTAAGCACACCAAGTGGAGTACCTTTAAATTTCTCACTTATTTTCTTTCTCTCAGTTTTAAGTTGTTCCTTCTCTTTCAAATGATCAAGATACATTTGTATATCCTCACAGCTTATGCCTACAAGATTGCTGATACTTTCCATGTCTTCTGTAAAAATATCTTCTCTCGATTCCAGTAGGTGCTTAATGTTTCTGGTTGGCAAAAAGAAATCTGGAGTAAGAAAACTCTTCAGAAAGGCAACTCTGAAATAGATCATAAAGAATGGATTTGTCTACTCCAGCATTTGCACCCCACCACACTTCCTTTTCTATGTAATATTGACCACTGACATCCAAGATCTTACTGGCTTCCGACAGCAATGATGGTCCCAATTTGTTAGAATGCCATATGTGACAAACATTTTGCACACAATTCAAATAAACATTCACACAGCCTGGTAAGTCATCTGCATTTAAAGTGAGGCCGCCCTCAAAATATGTTACTGCTGTGCACAGGGATATAGCCATGCATGCACTAGAGCCTTCTTCAATGCTGAAACTGCCACAATTGAACTGAGACATTGCAGACATAAGTGCATCTATCACCATGTTTGTGTCGAAATAGAGAGATTGTGGTTGCTTTGTTTGCGCTGCAATGATATCTGCATCAGTTTGTTCTATCATCCACTCACTTCTTGATGTAGGTACTTCAGTGTTTTCTACTGTCCCCCCACTTCTTGATGTAGTTATTTCAGTACTATCTTCAATAATCGCCACACTTCTCAATGTAAGTACTTCAGTGTTGTCTTCTATCATCCCTTCACTTCTTGATGTAGGTACTTCAGTGTTATCTTCTACTGTCCCCTCACTTCTTGATGTAGTTACTTCAGTACTATTTTCTATCATCCCCCCACTGCTCAATGTGTACTTCAGTGTTGTATTCTATGATCCCCTCACTTCTTGTAGGTACTTCAGTGCTGTCATCTATTGTCTCCTCACCTTGTGATGTAGGTATTGCTACTTCAGTAACTTCAGTAATCTGATCTTGATTAGTCTCTTTACTGTTTGGCTTTACAAAGCTCATAGATGGTCCTTCAAAGACGATTTCTTGTTCTCCTTTGACTATGTCGCATTCATCAAGTGTGTCATGTTCTTCTTCATCACTGTCCAACTCCAACACATCACGTTTTCTCTTCAAGTCTCTTGCACATCTGAAGACTATAGCAGTTTTCCTCTTTCTACCTCTTTTTTTTGGGGGGGTCCCTCTCATGTATTTACGCAATGCCGTATCCCAGTTCTTGCCAACAGTATCTATTTCTGTCATTAGCAATGTCCTTCGCTGTTTATGAGAGTCTATCAGCTCATTGATATTTCTCTTGCTTTGTGGATCCAAATGTCCCTTCTTAATTCTATCTACTTTCTCCAACTCCTTTTTTTCGATTAAGTCATCTATTTCAGATATTTCTCTTGTTATTCTTTTGTATTTACTGTTATATTTCTCAAATGGATCTTTATCTGCTGAAGATACTTTTATGGAGCTTAAATCCTGTAATGCCTCTCTTCTCCCCCAAAGTCTCCAGTATGTTAATACGATTCCATCTATGAGCTTTTTCTGCTTGTTTTCTTTCACCAGTTTCAAAAGTCTCTTCATTCCAAAACTGATAGAATTTCTGTCGTACTGGTGGTTGTGCCTTTACAAATTCTTCTTCATACACTTTTATTCCATGTACTCGAAGAAGATGATACCTGAAAGACATAACATGAAAACAACAACTGTCAACATTGTTTGTATTTTTTTCAATCATTAACATGAGGCCTGCGAAGGCCTATATTGCTCTATGGGGTAAATTAATATGCCTGTTGTGATGGCAAAAAATAAGTTCAGAACCTTTACCTTGTGCTGCATCTATAATAGTTTAAGGAGATCTTCAAAACTGTGCCTTATACAAGACTATATGGAATTTTCTATGCCATGGTGCAAGGCCATATAAACCACAGGGTTGTGCAATATGAAAGCTGTAGCTAAAATAGTTTTTGAGAGGAAAAGTTTTAGAATTTGACATATTTATCATTATATGAAATATCTGACCCACAGAATGGGGGCTATTTATGGCTTCAGATGTCTCGAGTCATGCAAACATAATTCAGTACCATGCCCCAATGTTATATGCAAAACAGTAACACTGCAGCAATAATATTGTCAGAGGAGAAGATTTTCAAAGCATGCATTATATAAGCTTATATACAGAATAATTGACTTCCAACCCCCTAGGCAAGGCCATTTTTGCTTTATGAAAATAGAGGTCAAGGTCAGAGATTTAGCAGGGTTCATCCACTCTGAATGCGTAAATGACATTACTATCCAATAATGAAGAAACTTAAATTATCTCATTAACACAAAAAATAACTATTAAAGCTTATCTTTTAAAAGATCAAAGTCATTTACGGGTGCAGGCTTTTCCCAGGCACATGTTCACCGCTGGTGAATGTCTTTACTAAGTAACAAAACATTAGCAACTGAGTTTTTTATGAGTAAATAAAAAGTTCCTTAACCAAAATATCAACCCTAAAAAGGTCAACAGTCAAGGTCAGCAGGGCAAGCCCAGATGAATATCAAAATAATACTGTACACAGTTAAAGAAAGATGTAAGGTTAACTAAAAACTTAAACCTCTAACCAAATAAACATCCAATGTTCCTTTGACTGTAATGTCAAGGTCACTGCGAGGGTGGGGCTTCAAGGCAACAACTCTAAAAGGTTTCTGAGATACAATGTTTTAAAAATATTCTGAGTGTCGACAGCGCTGTTGCCTTTGCTGTAAGAAATTTTATAATATCTGTCAGCCATCTTTTCAATGGTTCCAGCAGCTCCCAAAATACTCTGTACAGTATAATTTGCTGCTGTTACAGTCACAGGTGTTGATTGGTTACTGGTAACTGTAATTGGGGTAGCTGTTATTTCTGGTTTTTGGGATGGCATAAAACCAATTTCAGGTGTGTCCGAAGTTGGCAATACTGAACTGACCGAGTTCCCTTGTTCTACCTGTAAGAACACATATAAAACTGCATTAACGATCTTACAATATGTTGGCATCTGGTTACATTAAACATGAATAATATCTTCCATGATTAACAACAGGTTTTACTTCCAGTTCACATAAACAGTTATGTATACACAACATGAGGGCTTTCAGTTGCTCTTATGATTGGCCCAAATGTTTAAGAGATGAGGTGTGAAAGTAATAATGTATAATCTTATTTCAAGTACACTAAAATGCATCTACAAATCATGATCAAAACCTTTCTTTAAAAAAAAATTCTCTGTTGTCAGACAATAACATTACTGAATTTACTCATCTTGGATATTGCAAAAGTGCACATTCTTAGGAAAGGCTATGCAAGTTTAGTGCACTTTTGGCATGTGTCAACCAACTTTCATTGCAAATTTTTAATTGGTTATGCTGCCATTACTTGTATTACATACTTTATTTGGTTAATTTTCCAAAAAAAAAATGGTCATGTGGATACTTTCAATCTGTCCAAAAATGACCGAAACCTTGCCCTTGGACCAGCCTTTGGAAATATGTCCACAAGGTCACTATGTTCCAGAAGGAACAGACTTTCACCATCAATTTCCTCATCTAAAATATAAAAGTGCAAAATCTGTACCATGAAAAGAACAGGACCACATCACTACTGAGCAATAATGCATGATGTACTTTCTCCACGCAAAGAATAATAGTGAAAAAGTATTTCTGAAATGTATGCATTAGCTGGATTAATAAAAAGCCCTAGCACACTACTCTAATAATACCATTATCTGAATTTTGAATCGTGTGATGTTGACTTTGATGCTAAAAACCTGTAAGTTGAACACACTAGATAATCATCAATGAAAAAAATAAATAAATTCAGAATATCTTGAAAATCCACTTGATACTGCAGCTAGCCAACTACATTTTTAAAAAAAATACATTTATCACAGAAAAAGATGATTTCCCTCAGGGACCCCACAACAGTTGTCTAGAGGTCATTTCAACAACCTGGTAATATTAATTTAGGAATTTAGATCATCCAATATCATTTAAACTCATTCTATTTTCAGTATACATTCTAGAATAAACATCTAAATACACGAAATGCGACAAGTACTGAAAAAGAAAAGAAGCAGTGAACTAGCACTTTCCCCCACCAGCAATGAGAAAGTTATGATGTTAGCAAAGCATTTATTACAGTGTGACATTTCTACACTATTTAGAAAAGAGATTCATACTCACTACCAATTACAGGTAATAATAATAATAATAATAAGAAGAAGAAGAATAAAGGCTTTATTTAATTAGAGTAGGTCAATTAGTTACAAAACAGAACTAATCTACCTTGAGGGCCTCCGAGATAATGTGCAGATACTGATCACTATCCATCTTGCACATATATGTTCACATACATTAGTAATGTACATAGGAGTTATTAACTCAGACTAGTTAACTATACATCCACACTGAACATACTCTAACAGATAAGT
Source organism: Megalonaias nervosa (assembly GCA_016617855.1). Taxonomy (NCBI): domain Eukaryota; kingdom Metazoa; phylum Mollusca; class Bivalvia; order Unionida; family Unionidae; genus Megalonaias; species Megalonaias nervosa. The sequence continues at coordinate 78,126 of JAECUM010092905.1, forward strand.
TACTAGCAGTGTTCACTAGTCAAAGTTAAAGTCTTGCATAACACATACTAACATATACTTGCATACAAAAATGTAACTGTAGGAGGTGTATAGGCCATGTGGTATAAGTTTTATATTTCATCCATGTGATATACCTATTATGAAAAGCTGACATCCAAGAAGATTCTTTGATATCTTTCGGGATAATATTCCAAATAATGGCCCCAGAGTATTGAAAACTGTTTATAAAAAATTCTTTCTTGGTTTTGGAATTGGGAAGATTAGGTTGTCATTGATCTAAGGTTTGGGGTGCTGCTTGTTTCTCTTGTTTAAAATTATTTCTCAAGTAAACTGATATATAGTGTAATGCAAATGAACATTTTTACTGGCAGTTCCTATCATGTATCGGAACCAGTAAAAACTTTCATCTTATTAGAAATGGAAACGTTGACTATAAGAAAAAATATTTTTCGTGAAAAATCAGGAAAATTCGAGGGGAAAAAAAAGCAACACAGTGGAATATCATGCCATAATATGTGTATCTTCAGATCATGTACATACTTACCCTTACCTGCTTGAAGCAATCTGGAATTTTCCCTCAATCGAGCTGCCGTAAGTCTTTGCAGGGGAATTTACAAAGAGTGTGTTAAAAGAGGCTGAAGCTGTAAATATTTGTTTTCAATCTTTTTGAATAAATTATATCATTTAAGTTTTAAAACAAGTTATTTAAGTTTCAAAACCAGTGTTCTTATATTTGCTACTGAACAACATATGATACTCTTTATTACTAGTAGTATATATAATATACAGCTGTCGGAAAATTATTAGCTGTTGGAGGCTTAATATAATGAAATTAACAGCTACATTTTTTATATAATGTAAATAAGTCAATAATCTTTCCCCCAGTTATAAAATTTCAATATCTTGAAACTTTGGGTTGTGAGATTGTTTAGTCATTCAAAATAATTCAGCTTTAGCCCCTTTATTTTTCAGGCAGGTGTAGCATCAATACCCAACATGATTTATTTGCTGTCAGCATGTTCCAATATATTGCACATGCATGTATGAATTTAAACTTTATGATTATGGCCAAAATTGGAAATGCTACAAGGAGTGCTTGTTTTATCTTTCTATATAATACAACACAAAGCACCACACAGAACTTAAAGCCAAGCACCATATATGTTTGCTCATTACCTTTAATACCTGGGAACTTCTTTCAATACTGAAAAGACAAAGTACCTTGTTTTTTGTTCTGAGATGTTATTATGTAAAATGTTCAATAAAACATTGAAATAATCTTTGTCTCCATCATGATTTAATTGTTATTAGGTATATAATAAGGTTATTGATTGAGTATTTAAAAATACTCGCCCCTTTTTCATTTGGTGCAGAATGCCCTCACAAGCTCAGGTATCTTGCACCACATGCACCTCGGAACCAATATTTTGCAATGCTCAGTTAATAATCTGTACTTATTGTCCAATGTTTACCACTATTGTCTCATATGATAAATATAACCAGAATAACTGTAATGGGAGAAGTACAGCATCCCTTAAAATCTGGTGATATCAACCTCACATTACAAATTGCAGCAATCATGCAATTTTACCTATGTTAGCTCTGAAATTGCAATTAACCAAACCTTGTATAAAATTTTTAAATGGTTGCTAAACTTCTGTGATTCACAGTATATTAATGATGTGAAAATTATCTGATCCACTGTTATACGATTGAATATATAACTGCATGTCACATAAGTGAATGATAAAAATTGCATATGCTGAATGAGTGTAGTGTCTTGACATTGACCCTAATAGATACCAGTAATTTTTCACTAACTGCAAAAATAATAATAAACACTTCCACAAAAATGGAAACTAAAAGAGATTCTTTTTTATAGTACTCAGTTAAGATGGTCAGAAATTATGCGTAATACAAATTTGCCCTGAATATGATAATAAACATCAGGAAAGAATGCATTTTCTGTAGTCTAATTCAACAGTTATTATTCGTAGAAACAGTTCTGACGTCCAAGCAAGTTCTGGTGATTATATCCGGTGGGGTTTGCTCTTAGTCCGATAAATGAGCCCCCCAACATATATTGATGGACGCTCTGATGTCACTTGTTTCATTAAAACGCACAATTGCTGCATACAAATTTGTCCGGAACACGCCAGTGTATAGTTCAGACACTTACCAGTACATGGTAATGGGCGTATGTAGCCATGACGTTTGAAATGGCCTCATGACACATGGTTGTGTTATTCCACGTGGATTTACAAGTCGTCAAACAGGGGAATGGATAATAATAATATTTATATATCGCCAAGAGACACGAGAAATACCGGTAAGTGTCTTAAATGTACACTGATGTGTTGCGGACAGAGCTAAATCAGACCAAATGTGAAATGGAACTGAAAGACAGAATTCCAACATAGCAAACCTCTAAATTTCTGGATATATTCTTCTTGGATTCCACGTTTCCATAGAAAACTCGAGAGTTCGTCAATTCCCAATTGTCTAACACTTTCTTTGGCCATGCTGACCAAACACGCTGTACAATAATGACCGAGTGACTTGAATACGGGATACGGGGCGCTCACCAGTTATTATGTACTTTTGTGAAAGTGACGTATGTAAGGTGAAGTTGTTTGCATTTAAAACATGCACAGTGGAGAGAATGTTGGCATACCTTTATGCTACTTTGATGTAATGTGACTGACATTTCTTTGGATATTGTACTTTTGGAAATTTTAAATGATCTTGGCACACTGCTAACTAAAATGACTGCTCCCTTGTGCTCCAAAAATCAGCCTGAATTTGTCTAAAGTACACCATCCTTAGCAGCTATTAAAATAGGGAAAATGAATTTTGCCAGACTAGACAATACCAGCTTCTGAAAGTGCAATGAATGAATTACCAAATATATAAAATGTTAAAAAAAGTTATTGGCTCTTTTTTTTACAATTTACCTCTGAAGTTCAGGAAGTGAAAATGACCAAGTGGAGCTAGCACTTTTTTGAAAGGTGCACATCTGGAGTAAGGCCAAGCTGTATACTCTATAACCCACATTACACCCATCAATCATACACCAAAATAAAGGGAATTAAAAGTTCTTTTAACAATACCTAAGATATACAAGGTCTTTTTTAAATAGCCAGTATAACTACTGAGGAAACCCGGGGGAATTCTTTTTCTTTAAAATTGTAACCCTATGCAAAATGCGAAACTGTAGAGCGCCACCAATACCATGGGATAACTCGAGACGAATAAAATCAAATAACCCGTTAAAGTTTTCTCCCCTTTGCGTTGATTCGCCGCGATTTAGACCGCAAAGATAGGGGTTAGATGTGATTTAAATATTATATATTCACTTTTTCTGACACCCCTACATGTGATTTCTGATTTTGTTAACACAACCCACACCTGAAGTGATTTTTTAAAACCAACCCTCCATTATCAGAATCGAAATAGTCTCAAACATAACCTCCTACATATTGTTTTTTAAAGTGCCGTCCAGGGGGGGGGGATATATGTTTTACTGGAACAGCCCTTAGTGCACCATATGAATTTAATCACCCATGCAGAATAATCTGGATCTGCCATGTCATTTCAGTGTCTCCTAATGCAGAAAATAATGAACATACTTTCTGGAGAGAACTTGACTGTAATGATGATGATGACAACATGGAAGTTCTGCACAAAGTTTGTTTAAGGAAAAGTCCTCTGTGTAAAATCAATGCTAAATGTCCAGCTTGAAATTACATGATCATTACATTATGATGTTATTGATATGACAACTATTTACCCAGGTGCATTGTAGCACTCTGAATTCCACAAGAGACTGGACATAAATGACATAGTTATGACTTCTTTCAGCTTAACAAAAAATGAAAACGAAAATGCTTTAGGAATTTTTGAGATCACAATAACAGTCCTATAAAAGAAAATGACAGTCAACGTAAATATAGAAATGTTTAAATAAGTTAAGTACTCCAACATTTCATAAGCAATCATCCTTAACTACCACAGATGTAGGAACCAAGTGGACACAAGATAATATGGTGTACATATATGATAATGACTCTGAAGGAAAAACATTAAAGAATTTCATCAAAACTTGGAAAGGTTTGTTTATCTGAACCTATGCTCACCTGAATTCATCATTTAATGACTCTGAAAATGGACTTTAATTGTGACACTACAAACTGATGATACTATTAAAGATCAAATGGAAAAATCTAAAAGATATAGATTTAAGTGTCCAAGGTTCCACAAATCTATCAAAACATGTACTAAAACCAAAAAATCCACATTATCATGCCTTTTATGTATCATGACTGAAGCAAACTCTAAAATCACCAAACTGAATAACTTAATTTTCTATGCAGCATTTTACCTTACAATCATTTTCTAGCAAGACTGTCACCTTAACTTTATATCATACATCAAAACTACCTTGCCTCAAAGTTATGTATGTCATAATGAATTGTATTGTTCTCTACATTATAGATACATAAAATAGAACCTTGACATTAGTTTTGATACTTCAGAAGTCTGCCTCACTGTTTTAACATATTTTCACTGTTTACTAATTAAAATTCAAAGATATAGCCCACAGAAGAGCTTTTAAGATAGCCATGTGATATTTGTTTCCCAACAATGAAAACTGAAGTTATCTATAGTACGCAATGTGATAGGGTGTAGACTAACCACCTTATCAAAGAAGTCAGAGTTGTTGATAGCTTTAAATTATCCCACATCCAGTTTGTGTACAGTTTATGCACAAACCTTTCAACTTTTTGAGTAATCATTATGTACAACAAAAGAAACATCATTGTGTAATGTTTTATATAACAAAATCTGGCATGGAAAAAGTGGGTACCCTCATTTCTCTCCGACAGACTCTTCCTTTAGATACACACAGTTTCAATGTACATGTACTGCACTTGTGCTTCTGGGCATATGGCTTTTCTTCTCATTATGAACTTGTTTGTTCTTATCATGTAATAAAGTGTCAGTTTAATTTCACAAAGATGGAAGCAAGTCAAGACCTAAAAAAAACTTTTTCTTTAATCTAATTATTCTGCACTCCATGATTTCTGTGGATCAACATATATGCAAGAAGATAAAAGTTCAGAACTTTTGTCTGAAAATGGTGAAAACCATGGTATATATAACTTTAAGGTAAAGAGAAAGTCTTTCTCTGATTTGTGTAGCCAAGACAATGGAGTGGCTATATCAGCAATATCTCACATACACCACCCTCCCAAGCTTTGTTCGGGAACAAGGTCTTGCTATACTTGAACAATCTTGATCTCCGATTGAAGCAAAAGCCATGAATTTTAAAAACTCTAAGCTCTTAAATTTGACACCTTTTTTCAGATTTTGCTTTATTTCTGAGCACAAAGTACCACATCCAAAGCTTTCTATGATTCAGATGTTTATTTGTGAATGAGAATGACACTTATTCAACAATTTCATATTTCCATAATCTTGATTTCTCAGAGTTCTAGGTCCTTGATTTCTTAAAGTCAAAAAGAGTTTGATTGGTTATGAAGTGTTCTTTGACAACCAGACCTCATTTACACATGTTTATTCTAGCATAAAAAAGTTCCTGAACACTATACCAATAAACTCTAAAGAGTATTGGTGAACCAATTTGAACTATAGATTTTGATCAGGTACTTCATATTTTATTAAAAGAATGGCACATTTTTTGTAGTAAAGCAAACAGAAGTGATAAAGTAATAAAGACTTTGTAAATAATAATTATTGTACAATATTTAAGCATATTTTCACTGCTACACACAATCTACATTTTTGCAGAAATGCATCAAGTGATTAAAATGATAACAATACTGAAATTATATGCTAAAAATATATTTTAAATCAAATGGCTTAAATGAAGCAGATTTCAAAATACAATAACTAAAATAAAAAGAAAATTTAGAAACAGCATGCAATATGAAAACTAATCAGGAAAAATGTTCAAAAATAGTTGCAATCTCATTTCATAAAAAAGTACAATATCTGTTTTGAATGCACTCACAACTGATACATATGTAGACTAAGATCTGCTGGTACATTATGCACTGCAGATACGAGTCTACATAGCTAGAGCATTATGCACACAAAAAAATGGGTCTAAACAGCTGCAGTTAGATACAGTGGTCCCCCTCTTAAATGCCACCCCTTCTGTAATGGGAAAGTGTCCATATAAGATGGGTGGCCTTTCCAGATGGGTACTATATTTGTGAGAAGTATGTGTATGTATATGTACATGCACGTAGTAAGAAAGCTACAATTAACTTCAAAGAATTCAACATCTTCATTTAAAAGTGCCATTAATTATTAAAAGGTTCTTCTTGTCTTAAGAACAGACTTATTTCAAGTTAACATAATTCTCCTTCCATTTACTCTATTTTCCCACTACTGCAGAATATTCTCCTTATCTGTCACAATGTTGTTTATTAGAACTCTTGAACTCGCCCCATTGCCATCAAGTCAACTAATTTGTGCTTTTTCTTCTAAAGAATCAATTCTCCATGTATGTGTTGACATGTTAAAGTTTTGTAATGATTTATTTCTATTTGCTTACTGTACAGTACAATTTAATTATGCCGATGAAACTTTTGTGGAGTAGACAAAATGCCTTATGAGGCAAGTGGTACATATAACTGTCGAATGATTTTTGCATCTTTGTCTTGTACCCTGCTTCATTCAAGGTTAATTTCTCTGTGTGTGTTAAGCCACAAAATATATTTAGCTTATGCTGACCAGGCTATGATCTTGACAATTATGTCCAGTTGTAATCACCAAATAAAAAAACACAAATGCTGTCTGAATCCCAAAACTCTATCACAACAATGTTGACCCCATTTCCTTTCAAAGTCAGCATTAATAATATTAACCTTAGTGGTACATGTACTTTAGCCAACGCTTCTCTCAGTAACGAAAACCTGACATTGGGAAACAGATGCTGGTAAAGATAACCAAATTACTTCGCTTATTGAATGAATTAAATAGTGGTTCTGAATACAAAATAAAATCTGGCCGCTTGTGAGGGGGTAAATTTAACATTTTTGCACTAATATGCTGGCCACTGGTCGCATTAAAGGGGTGGCCCTTCCCAAGGGGTACATTTGAAAGCAAACTAGTCGGTACCAAGGATTCTGGCCATAAAAAGTGGGTGGCTGCTGGTGAGAGGGACCATTCATGAGGGGGACCACTGTGCAGACTGTATATCAGGAAATATGATAAATATAAAATTGGCACACTAAAGCCTCTCATTATATTTACATGACATGTTTGAAATTTTAATTTACATGCAATGAATCATGCATTTATAAATTTAATTAACACATAAAAGAATTGTTTAAGAAAGGATGGCTGACTGGAAATCATGATTAGAAAGACCTTTATGTTGGGTAATCTGTACATATTGTCTGTAATTAAAATGGGCTCAGGGCATCAAGGTTTTAAAATGCAGGAACTTTTATTTAGATTATGAGGTCTAAGAATAAAGTTATGATGATATGGTACTTATGTCCAAGTCATAATTATCTATTTTTAAATTTATCTAATGCAATACACACATATATAAGCAAATTCAAATAACTACTACTGCAGGATGCTTTTACCACAATCCGTTTATTTACACATGAAATAGAGATCTTATATTTATACTTTATTTAAAAGTAATGAAATATGAAAATAAAAGCAATTTGTTTAATACTTTATTTATACCTTATTTAGAACCAGTTGGCTTAACATAGGATCAGGTCCTTTGTCCAAACCATTAATTAGACCAGGCACGGGCAACTTCCTCCAGGGTGCAGCAGGCTGAATAAGAGATTTTAAAGCCACACCCTATGATGTAAATTAACAGATAAAACCAGATCGGTTGTCAGATCTGGTCTGGTATTTTGCTCACCCCTGAATCAGACAGATCGGAAATATGGTAATATGTGCTTCTATAACATACTTTATGCTCAAGAAAAGCAAAGACACTTGACAACTGAAATAGGCCAACCACAACACTTCAATGAAGAACAAAAGGATTTAAATTATCCTTCAAATGAAGCTGATTGAGACTGTTGTCCAAGTTATTCAACTGTTTAGTAGAGTACCTGTAGCAACTGTCATGATAATGTGGTGATTGGAAACAGTAATATTAATGTTTTGATTACAGGTATTATAAGACAACACAAATAAGATTAAGTATCTTGAGAGAAATGAGCAAGATGCAGTGTTAACAAGTACAAGCTAGCTGACAGCCAATAATAAACAATGGCAATGTTTGCACATGCTTGACAAGCTTAAAAGAACAACAACCAGAACATTACATAATCATATTCATATGAAGTATTACTTTTTTGGCTTCATAAGGAACAAAAGAATGCCTTGAAATATCAATGATCGCATGTTCCCATGACAGTATAAACAAACATGTAAATTTCATCAAGTTGCCTGACTGTGAGGTGATACATTAGAATTTTTCCACTTCTCATTTTACTGCTTGAAATGCTCCACATCCAGAGCTGAACTTGTGCCCAAAAGATACACTGATAATGGTTGAAGTTTCAATTTTCCTCTTAAGTTCATGCATTCTCTAGTCAGGATACTGCTGATAATTCTTGAAATATCCCAGACCTAGTGGTGCCCTTGTGAATCAAAGCTTTGATGATAGTGGCTGTAACTGTTTGGCTGTTGTTGATGTGGTCTCTGATTTCCTCCTCTCTGTAGAATCATTACAGGTGAAACATTCTGACCTGGGGAAATATATGACCCACCATCATTTACAAATGATCCCATATACAGCTGACTATAATTGCCTCCCGACTGTGAGTAGCCTCCTCCAATGTGCATGCCAGATGACCTTTGACTGTTGGCATGGTGATAGTGTCCTGACTCATGATGACCTCTGTTACCATGGAAATGACCTCTACTGTGACCCTGGGACTGTCCTTGACCATAGGCTGCCTGGAAATGGCCTTGAACCTGGTCAGAGAAATACTGAGTCTGATCTTGAGTTTTACTCTGAGAATAAGCACTGAATGAAAACATTCCCTGATCAGGATTCTGTTGAAAGTCAGAATAATATCCATCAGTTCCCATTGTGACTTCCACCTGAATATCCGGCTCATTCTCTATACTATTCTTCTTTTGTAAAGGAGACTGACTTGTGGAAGCTGTCTGACCTTGACCATCTGTGCTGAATTTCTTTTGAATTGTTGGAAATCTATCCCAAAGTTTTATCAGCATCTCTCCCACTGATGGTTCTACTTCCTGTGGAGAAAAGAAACAAAAATTTAAGTCACATCCAAACCTGTTTACCCAAACAGTTGTCTATCAGCAGTTTGCTGAAGTCATGTTTGTAATTTAAGTCACCTGTTCATAGTTACTCATCCTAACACTCACACTTGCTATACCTGATACAATTCTGAAGTAATTCACCAAGGATCTAAGTGGGAGTTTCTAACATTGCTGACTTACAATTTAGCCTCCCCCCCCATTCCATACCAATTATGGTTTAAAAGAAATGACTGATGCATGGTCAAGTTTCATGGGATCTACATTTCTCTTAAAAACCCTCTTATCTGTTGATGAATAAATATTGTTTGTTTTCCATCACAACTCCAAAACTGTGTCCATAACATGTGGTCCAATTAATACAGGTATGTGAAATTTACCATGTTACTGTCAAACTGGGCACATCAGTGATGCATCCCAGGAATGGATTCACCATGCAAGTTATGCTCATAAGATCAATGACTTCTGTTTATTCTTTCACCTTTTGTTGCTCACTGACATTACATTTCATTCAATATTCATCAGGTTTCAGCTCCAATATAACTGATCATGATTTTTGACTTCATTTTTGTTCATTTTATCATTCCATGACTTCCATATCACTAATTAACTAAATATACCTTGAACTGACTATCATATTCTACTTATCCAAGGATAAGTACAGTATTCATCTGCATAATGATACTAACAAAAAGACCTGCCTGACCAGTTTGTTTTATGACCTCACCCAAGTTTAGCGTATGCAGAACTGTCTTTACTTCATTCCATTCTCATTGAAGGTTTTAGACTCATCATCATTTTCTCAATATTTACTGAATTACTACTGCCAATATATTTAATTTTGCTAATAATTTATTACAAGTATATACATATTCATTATTTTCTTTTTGTTTTGCAAGATAATTTCTTTGAATATTTTTCTCATATAGTTATCATCTACACCTAAATTTGACTTTAATTTGCTGTCACGCTGTCTGAATTGTTTATATATCAACTTTAACTCATAACAGTTGGTGTATCTTGTAATTACTGAGAACTGCACTCTGAGACAGAGTATAAAATGCAGGAGATAAAACAGTTCTAAATAGTATTGCTTGACATGTTAATGTTTAATTATTTTAAATTACAGAATTTAGCAATTCATTTTGAACTATAGGTGTTAGACCCACATTATCAGCCAAGATATTAATTCTGCTTGATTATTTATTACTGGCCTGTATCTCTGAGAAACACTTAAGCCCACAATATTCAAGGTTATAATTATGACTTTGTTTCAACAAAATGAGGAAAACAGTCCATGAATGTTTAAAATCATTTTATTTTCACTACCTAATTAGTTATACAATCTATGATTATACATACTTGTCCATCCCTGCTGATTTGAACTCTTTTGTTCTCATTCCAGGGATTCAAAAGATGGTGGGTATTCTGGAAGGGAATATTGCCTCTGTAAAAGAAGAATGTCTTATATGGCACATGATAAGCTCTTCTGATGATAAATAATTATTTAACGTTTCATTACAATATCTTTAGCAGTTCAGAAGTTATTCAAGGGATAAGGATACAAGTCAGAATACACTTTCCATTGCTGTAACCATCTCCTTGTTGCAGGTGGTGTGATTATGGTACATGATACACTATCCAATCATGATATACTTCATTCTGGTAAGAACAACATACATTTTGTACACCTATTTTTTAAATTTTCAGGAGAAGGTACATTTTACAGTAGAACAGAAAAAATTGTTTTTCTTTCCCAGGCTGATTGGACAAGAAGACCATGGCAATATAGCTGACAACACATCAGATTCACTCCTTGTGAAATAATGAACTTATTGTATTTTAGTTTTTTGTTTCTACCCTTATTGATGAAATAAATAACACTTGGAAAACTTGATAATCCTGTTATTTGACTGCTTATGTTAATAAACTGATTTTATTTCACATTGTTGTGTTTTTTATTTTTTTTTTTGATTCAACTGGAAATGCACAGGAGACTGGTATCTTGTTCATGTCCTCTGATAAGCACAGGGAAACTGTCAGCCACTATTTAATTGTAAACCAATCAAATGTCACAGATCATGGTAATTAGCTCACTATCCAAAATGGCAATAATGCTACATGATGAAAATGGAATGAAATCAACAAGATCTTGAAATAAAGACAATCATATTACACATTCTATGGCAGAACCAAGCTTTTCACCTCACTCAAGGTCAAAATTGGGGTGTACATTATACACACCAAAATACAGTATATTTGGGCAAAGTTTCATGAGAATTTCTTCAATTGTTCCAAAGTTTAGGCCCAGCTTAACCAATGTTAACAGATGGATAAAGGGACCAAAGGACAACAATGGTTCCATTTATGGAGCTGTGCTGACTCAATTGTTAATGAAGGGTTCAGTTAAATGTTGTGTCTTGCCTGTGAATAGTGTCATAATGCATAGAATTCTGGTTATGAAGTTAGTCAGGAAAGTCCAGCACCTCAGGGTACAACCTTTGGCCATTGAGTAATATTTGAAAACGTATGAACTGAGCACAGTGACTGATGTAGAAGATGCATGGCTTTCAAAAACTGTAAAAAGATTCCACACAATGCTGATGATGACACAGCCACATGTGGAAGAAATATGTCTCACCATTTACATGTATGAAAAGTCACATACATTTTGTTTGACACTGGAATCACATAATTTTGAAGGCAGGAAAAAACTGTACTGGTAGATGCTGAACATAATAGTGTACCAGTATTTCAAACACCTGAAGAGTTGTAGGGTAGAAAGATAAACTGTTCAGTAAGATAAAGAGACAAAGATGGAAACGCAGAAAGTAACAGAAAATATTAACAATATTATAAATCCTCTTTTATGAGATAAGCTATAAAACAATGAAGATCATCAAAATTATTTAAGTAGAATTAGGAACATAAGCAAACTGAATTTGTCTGATATAACTGGTTTATTTTGTATACATGGTTCCCACGCTTTTCTGAAGATAAATTTCAAAGTCATTTCCAGGGTTTTTCCAGGAAGAAATTACGTTTTTCAAGGTTCAAATATGACCATTACTGAATGGAATTACAGAACATTTCAGATTATAAAAAATGCATTTTCTAAATCTAAAGATGCTTCTATTTCAAGACTCTCCAAAACATCTAAGTCAGAAAAATTGATCATGTACAAAACCACAAAATGTATCACATGAAACAAGTTTGATTATATTCCTAGAAACTGACATGTAAGGTTATTACAATGTACAGAATACAAATTCTAACTTTGCTGACCTGCATTTTGTTGCTACGTGGAAACGACATAATGAACATAAATTGGTTTTGTTTCCTTTCAAACCTTTAATTCTAAATAATTATATAGCAATGTATATGCATGTTATACAAAGTAACATTTCCTATCACAATAAGAAAAAACAATAAACGCAAAATATTAGAATCTTATCTTGTAAGGATAAAAGTTTAATCCTGAATTGACCTGTGCCAATTAAATCCCAAACAAGATTTTTTAAACAACTTAAACTCCTTAAGATGATTTGGTCAAAAATCTATCATTTCAAAAACATTTACAAAAGGGTAGATTTAAATTTTGACAGAAGACCTTCAAGTTTATAATTGCTGTATTAAAAAGGACTGAATTTTCTGTAAAATCAACTTGTCTTCTTGTAAATCGATAAACCAGTCCCCAAAATTGTAATGATACCGGGGCTCATATCATCTTTTAATTTGATTCAAGAGACGACAATTTCCCCATTTCTCCGGCGTCCATTTTAGATCTGAAACCAATGCTTCAAGCCACATGTAACTGTGTAATAGTTTCGCACCAAATTTCAGCTCAGATTTGATATTTTGGACAACAAATTTGGCTTGAAACGAATAGCAGTCCGTTTTCTAATCTGGATTTCCTCCACAAATTCCCACCCCATGGACATTTAGGTTGGGATGTGGAGTCAGAGAAATTGCATATTGAAAATTTGGAATTTGCCGCCACCGTGTGGTAGCGGCATATGGTAGTCGCTTACTAGCGGGCCTAGCAAATTTAAATGATGTTATATCGACTCATACCTGCATGAAATCGATAAGAAAATAATTTATTTTCTCAGAAATGGCAAGTATTATGATCGTTATGTCTTTAATCCGCTGACAGTCTATACAAAACTACAGCATATATGAAACCTGATTCGGTACTCGCCATTTGCATTACTAGTCACATGACTTGACAAATCTCAATAGTCAGGTGATATCAACAGCAAACTCCTTTTTAATGTTGTTGTACAAAATTCAATTATATTAAATGAAAGTCTGATACCTTTTGTAAAAACCAGAAAGAACATATAATTCTCAACATATTTATTTTGACAAAAACGACAAGAAACCTGTCGCTGTCGCTGCAATCTGGTCAGTCAGATTCATCAAGCAGAGAGCACAAATTAACGTGGCAGTCACGTGACACAACAAAACCCGGCAGCTGTTCTAGGAATAAATATAGATAATTTAGAATTCTTTTGATTCTGTATTTCTATTACAACCAGCATACGACTTTCATTTAATATTTTCTTTTACAACATTTGAAATGGGATGTAATTGATATCACGTGACTACAGTATCTATGAGGTCATGGACATGTGGGTTGTGAGATTTGTGTACTCGTGCGACTACCAATGCAAATCACGAGTACCAGCTCAAATTTCATCAATGTCATAGTTTTATTTTGTCTTTCAGCAGATTAAAGACATAACAATTTTAATACTTGCAATTTATGAGAAAATAAATAATTTTGATATCGATTTAATGCGGGTATGACTAGACTTAACAACGTTTAAGTTTGCTAGGCCATCTGGTAAGCGGCTACGCTTTGCCGCCACCTTGTTGGCCGCTTGTGATGCTAGACTGGTGTTCATATCTTCCGTGTAAGAAAAGATACCGATATCGAACTGTCTGTGGAAAAATAAAAAGTCTACTAGGCTAATCTAATCCACTGAGCATTTGGATTGACTCAACAAATGTGTTTATGGCAAGCACCCAAATGATATATACTGCAACCTCCGAATTTTCTGGCCAGAACTCGTTAAATATAACTCACGATTAGGCCAGTTACGACTCATTTACATAATTGTTTCGGGCATCAAGTGGTGGCAGAAAATTCCCGGGTTTTTCCCGACTTACATCAATATATGCAAAAATTCAAGGACTTTTCACGGTCGGGAAAAAAATTATCATTTCTTCCGACTTTTTCCCGATTTCCCGGTAGCGTGGGAACCCTGTGTATAATAGAAAGAACTTGCCTAAAATCTCTGAATCATTTCAAATGTTTCACATTTCACACCTCAATGAAAAGAATTGGGTGAAAATATTTGAAACAATGTTCTAATGATGAAAAGTAAATGCTAATCTGCTGAAAGTCCAAGTTGATACAGAAACAGTCACATATTTGCCATTATCAAGCATAAACCCCCAAAATTAAAATGTCATTTCAAATGACCTTGACCTTTCACCTCTATGTCAGAATCAACAGGTAACTGTCCTTGTCCAAATGAAGTCTACCCATTAAATTTGATGAGAATTAGGGCAAAGGATTCTTGACTTACCATGCAAAAAGGAAAATCACATTTTCAGTTTAGTTGTTGTTTTTTTGTTGTTGTAGGGTTGAATGCCATTTTTCAGCACAAGATAGACTACACATAGCGGCCAGTATAAATGGTGGAGGAAGAACCCGGGTTCAATATGTTTGATTTATAAATGAATCTAATTTCTACACCCAAATAATGTTAATTATAATTGTAATTCGTACTCAATATTCAATGAAATTACATCTTACAGTACTTCTGCTAGAACTTCCCTTTCTATCCACTTTGACTATTGTCATGCATGATACGCCAAAATGCAACTATAACCACAATGTATTCTTGCATATTCCCTATTCCAACAACCATAACATACTTTTACAGACAAACAACAACCATAATGTACTGTCACAATCTGTCATATGCAGGAGTATGTCATGGTACTCTAGACTCTTTCAAAGATATGTACAATTTAGCTAGGAAAGCCACGTGTGAAAAGGCATTCTATTTGTTTAATATTTCATATATGTGTACAGTTTCAAAAGATATGAAAGATTTAAGCACCTTTACCCTATGACCCCATGTGGACACTAAAAAAAACCTATGTTATGCCTCTGTTTATGATTATGGCAATCAGGAAAATAATCTTTTTTATACACATGATATGCTATGCCCCTGAAAAGGATATCATACAGTTTTTACCTTTTGATCCACTCTACTGAGCATGCATGAGAAAATTTGCTATTGGTAAAGTCTCCTGTGTTGCCCTGGGTGACAGAGGAGGTCACTCTGGAATAACCCTGGAAGTGTCCACTGCCTTGTACTGAGAATATTAGGTACACAGTCTTTCCATCCTGATAAAGATAGAAAAATGGGTGATATTTATACAAATTTATGAATAGTGAAATTCTTAATTTGGTTGCTTTTCAAAGATGACAGATGTAATTGAACATCATCATTTATTAATCATTCTATAAAGAAACATTTTTACAGCTCTTCCACATAATACCGTGATTCTGGATATAATGTGGTAATGCCATGGACACAATTACAAAACTGTACATAATCTCCCATTCTTGTAAGCATAAATATTTATATGACCACTTCCATCAAGTCAGGTATCAATATTCATCTCATTTAATCCATTACTATCTTCTGCAATTTTTGTCAGCAATGGCTATAGGACAATAAGATATCCTTATATTGCCATCAGCATAAAGCCAGTAAATCAGGTTTGCAAGTCAAGTTCTGCTTTTATATCATACCTTTTACATCTATATTACTAAGCATGTAGCAATTAATCCTGTCTTCAATAAGAAACAGTGTCTCAGCAGCACCTAAGCACATATATACAAGGGTGTAGTTTTCAAATATAAAAATTTTTTGGGCATGTCTCATATAATGTTAATAAAGTGATGTAAACAGAGATATTTTCTGAGAGAATATTAACCATATAAGAATTCTGCTAACCTATGTCAGAACTAGCTGATGAATAAAGATGCCAACAGGTACCTGGGTTCTCGGGTACCCACCAATTGATAACACCCGGGTAATAAAATGTCCAACCGTGTACCCCTTTAAAAAAATCAAACAAAAAAAATTTCCAAGTTCAGATCGAGACACAGAACAAAGATTACATTTCAAGGCTTGTGTCGTGTGTGCATTTATTTCATCGTCATTGGGGCTCGTTTCCTTGCTTACAATTTACTTGTTATACATGAACAATATAATAATACAAGGGAGGACACTTCTCTCCTTTCTTGCATGACCTATTTAAGAATCAGCGCTGATATTTCAAGCTAGATTTCAAGTAGTGTAATAAATTTTGCTACCGATGCTTAGCTCAAGCATTCAACTTTGTATGCCTGTCTAATGTCTTCTTACTATCATATATTTAAGGAATGCCAGATCATTTTCTCACACTACCATTCAACATTGCCATAATCGCACCTGCTTAAGATGCAAGTCCAACTCGCTCAATGGAATACTGCCCTCTCATTGGCCAATGGAAAATGATGTACTGCACCTATTTATAACTTATTTTTGTATTATCATATAGCACATATATGACTGATCGTTAATTGTAAAGAACAATATGAGCCCCTTGTTCATCATTCAACCTCCATCTAATTGCCTTATTTTCTATTTACAGTATGTACATGAAACAGTTCCAAGAAAATGGACATTATTTCTTGAATGTGAAACCATGTGTCACAGATTCATTCTATTTTAATACCCACATATGTAGCAGACCAGACTAACTGAAAATAAATGGCACCAGATATCTTAATAAACGCGCTTCATCGATGTGACTGATGGATGTTATATGACTGAAAAATGCTACTGGAAAGGGACTGGGTAAGTTTAAAAACATGTTGCATCAAGAAAAGGACAAATCAATAGCACTTCAGAACTACTGAAACAAGAATTCGACAATTATGTAATACAGGAATCATCATTTGTGGACTTTACAATTATTTGCAAAAGTTACCATTGACAATGTAGACTAGTTAAAAGTGAGTGTTATGCCTAAATAATTTACCAATTTCTTTTGTGTCTATACTCATGTACTAACTACTAATCCACCTGGAATATGCCGATTTGTGACAAGAATTTTAACTGCAGAGCCAAGTAAGTAGAAAAAATAAATGTATGTTTTTCTTACAGTTTTCTGTAATTATGGCATGTAATATATAGATTGCTCTTTTTATGTTCAGATTACACTTTTTGCCACTTATATTAGTAATAATTACGCTAATACCTCTCTTGGGTGTTGGATGTGTGAATCTACAACAAAGCAGTTTAGGTTCACATTTAATACAATTTCCCTCTGATCAGGTACCCAGGTAACCGATCAATATGACTGACGGGTATGCGGTAAAAATTTCCTAAAATTTTGACATCTCTATTGAGGAATAAATACAGACTGAGGTATTTACAAGACAGAGTCACATGACTCATCCCACCACAATGTGTTGTAGATGACAGACGGATCTGTCACAGATTTCATACACAGGCACTTGCATTTACAAGTATACAAGGAAGTAATTAGCATCAGAAGTTTGACCCAGAAACGGATATGAAAATGATAGTTGGATGGAACAGCAAAGCAACAAAAATCATTAATAATACTGAGACTGAAGCCATGTGAATAATCAAAAGCGATGAGTAATATCTTACATTATATCATGTTTGTAAGCCACTGCAGTTTTTCATCATTTTAGTGTTTACAAAAGTACAGTGTGACCCCGCTATAACACGGTAGTTGGGAGCCATAGAACCCGACTGTGTTATAGGCCAAACTGTGTTATAAGCAACCTGGTCAATTAGCAGAAGAAAATGATGCATGTACCCCCAAAAAGGAGGGGGGGGTAGGTAATAAATGCGGGCACAAAAATACATGCTTCATTGAAACAGTTTTCATCTTAAATCGATCCATATTAAATGAGAAATACACCTGTAGTGAAAACAGAGAAGGCATATAAAATATTTTACTTTATTCAGAGAACCATGCATTGGTACACATACGTGTATACTGTTTATATATACGTGTCTAATGCATAGCAATGAATAAAGTATCAATACCGTGTACTCACCTACAAATCACGTCACATACATTGAATCCACAATACAAGAAATTCCATCAAAAATATGCACACACACAGATTTAAAATATTCAATAATTTTGTCACAGGTCATATATGTCTGAATTCAACAGAAAAAAATAGCACAATCACGTAACGAATGATGAAGCACATTTATTTTTTAAGTATGCCCGAAGTTGGTAAAAGTTTACGTTTTAAGCACCGTCGGTAGAGTTCGTAAGCATAAACTTTTTTCCTGTAAAAAGGAAACTTTCACGGCACAGTAAAAATGTTCCAGTCACATTGGAAAATGAAACAATCCATCAGATTCCATTGCTTTTATTTAAGTTTGGTAATGGCTTCCTTTGAAGAAAGGTTCTTTGTTTTTATTGAAGATTGCAGTCGGCTTTCTTTGATGAAGGGTGCATGCATTATTGAAGTCACCGCTAAAGGACAGCTTTGGAGAACCAAAGAAATGCCCATTTCTTATTGTGGCGGCAACATCAAAAAATTGTATTGCATGATTGAGACTGATTTTTTTCCCATTTGCTTAGTATGTTTTCATAACAATCGGTGCTTCAAAGGTAATGTTTTCTTTGAAATTTCAGCTACTATTTTATCTGGGTACATTTTTTTAAAAAAAATGAATTGGCTGTGTATGGTCAATTGTAGTTACTGTTCCTCCCTGCCTATTGAATAGACAAGTAAGATGTTTTTTTTTTTTTTTTTTTTTACATTTATGGTAGTGGAGTGATGCTGCCTTCCACGCATGCGTCAGAAATTTAAAGAAAGGGTCAATCGACAATAGAGATGCAGGTGTTCAGGTCTGATGACAGGGATTACTACAGAAAACGTGAATGTTCTGAAGGATTTAATTCTGAGTGAATAAAAGAGGAATTTTACTTACCATCCACTTAAAAATGTCAGTCTATGTAAATATATTAATTACTAGCGAGCGGCTGAAAATCTGACGAATACAGATTATGAGATAATGCCTCGTCTGGTTGATCTCCGCTACCAGAAATGTAAATATGAAAAAAAAGCGGATATCTCAAAACATACAGTACTCATGCTAGATGTCAACATAAGCGGATTATGATATAACAATGCACTGTTAAGATGGTTTGTCAATATGGACAAAGAATCTGTTTATGTAACAATAGATAAATTTCAGTGCATTTTATCAACTTTACGGCTTCCTTTCATGGGGCCTCTGAATTTCTCCACTCCAAACCAATTGTTGTATATACAAGTTTAAACAGCCAACAATGTCGCCAATAAAAAAAATTGCCAGATGGTCAATGTTCACTCTAAGGTGTGCATCCGCGCAGCTCATTAGAAAGTGCCGCGTTCGTCTTGTATTATTCATATGCGATCTCTTCCCTAAAATGATAATAAACTTTTTTTTTCTCATACTTTTAAGAAAGAAATGAATTTTTTGTTTATGAGAAAAATACATGTATATGAAATTTCAGGAGCCACACCACAACCGTGTTATATTCGAATTCGTGTTATAACAGAGCGTGCTATAGCGGGGTCACACTGTATATGATGAGCATGTCCAGGAAGTATGTCCTTTTGCATCAATGATTTTTTAAAAGGTATATGTACATAGCAATATGAAACAATATCAAAGCAATCCCAGAGATGCTTTATCTAAATTGGCAGATATGTTCAATAGAGACATGTCTTAAAAATTGTTGATACTAAAAGGTTAAAGATGCAGAACAGATAAACAATTGCCAATTTGAGCAGATGCAGAATATGATTAAATATAAATATCCATCAGCCTAATGTGCAGAGCGGAGAAAATTAATTTTTAAGTAAATTATGTTTTTCTCAGAATACTTACCCGGTCACATTAACATCAGGATAAAAGCCTGCTACCTTCCAAATCCAGCCCTATTAAAATGACGAAAATTTGTCTTTTCTATCTCATACAAAGGGCAATAACTCTTGCCCATCAACTCCCCTAGCCATCACCATCAGGTGTCGCTGTTTTTTAAGCTAAGCTTGCATACCAATGAGGATGCTTGTATTGCATAGTGGTTTGGAGAGTAATGTGATAGGGTAAGTATTCTTGTAGAAACATGGTTACAAATTTGCTTTCTCCTTTGAATACATTCCCTGATGACATTAAAATTAGGAGAATAGGTAATAGCATCTTACCTATACGTCAGGTATCCTTCCAGTGAAGAACAATTGCATTCCTTATGTGAATGATAACCTGCTCTCCTACTTATCTTGATCTCAGCCATGGGACCCACCATATTCAGGTTTCGTCTCCACTAAGCTAAATCTCTGCAGTAAAAACTCAAGAAGGTTGACGTGGGGCTCACAGAGATTGCTCTTATTTCAGAAGCTGAAATTCTCACAAGGCAACCCTCATCTTTTGAGATGTCAGAGTACGCTGAGCATATAACCCACCTAAGCCATGAAGAATTGGCTTGGGAGGTGATGACCTGCTTTCTCACTTTCACAGGGAGAAAGAATCTTTTGTGCATGCCATGACTTGTCTATGTATGCTACAAGCAGTGCTAGAGGGCACAGACAGGATCTTGTATGACCACTGTGCTCAATTTATCAACAGATGAGAAGAAGCGTATGATGTCTCTCTGACTGCCCCTGATGGTGACTGGTTCTTGCCTACTACACCTGGTTCAGTCATGAGGATCATCAAACCATCTGATCTGAACTAAAGATATCTTAGGTCGAATGAAAAGGCAAGTAGCTCAACCTGCATGCTGAAACTAAAGCTATCTGGAAACAAGTTGGTATGATAAGAGCTTCCACTAGGTCTGGACAAATGGCCTGAATTTTTTTTAATTGAGCCAGGATAAGATCCAGGACAGATTCCAGTTTTAAAAGAGTAGGTTTAATAGGTCTTCATCATGACTGATATCTATTATGCCATGATGCCTGAATGTGTCAGATGTCATGAAGTGGATGCCTTCAATGGAAACTGGTGCCCACTTTTTCTCTTTGTAGAGCTAGAGAAAAACGTCAGCTAGATGAGGGATTGAGGCACTCAACACTGGTCACTGTAAACCTGCTCCTTTCCCTTGTATGCATTCAGAATGGAGGGCCTTCTTGCCCTTGAGATTCATCAGCAATTGAAGGACTAAATTCTTGCTCTTGCAAGGCTGTCCTGACAAGAGCCATGGAAGAGAATGACAGTCCAGACAGGGGTGTAACACTTGTGACCATATTTGTTATAAGAGATTCGGTTGGGCTGTAATATTCCTGGGCAGGTCTATCGCTAGATCAAGAAGACTGTTGAACTAGGACTTGTCTTACTGAAGAGGGGCTATCAGAATTATCTTGCAATTCTGACCCCTGAATTTTTTGGTTATTTTTGGTACTAAGACTGTCTTGGGTAGGCTAATGCCCATAACCCCGCTCAACTGACTGATAGTACATCCTTGGCCCAAGCTTTAGTGTACAGAACCCATGAGAGAAAGGAGGTCCATTTGTGATCCACCTTGTTGCAAAAAGATTCATCAAAAGACATCCCCAATCTGATAGATGATGGGGCAATTCTGTATGGATAACAGGACCCTTTCTGGGGAGATCATTAATCAGGACAATGTGTCTGATTAGTATGTTGATCTAAGTTGGCAGCAGTGATGAAGAAACTGCCAATTCATAGGGTGGGCGATTTGGTGGCCCCCCTGTTTGAGTACACAACAAGTCATCACTAAAGAGTTGTCTGACATAATCAGGACTGACTTCTCAGAGAGTCTGTACTTCCAGAATTGAAGGCATTTATGATACCTTTCATATGGAGACTGACATGAAGAGGCAGTTCCCCTGGTCCCCATCTGCTGCTGACCATATTCGAAGTCAGGCAACAAGTGCGCTCATGAACTGTATGTATTGGCATCTGTACGAACTGTTGGGTTATTTTCAGAGGAATTCCTGTTGTGAACTAACCATGGTTGTGCCACTGACACAGGAATGGTTGCACCTTATCTGTGATATTGACGTTTTGATTAATTGAACTGGAAAAGGGCACCAGTGAGCCAGCGAAGTCATTTTGCAACTGCTGAATATAAAGCTGCCCAGCAGGATCAAATCTGCTGCCGCACTGAATAACCCAAGGAGGTGCAAGAACTCTCACTGAAATTCTCATCTTGTTGGAAATGACTGTACAAGTTTGACAATCTGCATGACATGACGCAGGCATGAGGGAGACATACATGACTGAGATTGGTTATGAACTCCATACCAGGTCACCAAAACAATGGGATGGTTGAAGGTTGGATTTTTCCCAATTCAGGAGAAAATCAACATGATTTGAAAGGGACAAGAGATCCTGTCAGAATTTGTAAAAGAATTTTTGCATCATCGTCAACCTACCTTTGCCTTGGTCGACTTAATAGAACTAGTGTATACACTCTTGTAACAATACTGCACACACACTGTATGGTACTGATGAAGTATATTTTGTACAAGCAGGGCACGACTTCTGCGTGTCTTCCTTAGCCTTGAACATGTTGCATTTATTACACTCTGACAACAGCTTTTACTAAAACAACAAGATAAAATGCAACAAACATGTATAAATGAACAAATTAGCTTTAAATGAATCACTAAAACAACATCCATTACTAATTAGGTAAGACAACAATAGGCAGTATGCACAAAACAATGAACTGTAACATACATCAATGATAGCGTGTTGCACCTTACAGTTTAAAATTTGCCAAGTCTGAGAAAGTGTAAAAATTTCACAAACTGTTTGCAAAATTGGATTTGGGAGGTAGCAGGCTTATATCCTAATAATAATGTGATTGGGAAACATATTCAAAGGAGAAAAGGCAGCATTTTGAACCATTTCAATTCAATAGCATCATCTTGTTGATTGTATTCTATGTATATACTGGAAACAGTGAAAATCCTCAAAATCGATCACCTTGGGTCCCATTTTTTTCTGGTTTTGAGAAGTTTCTGGTTTAATGAGGCTTTTGTAGATGTGTAAAAAGATCTCTTTCTGAGTGCTTATGTGACAAGAAAGAGAGAGAGAGAGAGAAAAATTTAAGAAAGCTGTTATTTTTTTATTTACTTTTTAATACATACATTTAATCAAGAATTAGCTGAACAATATACATTCCTGCCAAAAATTGTATCCTTTCACATTAATAAATACAGTTGCCCCACAAAGAAATGCAGTCCTCGTCTCAAGAAATGTGATGTATTAGGAATTTCAAAGTCACGTGATTCAAATGTAGATCCAGTCTGTGCGATGTAGTATTGTCCAAGAACATAAAGATTTGTCTCTACTGCCAACCCATCTGTTTGTTTGTATCAATTATCCATTGGCCAGGCCACTAGCTCTTCCTGTTGCTGTGGAGCTCTTCAGACCATGTCACACACTGCGAACAACTGTCCAGTGGCAAAGTTCCCCAGTGGACTGCAGGCTCTGCACCTTGCTGATCATGACGTTGTTAAATGGCTGAGCACGCACAGCACATGATAATAATAATAATAATCCATTGAGTGAATATCTGTGTAGTCATCCACGACTTCCAGTTAGCTACATATGTCACTGGCAAATTTGTAACATTAATGTCCTTAAAGCAGTGGGATTTAAAAGCCTTGTTGATTACAGGTGGTTTCAATGTCTCACCCATAGTACTACATGCAAGCATCACTGTTATCCTCTCCTTGGAGGATTTATGGCCTTTTGAATTCTCTCCTTTCACTGACAATGTTT
The DNA here is from genome assembly GCA_016617855.1 of Megalonaias nervosa. NCBI lineage: Eukaryota > Metazoa > Mollusca > Bivalvia > Unionida > Unionidae > Megalonaias > Megalonaias nervosa. The sequence goes on from JAECUM010092905.1 coordinate 102,296, forward strand.
CCCTACTGAAAATCAGTTGAGTGAATCTGACATTTGTAATACTGCATTTTCCGTTTCTGGTCATCAAAAGCGAAGCCACATGGCTGGTTAATAAAGCGTTGTTATTTAACTTAAAAAAAACCCAAACAAACAAACAATGTTATACTGATCTTGTATCCAAATGAACAGCACCAATCACAATTAGATAATCAGCAAATAAACAGTCTTTCTCATCTGGCTTAATTGTAAGCATTTAGTCATTAATACATGTAATCAGCCTTAAAAGTTGACTCTTTTGTATGGTGCAAATACTTCAAATTAGCCAACTGTCAGCCCTAATCTGCATCAGCATGTGTGTCAAGTGTTGTTTTAACATGTGCCCTTGGGGCCGTTGATGGGTCTTTGTCTCATAAATCAGATTACTACAGCACTTGTTAACCCTAATTAATCTGTTCCAGTGTGCATCACTAATTTAGCTGCTAAAATATATTTCAAAGTTTCAACTGAGTTTCAGTTTTATGGGGTAGTTTTAAGCATAAAATTTAAATCTGTGATCAAAAATTGTTCTGGTGTTCAGAGTTGAGGGGATCCAGTTTACTTGGGAAAAATTGATGATATTAAAGAAGGAAAATTTCGGGACTAAATCAAAAATCTGTTTTGAGGGGATCCTGGTATCCTGAGGGTTTGGTTGTGAGGAGTTTCAATATACATATATATATATACATATTGCAAATTTCATTACTTATTTCATGGGATGATAAGGTTTCAGTAATAATGTGAATGAAAGGTCTAATTACCAGATCAAGTTAGTTTAGCTATAACTGGATGATTTGACTTGCAAGCTAATTTTAAACATACTGATCCTAACTATAAAAATTTGAAGAATTTCTTGATATTTTTGGGTAAGCTCATCAAACAGATTCCACTGATTATTACATAATAGAAACAAAATAAATGGAAAACCAACTATAGATTTAAGACAACTTAGGATTTTTTAATTGGGAATTGGTATATATGAAACTACCCAACTTACCTCAAATGCTTTATTTAGTTTCCTCTTATTGTTCCCACTAGTGGCCCACAGACCTGTACTTTGAGAGACCTCCAGATTCTTTTGACTATTGCATTTCATGATAAAGTATCGACTTTGACTTGTGGTATTTGCCCCTGGGTCATGGAGTGTACCCATGGGGTCAGTTTGTGGGCTCCCTGCAGGAGTGCTGGCCCTACTCCCTACATGACTGTTTGCTGAGCTGGTACTTCCTGAGGAAAGATTGCTGGCATTGGAATATACTGGGGAACTGTCCTGGCCTCTTGATGACCCTATCATGTAAGTCTCTGCAGAAAAAACAAGTGAAAATTCATTACAACACTGTAACTATTAACCAGAAGCTGGCCATGGCCTGTTTCTCAAGCCTACACAGGAGTTTTTGGTACCATCTGTACTTGCTTATAAGTTGAGTCTAACTGCAAACAACAAAGATCCTAATTTGGCATAGCATACTGTTCTGCAGATCAAGGTCTATTTCGTTTGTTCTACTTATTATTCCTAACAAACTGCATTATGCAACAACAGATTTGGGTTTTTGCAGTTGGCAGTTAGACTCATCTTATAAGCGAGTACATACTGTAAATTGAAGTTGTATACATCAAGTTGTGTCCACATACCAAGTAGGATCATTCTAGGGCCAACTGTATATTAGAAAATGACCACATGAAAACCTTTAAAACTGATGTTAATCAAGAATGTGGTAGGATATATGGACGTATGTACCAACACAAGAAAGTGATCTCCATGTTAAATAGGTCCAGCAAAATTACTTCAGACATATTGCAATTACACTTCATCATATGATTTCTCTGATATTGAATTTCATAAAATACGTTTAACTAGTCATTATTCCTCTTTCCAGTAAATTCATATCAACAACACTCACTTTGTCAGTTAATGAACTTTTTGCAAATGTGTGAATAATTAAGCAAGTGTTTATTATTACTCTAGTTTCATTATAAATTCATGTACTTCTAACAGATACCTTTGCTGCCTAACTGACCTGAAAAAAACCCACCTTCATACAGAGTAAACATGTATAAATATGATCTTATCTTTTAAAAAAAAGGCAATTATGCAGCTATTCATAATTCCTGCCTGCATTGTTTAGTAATTGTTTATTAAATGATCTCCTTGCAAAGATAATATTTGTGCAATGGAAAAAATAAAATGCATAAGCATATCTTGTTGGGCAGTACTTTTGTATGTGCATTTTTTATAAAGTATTTATTTCTTAATATTATAACATGTTCTTATCACTGTAAGACAATTCAGGGCCAGATAACAAAAAGAATTGTTTAAAATTTTTTAGCCTTCTTAATTTCCATACTTGATCAGTACTTGCTAATTTGAGTTCCATATGGCGATGGCTGGATGAAAGGATATTACGACTAGAGACATCAGAAAAAAAGTAGAGATTAGTCTCCGTATATATTCGCTCGTAAGATGAGTCCAACTGCAAACTGCATAGCACCAGATCTGCCATCGAATAATGAACCGGCAGATCTGGGTCAGTGCAGTTGGTTAGGAATAATCAGTAGATCAAACAACTATAATCTGCAGGTGCATTATGCTACAGCAGATCAGGATCTCTGTTGTTTGCAGTTGGACTCGACTTATAATTGAGTATATTTGGTACACTTCTTTCTGGACTAGTTTCTCTGACATAGCTGTCAAAACAGTTTTAGATGGATCAGCTTTGCAGAAAAAATGCATATTTAATTTCTAGCAGTAATCTGAACAATTGATATACATGCAAAATATGTTGATTCAATTGTCCTTTACTACATCCTGAAAAGCCTAATTATTTAATAACTCACCTCGAAACACCCTAATTAAACAATTTTGGGTTGTTCAAGCATAATTGTATCATCTGGATTATGACCGAATGGCTGTAATTAATAAGGAAGGACTAGAAATATGCAGTAAACATGCAACAGGAATCCAAGATATCTTGGACATATATCAGGATTACAGACAGAATAAAAACATTTTAGGTTACATGCAGTACTTTGTGTTAGGGAGCTGGAGATTTGATTTCATCAACAACAACAAAATCCAGCTTGTTGCTTTGGGGGAGGGGAGTGAGTTGCTCCCTCTGCTCCACTTCCTTTGCTTCTGTCACACTTATATTATAGAATTCATTTTTGAAGAAAACTAAATTAAGGAGCATGCATATATCACCTTTCTTATCTACTAAATGAAAAGATTTCTAATTACATGAAGGCACAAGCTTGTATGCAACTAAGATGCAAATGAAATGAATTCCAAATCCATTTCAAATGCAAATAAGGTGCAAATAAAGTGCAGCAAAAATGCAGAGTTGGTAAAATTACCAATTTCATAGCCTGTAAGATGATTTCTCACTAAACATCAATTGCAGGTAGTCTGTGAAATCAATCAGTTGACCAATTCTACAGGTTGGACATTAGTGATGGACACATGCAAACTTTGATATTTTTATAACCACTGAAGATCAATGTTGTTTTTGAAAAGGAAGGTTGACAATCACCAAAATTTTCATATTGCAATAAACTGCGATACATGACAGTGTATTGTAATACATACTGTAATATACTGGAAAATATTTGCAGTAACAAATAATATCAAAGTGTGAACAAGAAGTCAAAGTTCTATATCACTTTATTCTATTTTAAATTTCTTTAAGTGAACAGTGATTTTGAAATTTACTTACATACAGGTGACTCAAAACTACACGATTAATTTGCATCTTCTCAACTCTCACTGCATTAGCAGCCATGATGGGATGATCTTGGAGAATCTGGTCAAATTTGTTTTTCCACCTGCAAACTTAACCTTTACACTAAATTCTTGCCAAATGGCATGGTTATTAATTCATTTTCTATATTTCTTGGAGAATTTCTGCCCAAAATGCTGCCAGATAAGTGATTTTGCCTTTTTTATTCAGCATAAGTGTTTACAAGACTAGGCTCTACTTCTACCATTTTGGGTCATTTCTATGCAACAGTAAGTTTATTATATACAGTATAACCATTTTCTTGGAAGACACATCTTTTAGCAATCTTTTAGTGTGTTTTAGAGCAGACATTTAAAGGGATAAAAATGTCAAATGAAGGCTCAAGTAGAAATGTTGTTCATATACTATTTATAGAAAAACCACAAAAACCCAGTTAACTTACTGTCGCCACCATTCATACCACAAGACTCCTGATATACCAGTGAAAAAAATGCACATTCCTATTGAAAGATTTTCGTATCACAAGGAATATTAAAATATACATTACATTACTACTTTAATTGGTCAAGATGTGTTTAGGAGTCTGTTTAATGTTTCTCCATGTTTAGTAAAGTTTGCAGCTCAAGATCACTGTATAAATCTGAAAGGCCTTGACAGTAAAAAAAACCCCCATAAAATTCAGTCAAATTCACTTAAGCCACTTTTCCTTTATAATAAAGTCATGTAATAGTTTGCTGATTTTTTTCAAAAATATTTCATGGAAAAGAGGGATCATGTGTGCACACCTGAATGGCCTTGTCACCAGGATGTTCTGGGAATTTGTTTGAAACTGATCATACCATTCTGATGAGCTTAAAAATAACAACTTATGATATACAAACCTATCACAACTGACAATTTGCTGTATTGTAAGCTCACCTGGATGCATTGCAAGCTAAACACAGTGATCATTTACCTGGAGCAAGAAAATCTATATTGCAAGCTAGAAACAAAGTTATCATTTACTAGGAGCTAGAAAATCCTCCCTCCTTGGTGGGGTTGAGACTACTTTCTTTGTGGAGGGTCCTCTCTGCTTTGTTTCACCAAGTTCCTGGCTATATTTTCCACCACCTCCTCCAGACATTATTGTCTCTGCAGCTGAAAAGAAAAAGTTAAAGTATAAAATAAAATCCTAATTTCCTGTGAGAAAAAATACTTCAGTAGATAATGTCCTTAAAACATTTTAGTTTTATAAGAAATTCAGACTTCCACACCAATTATGCCCATTTATGCACTGGTTTACTTGCACCTTGAGTAAAGAGCATGCAGGATTCATGGTACTAAATGAGTAGAATCTGGTGACAAGAAGGTAGGAAGGATTAATTTTTGCTGCGATGACTTGTTATACATCATAAGGAGTGCTTGTGCCACAAAGTTGCTAACTTGTGTTTCACACATTATTCCTTATGTCATTAATAAAATTTGTCCCCTTGTCCAAAGAAAATCTAAGAACTGTTCAGTTCAACAATGTGTTTTTGTTTTCTTTGTTTTAAGACTGTAACATTAAGTTTCATTTCTATCAACATCAGAGATAATATAAAGGCATCTAAATTTAATCATCAGAGTTGAGCTGAATACAATTAAAGTAAAGCTGGAAGTCATCACAGATATGTTAACTATACTACCTACATCCACAATAACAACAGTAATATCCTTGGAAGGAAAATACCAATGTTTCACCTATGTTTACATGTTAAACAAACAACCTACACATTGGCCTGGGTCTCTGTCCAATCCCAGCAGGTTGCTGTAGACCTAGTGCCTGCTCTTCATTGGTAAGAACAGCCACAACAGCTCGTATTACAGCCTGAAACAAGTTAAATGGTACCATTTTTTGTGAATCAATAATAGGCATTGGAATATTTTTCGTAATTTTATTTTTTCTATTACTGGCATAGGGTTTCAAGATTTCTGCAAGATTTTGCAATTTAAGCAATGTTGATGCACAGAATTGTAAAAGTTAACAAGGATCTAAAGGTGAATTAAAAAAGGCAGATTGTGATCTACAAAGAATACCCAACAATGTAATCTGTATATATGCTTAATTCTTCTCTATTCTCCTTACGAGACTTAAAACTCTTTAATGGTTGCTGGTTTTTAAAGACACTTTTAACACATTAATGGCTGTAAAATATATTTAAAGATCTCCTACCTCATCTGCCTGGGACCAAGGTTTGGACGGTGCCCGCATTCTCCTCATCAGCAGGCAGTACCACTTTTGTCTCAAGTGGTATATAAGATTTGCAGCCTGATTGAAAAATAAAACCTGTTTCAATATCCTGTAATTGCAAACCTTTTAACACATCCTCAAATTTACACACACACACACCCACAAAACATAAGGACAATAATACTGTTTTAAAGGCCATCTATTGCACATCTTTTTATAGCTGAAATCTACCGCTTTTGAAAATTAAAAGATTACAACCCAAAACAAAATGGCATTATTTAAGCGTTCCATCTGCACATTATAAAAAACAGTACTAATCTGCTGTGGACTCAAACTGTTCCAACAGAGAAACCACTGGTGCAATGAAGAGTACCAAGTAATCTGATTAATAATTGTTACATGATGACTGATGTGTATGCAACAGGCTGTAAATTGATCACTTTATGTTGTAATTTGCAGACTCTATGGTCAAATGTGGAAAATTTTTTGAGATGTTATAAATAATAAAGGAATTAAAGGTGATCCATGATGGCTTATGAGTCTTTGATTAAATATCCACCAACCTTAGGTAAACATGACATAAAAAGCAGAGACCTGCCAAACAAATTTTTCGGCTGAAATGCTTGCACAAGTATTTTGATTTTTTTTTTGTCTTGTCTAATTGTTATGTTTTTCATGATCTTTTAAGAGGAAAATCTTTTCACAGCTCTTATCTGTTTTAACAAATTTATGTCAAACATGAGCTTTCTCCAAATGCTAAACAACAGTATATCAAAGGGACAAATACTCTACAGTGCAAAAAGTTATGTCCAGCAATTCATGATAAGATCATTTCTTGCTTTTAATTGCCAAGTGTTGAAACCACCTCTGATATTCTTGAGTGATAAGATTTTTCAAATTAGGAGAAACTAGATGCTATTAGAAGACTTTTGATGTAAATCCCATGCTGATATGACCAACCATTCTGTAAGAATCAGAGACAGGATTTTTAAAATGTTCATTGTGTCAGCCATTTTTGGGGTCAGATTAGCACCATTTTCATTCAAGACCATCTCATTATAATAAGTCTTCTGGTGAAAACTTCATTTGCCTTTCCACTAAGAAAGAGTAGCAATAACAAGATTTTCAAGTTGGTTGACATGATGGACATATTGGATGTCAAAACAGCACCATTTTCATTAAGTACGATTTAGACACAATAAAAATTCTTCAGGTGAAAACTCAGCTTGAATAAGTCATTGGCACAATTATTTAAAAACCAACCAGACATCGTAAGATGCATTCCTGTGAGAACACCATGCTGATATTACTTTCTGTTCTGTAAGAGTAGCGATAACAAGATTTCCAAAATGGCTGCTGTGGTGGCTGTACTTGATGTGAAACTGACACAATTTTCATTTACAGCTACACAGTTTAAGAAGTCTTTAGTGAGAATTCCATGCTGACAGTAGTAATAATACGATTTTCAAGGATTTCATATTGGATGTCCAGGCAACACCATTTTTTTTATTTAAGGACCAGTTAGTCATCGTAAGAAGTCTTCTGGTACAAATCTCATGCCAAAACAACTTTCAATTTGAGAGGTATAGCAATAACAAGATTTTATAGATGGCTGCCATGGTGGCCAAACTGAATCAGCACCATTTTCATGCAGGATGACCTAGACATCAAAGAAAGTCTTTTATTGAAAACCCTATGTTGATATGACCAGTTAGTAATAAGAAGTATTCTCATGAAAACCATTTTTAACCCAATCTTGGGAACACCAAAGCCAAGCATGCAGGATTACTTTCTGACTTTGCCAGCTGGACTAGACCACAAATTATATATCATTCTCCATATGCCAACCCACTAACTGACCAATCAGTCCAGCTATCTGGACAATCAACATATGGTTTTAGCAGCTGAGTCTGTCATCTCAGACTGGCAAACAGCATGTCTACTGAGTTTCAAGCAATGCTGGATGGCCAGCTGACCTGCCAGACTGACCATATCCATGATACCAGTACACATCGATCCAGCATCACATTTAGAACCATCTGGCCTGGACAAACCAACCATGCCAGACAAGCACTATGCAGATGGACTACCCTCAAAGCCGGATATCTCATATTGGCTGTACTTGCATATCCAACATGTATAACAGTTTTTAAGCTTGATGATGCTTTGGCAGCATCACTGCTGTAAGGAACAGTATACCCATGGACATAGAGCATACAGGAGGACAATCCCTCTGTTGACATAGGGGTGACATGGATATTTGGGACCAACTAGATCATGGGATGAATGTGTGTGTAAAATTTCAAGGCATTCCTACAAGTAGTTTAGGAGTAATGATAACAAAGTTATGTTCATGAACAGACAGACAATTAATCATAGATAACAGACAACAGACCATCCCACAAACTCCTCGGTATATGACCAGTACTTCAAACAAAACTGGTTTAATGGGGTACTTCAGTAATCTGAAGAACAAAGTTAAATAAGGGGCATTAGGGACAGAGGGATTGGTGTACACCTCCATTCTGTCAAGATGCCTTCCTAATCCTGGATTTCAAAACTGAGCTCCACATCGGCAACCTTTTTTATGCAAACATATGGACTAAACATGAATAAAGACATTTTTAATGCATTCAAATTATACATAACAATTTTATTTTAAGCCTTTAGTACAAATCTGTCAGTGTATTGATTGATCCGCTGTAAGCACAGTCTGTGTTTAACAGTGCTGTATTTGACCAATATCAACCACACTATCAGGGCAAATACTGGATTTTCCATGCATGTTTGAAATGATAGCACCTGATGACCGTGAGAAACCTTACTGAATGCACTCTGAATTGATCTTGGTCATTAAGACATCTTATACATTTTAATAGGCACATTTAGTGTCCTGGAGATTAAGACTCAGTCCACCATTGCAAATTTGTGACCGACATGTTCACAACACATCCCATCATATTTCAAACAATGTAGCCTCATTCCAGACCAGGGAGTAAATTACCCAATCCATTAATTCTTATCTAGAGCTTGGTTAAAATATTCATTCTGGGACTTGACTATAGGGCTGCTCTACCTCAGAATCTACTCTGAAGTTGAGCCATTCATCCAGCTGCAGGGTGGAGTTCTTCAAGTCATCTTTGTCCTCATTTTCACTATCACTATCATCCTGGAAACCCTCTGAATTATCTGAAATAAATTCATAGTCCACCAACTTAATCATAAGGTGCAAGATCTAAACACTTTTATAACCCTACAGATCTCCTTGTAAGGTATATGACAATGGTCTTTTTTTATTTAACAAAACCTAAGGACTTGAAACTCGTATGAAATATATGGCATGTTTTATTCATAAAATCTTCAAAACTGGATAAGCTTGCTTAAATGAAAAAAAAAAATACAGAAAATACAATAATCAAAGTACAGTGGTCACCCTCTTATAAGGCCAACCCATCTGCAACAGGAAGGTGGCCTTATGGAAGGGGTGGCCTTTCTGGAGGGGGATCACAGATATGAGAAATAATTACATTTAACATCAGAAAAGCATAACTCGTATTTAAATATTAAATATATTCTTAACTAAAATCACATGCAAGTTATACATTAAATTTCACAAACATTATATCAATGTTATTTAAAATAATTATGATTAATTGTTGAAAAATTCAAAAATATGATAAAATCAGTCAAGAAACATCTGGCTGTAGCTATCATTTCCATTCATTTATTTTCCCACCACTGATGAAAGTCTAACTTATGATGTTAATCTGAATCTTTCTGACATAAAAATTTCTCAACAGTCATCAAACTAAGTCTCCCTCCTTTTGCTTGGTCGAGTTGCTTTCAATTTTCCTTTTAAAATGAGAATGTCAGACAATATTTTACAATTTCCTTCATGGACCACCATATAAAATGCTCTTTATTACAAAAGAAGTGAGCCTGTTACTAAAACGATTAGTTTTTGTCTGGTACCCTTTCATTTACATTTTATGACCTAGCACAGAGAAGTCACAATGTCTAATGCACCTTTTGCCATTTGTACTTTATGGCCACCAGATATGCAGACTTGAGATGAACAATACTGTGCTTTTCAGTGGTGATGTTTTGTCATCTTGATAATTACTGGAAGTAATAATAGCCAATAATTATTATAGTGACATATGGACATCTAAGAAACACGCAGCTGGAAGGAAAATCAGATTACTTACCTCTCCCTTGATAAATCATGCATAGGAGGAACAAAAATAGACACCACAGTATACCTGAGGGCAAAAATTACCAAGGGACTTCTGAAAAATTAGGAAGGGGATGCCATTCCCTGGGCATTGACAGAAAAAGAGAGGACAGAATGCAAGGGGAGGGGGCACTGTTTAATTGCTGAATACTCGTTTTATATTCATGTTGGGAATAACTGTCAATGAATGAATTTCTCTAATTGTGAAAATCATTACTCCAAGAGATTTCAAGATACATCACATGTGTAACCACAAAAACATGGTGTATTAAATCACTGATTTGTGCATGTGAATTTCGATATATTCAAGCATTATTGTTGAATCACAAAAAATCACTTTCTTTTAAAACTAGGGACATTCATTTTGCGAAACAACCACCATCAAAATCATCATTGAAACTCGATTTTTGCGTGTTCTATCAGTAAAATACTGATAAAATAATTTCACTGAACATAACAGTGAAATTTCTGCACATCCTTGAAAAAACCTCTGAGTGCCAATTTTGGAATTTTAAGGTCACTATAAACTTTGGAACTCACTTCTCCATTATGAAACATATCTGTGAAACAAAGCTTTTCATGCACCAAGTACTCCTTTTACTTGGTTCCCTTGATTACATTTATCAATGATTTAGGATAAACTGGTTAATGATAGAAATGTCAGTATGTTACTTTCATAATAATACTTCTAACAGTATTCAGAGGAGTAGCTCTTGTGCGAGTAGGATTTGCATGCCTTTCAACTTTTTTATTTATTTACATCCTCTTTATTTAATTTGATACAAAAGATGCAATTAGCATGATAATACAAGGTCTTCACAATAAGATAATCATTTCCTCATACAATTAAACCCGATTGTTACAATACAATAAACACTTCTGCAAGTTGGAGATTGCAACACAGTTGGTACTTACTTAGTCTCTCACAGAAACACTCATGGACATAGCTGTGATGACAAATAGACATTTTTCATCTTTGAATATGACAGGATATATTGCATTTTTGGTGATTACACTGAAACCAAATTAAAGATAAAACAAACACAATTTCACTTGACAAGACTTATTTAATTTATATATGTTTGTTAAGGTTTTTCCACCAGTAGGCATTACTGACATTTTAACTGATTAATATTTCATCATATATTGTTATTTACAGGACTGAGAATTTTGTTAAGAAAATGAAACACAATACACAACGTTATTAAAAGCTATGAATTTCATAATATCTGCATCAAATTTCTGGGCTGTTTTCAACAATAAAAAGAACAGAATATTAAATTTTCATTTCCCATGGCAATGGGTGTCTGTGCAGGGGGGCCAGAGCAAGATGCATTGTGTACTGTTCAAACAACATTTAATCAATGAAATTATAATTCTAACAAAACATACGACATACCACTAGTGAAAGGTTGATTTTGTTGTTGTTGTTGTTGTTATAGGGTTTAACGCCATTTTTCAACACAAGATAGGCTATACATGGCAGCCAGTATTAATGGTGGCGGAAGAACCTGGGAGAACCCGGAAAGAACCACCAACCCACGAGAAGCTACTGGCAAGTTTTCTCACATAACCACATTGGCCGAGCCCGAGACTCGAACCCACGCAGACAGAGGTGATATGGCAGTGATCTGTAACGATGAGCGCTATAGACCACTCGGCCACTCGGGGCCCCCTTGATTTTGTATATTTACCAATAATTTCTGGCACAACAGAGGCAATCCTGTCACTACACTGCACCAGCTGAGCTCTAAATCAACTTAATATGAATAGCTTGGGATGAGTGATTTGGGTGGGAGTTCAAAGGGTTGTGAAGAGTATCCTATACCAATATGAGGAGCAGCAAGGGGCTAAAACATGAATTTCACAAGATAAACCTTGTTTAATTGTTACATATTACCTAAAGTGTTGCCACCAGGAGGCATTAATGACATTTTCATTGATCAAAATTTCATCAAATATCGCTATTTAATGTGTACTGAAAATTTTATTTTTAAAAAAGGATTTAACAAAATGAATGACTTCTTATTAAAAGTTGTAAATTTCATAATGTTGATTCCAATTTCTGGAGTCACCTGCTGTTTCCGATGATAAAATCAGCCATGTTTCATTTACCAAAATTGCAACAAATATTTGTGAAATTTTCATATGTAAACCCATCATGTATCTGCTCGTGAAGTGCAAATATTAAATTTCTTGCACAAAATATACTTTAGCGGGGTTTTAGCAGTAGGAAGATATAAATTAAACATGATCCAAGGGATGAACATAAATTCTTAAAATTGATAATCATCTTCCTTTTTCTGATTATTTGCAAATACAGACACATCTAATACATGCAATCTGATTTAAATGTTAGTCATTCTTCATTTTATCTCTGAAGAAAGAACTGACTTTACAAATTATAAAACATTCTGATAAAAAAAACAATTAAGCAATCACTTTGTATGATCATTTTGTATTTTTTGAGTCACCATAGACATCCTTGGAGAGCATCTGAGGGCATAAAAAGGGTCATGTAACTTCACCACTCTTGACAGTTTGATCAAGGAGAGAGAGCAGATAGTTATTTGTTGGTAGCCTATAAATGGTAACCTGTTTTAAGAAATGAAACCAAGTTGAAACATACAAGTGAGCCATGGAGCAGAAGTGCATGTACTTTGGAACCAAGGACTGTGCATGCAGCATGCTCATCCTGCAAAATGAAGCTAGTGCTATTAGGAAGCAAGTCTTGTATCATAATTGCTTCAAGAAAGGTGGAAGACAAGTACTCAAAGGGGTTCCATTTTGTGAACAAGGTGAGCAAGCATGGGCTGGATATATCAAAGCTGTACAAGTTGGAAAGGTCCTTGTTTTGGCCAGTATTGTCTTTTCCATGATGTCTGAACATTTCCAAGATCATGGAATGGTATTTCTTGATTGTAGCAGGGTCAAGCTTCTTGTCTTCAAGAAGAAAAATGATAGCCAGTTGGGGGATGGAACCTGAGAGTGGTTTGATGTCATTAATGTAAAATCAGCCATTGACAATGCACCAATTTCCCTCAAATGCACTTTAAGTGGAGGGCCATTTATCTGTCATGATTCTCTCCATAATTGAAGCACATAACTCCTTTTAGTACAAAGCATCCCTGACAAAGGCAATGCATGAAGGAGAAGCATAACTCCTTTTTGCACAAGGCATCCCTGACAAAAGCTTGCATGAAGGAGTATTTTTTCTGGACATGGATGGGATATTGGCAACCCTGACTGCTTTAGCAGCACGGGGGTCACTATGATTTTCCTGGGTATATCCTTTTGCTAGATCAAGCATACTGCTGATGCAGGATCTGTTCATCAGAGATGAGCAATCAGAACTATTTTGCAAGCCCTGCCACCCATTTTCTACATGTTTTTTGGTATAACAACTGCTTGAGTGAAGGCATATAACCATATTCCCTTCACAGTTAATTCAAACAGCACTGACAGCCCATGGCTCTGGGTCGGGGAAGAGTGGACAAAGGTGGGCAGTTTGTCCTTCAACCTCTTTATGAGTGGAACCTAGCATCAGCTGGACCCATAGGGTGCAGACAAATAGAAGATATATGAATGGAAAGACCACTCTGCATAAAGTTGGCATCTCTCTGACAATGAGTTAGCAAGATCACTAAGCCAGCCTGGGATGTATTGGACTTGTATGTTTATATAATACTTAGCACACCAAAGCTATTCTCATGCCATAATGCAAAGATCCAGGGAACCTCCCCCCCCCCCCCGGGCTTGAAGAGAACATTTACAATGACCAACTTGTCTGACATTATCATAACTGTATTCATTTGGAAATAGGTGGATCCATTCCTGGTGGAATAAAAGGGATCTGGCACTCACAAGAGGGTCATCAGTGGACAGGAGGAATGGCTAGTCATTGAGACATGGTGGGAGGCATGGGGGAGGAGAAATTGTTTCTCCTCCTCTTGGGGCATATGGCAGCTAATATCTTGCCTGGCTATGAATAGTTTACCATTGTTGGTGAGATTCACCCATGTGGTCTTTCTGTTGATGAACATCTCTTCTCTGGTACATCCCCTTTCTCACCTCCTCAATTCAACCCCAAACAAAGGGGGAGTAACTGAAGAGGAGAGAGTGCAGGGTTGCCATGTGGTGGTGTTTAAGAGAAGATTGCAGGAGTGCATCTCTTCTTATCAAATCAAGGTTACAAGTGGCCATTAGGGCATTTGTCATTGTGTGGCGAGCAACCCTACTGACTGCCTTGGCAGGGCATAAGATCACAAGAGATGCCAAACTGAGGCGGGAGAAGTTGACACAACATTCCTGACCAAACTTAAATATGGAATTAAACATTTTTCTGTCCTCCTTTTATAAGAGCAGAGTAGCCATATTGATGGCAGCAATATCCCTGCCTAGGCTAGGTATATCCAAATGACAAACATCAGTATGTGATTCTGTACCAGTGTGGTCCAAAAGTTGCCAACAACTGACTCACCAAAAAAGCATGCCCCTGAATTACTGGGATTGCAAATCTTATAAGAAATGCCCAGTAATTTCTGCAATTTTTGACATGTTCATCATCTTCATTAATGTCCACTGGATCCTTGACATTGTTTGCAGTATTAACTACCAGTGGTGGAGTGAATTCCAAAGGAGGCAAAGTTTGGTACATCTTTTCAAGTGCCACTTAAAAATGAATTCTTGTCCTTTCCATGGTTGAATTAGAATGTTCAGGCAAATCCATACTGCCTCCCTTGACAACTCTGGGGTCATCCATCTGTGTGCTCTGCATCCAGGGTTATAGCATTCCATATCGTAGTGATGATGCTGAATCATCACCATTCATTACAAAGGTTCTACCTGCTGAAACATCACCATTCATTACAAAGGTTTTACCTCTTGGATATGCTAAAAGGGACACCCAAGTCCTCTCCAGAATCGAGCATGGTCCAGCTGGGGAATGCCAGTCTAGTGCAGTTGGTTGGGTTGGGCTCATAAAGCAGATTGGTTTGGGCTCGTAAAGTGAAAGTTTAATCTTAAACATCCGGAATATATGTGGTCACCGAATGGAAACAAGTGGAGAAAATCTATAAGAGTTACTTCCCTTACTGGACTGAATTTGGATGAATCAGAGAGCAATTTGATTGGATAAGGTATCTGATGGAGAAATACAAACTGTTCTTTGCAAATGAGATTAGACAACTGACTCACCAACTGACTTGAGACAGATACAAAACAAAAAACACAGCTTATCTGCTCATTGAATCAACTCACCGTAACTGGTTACAATACCTAATGTCAGATACATTTACACTAACAGGAAAAGTCACAAAATCTGTTAAGATTCTGAAAGGAGGATTTACAGAGTGATAGATTTGGAAAGGCATTTGCTGTATCCATACCTCCACACCAACACAAGCACATATTCATTCACGAACTTTCATGTTGGAAGGCAGTTTGGTGCATAATTTGATCAGTAGTTATCTACCACCACTAGTGGATTATAACATGGGAAAGCTGTAAAATTTTCATGCTTACTTTGAACCTGGGATGTGAAATAAGTCAAAAGCATAAAACCATGAAGCCTGACTATCACATTTGGTGATTTGAAAGCTCATGATTAGGTGAAATTATTTTCTACGCATATCTGCACTGGTGTTACTGACCAAAATATCAACAAGATTACCATACAAATCTGAATGTACATGACCTGTCACCTGTAGAAAAATAGATACCTAAGCTGTAAACACTGTTATCTCTCAAAGCATCAGCTGGTAATTTGGCAGGTCCTGCAAATATGGCCACTGTGATTGGTGAGACAAGAGTGCATGTTCGAATGAAGGCCATCTTATTAAATCTGGTCATTTCCTCATAAAGAAGCCAGTCTGAGGATAAGTCTGTCACAAATTTCTTAAATTCTTTAATCCTGCCACCAGAAGGATCTGGGTTTAGAACTGATGACATGTGGATCTTCACTTTCTCTGCATTCCTGAAGAAAAATAAAGATATTAGTTATTATTTCATTTAGGCATTTCTAAAGAAGCACCTAGACTCTGGAAAGGAAAATATTTCTATGGAATTAGTTTTTCCAAATGACCTTGAAATACATTGGGGAAAATCTTGATGATATTCCTATTTACATGTCTCTAAAATCACAGCAGTTGATTTAACATAATTGTGCACAGTAAAGCATTGGAAATATATCTAAATGAATGCACTGGAAGAAAGCAGACAGATTTTGTTTATTTCTGTCAATGTCATGACATGCCCAGCAAAGGGTGTATGTTTGTATGTAGTGTTCGTGTATAATGAGCATGTATTCAAATTTTGGACAATGGAAGTATGATGGCATATATACATATATATATATATACATATGTCATGTAAAAGTATTCATTCAGTTATATTTGCAGCATATACAAGTATAAAAGATTAACTTTCCAAATCTGCATGAAATCTTCTGTGCTGTATCTTAGCAACAGTACCACAACAGTTTTGTGTCCTTTACCTACCAGTGACCTTGATCTCTGACCTAGGGCTTGAATACTGCATGATAACGTGTGAGCCTGGATACAATATCAACATAATGTTGGGGTTAAAAAGTGACTGCCTGGATAACAAAACAGGCCATGTAAAAAGCAATATGACTGGCTCAAGTTTTTAAAAATTATCTTCAGTGGTTCAAAAGTTATACTCCAGACAAGAATAAGAATCACAGAATTACATTATCCTTTGCTGTGATCTTGACTTTGAGACAGGGGTCTGGCTATTGGTACACAGGGGTCTGACTAATAAGCAAATGTTAATAAGTAGATCTCATGGGCAAAAGCCAAAGGTAAGGTCATGTTCTGTTGAGCTTTCAAGTCACCAAAGAGCACAAAACAAGGTCATGTTCTGTTCACCTTTCAAGTCACCAATCAGATTATAGCTTTCATATTTCTGAAAGTGAAAAATATAATTCTGGAATATACTTTCTTGCCAGACAAAAGAAGTAATAATAAAATATAATTCTACAGCATAGTGGCATATCCTTGCACTTCTCTCAGTTGAGTTCCACCCCCTCCCTACAAGAGTCCACCACTACTCCCAATACTCCAGCCCTGGGAATGGATAAAAACTGTAAACTACTGTGCACACCTACAGACTATCCTAAATCATATTCCAAGATTTCAAGTCTCTATCTTGAATGGTGGGGATGAGTTAATTGACATAATTTATAAAAATGCTTGCCCATCTCCACTGGTAGTTTCAAATAATTTTCTTTAAAAAAAAAACACCCCCCCCCCAACAAAAAACAAAACAAAAACAAGGAAGAAGCTCAAGCATATGAGACCAAAATTCAAAATGAAGTTTGCAAGATTTAAAATAACAGTATTCAAAAATTTCAGTGAATACCATACAATCAAATATGAATGATACTTAAGCAAATTAGACAGAAATTTTCAAATTCAATATAATCAGCAAATTCAAGACATATGGTACAGTGGGTTATTTTAGCTGTGTTGCCTTTTATGTACATACAAAATGCTGTATGGTGTTTTTGAATTAAAGATTTGCAACAGCTCAGTAGTATATAAAATGTTATATTACATATTTTAACTTCAACACAGAATTAAAACAAATTAGCTTCCTTGCTAAACAGGTAAAAATTTCATGAAAATTAGGTGATTTTAATATGCACAGTCAGCTCAGTGATGACCTTGTGACAAGTGCTTTCTTTTGTCTGTCCACTCGGACCAGGTTAGGGTACATTCCAGCACACAAAGCAGCTTTGACTACAGCCCAATTCTCTGAGTTGGTGTTCAAGTCTCGGATGTCCCCTCCTCCTCGTGCACGAACAAACCCTGAGGCTCTCAGTTGACCAAGAAGCTGAGCCCTGAGGAGACAAAATAAAATTCACTCACTAAATATTCCTCGCTATGTTAAAGCATACTTTATTGGGTACTGAAATTCTCAACTGTTTTAATATCACATTTATAATTAAATGTGGATTCTTCTTGACCTTTACATAAACCCATCCCCACGATATTTGGGTCAAAAAAATTACTTATTATATCAACTGAGAAAATGTTCAGCATTACTGGTCAATAACTATATTTCAAATTACCTGTGTGTAACTCATTTTTACAAACCACTTGAGTTCAAATGCTGGTAGAGCTGCTGATTCTTTATCTTCAACCACAATGTCAAGGTGTACAAATTACCACAGAAGTTTTAATCCAAAAACTGAATGAAAGTGCCAAAAGAATGAATGAATGGTCTCTAATTGCAGTTATGTTTGGTGCCAATAGATGAACCTTTACCTGTAAACACTTAGGGAACACCGTTGGTGAAATTACAGTATGTGAACCATTGCTTTATACCCTGAACATGGTGGACATTGCAGCTATCAAGCAACAAATGGCCGATTTGTCAGAGATTGCAGCGACATCAGCACAATCTTTGGAAGTGCGTACCAAGACGCAGAGAGAATCAACAACATCTTGCCAAGCTTCAATGAGTCAGGCTACTAATTATATGTTTCAGTGTTATAGTAATTTCAGGGTTTAAGTGGCCCTTACTAAGCCCCAGTATGATAGTGAACACATGAATCTCTCTCATATTACAATGTGTGGTGCCTGTAGATGAAGTCCAGCCAGTGGACATCATACCCAACAATGTATGCTGAGAAAGAATACATGATAAGCACATTTATCTTGCAGATCCCTGGAATGGATTCTTACTCGGAACAAAACTTTTCAACCACAATGGAAATCAAATTGTGATGAAAGGAGATAATTCTAATGGTAATTTCTTTCTCAGGGCATAAAAGTATGATCAGTTCTGATCTAGGGTGCAGATCAGACTCTTTGCAGTGGATCACCAAACCTGCCCCTTGAAAGCTGTAAACATTTTCTGTCAATCTGCAGCAGGTTGTCAGCCTGCAGATCTATTACTGGAATTTCATGGTATTAAGCCACTTTTTAGGTAAGCGTTTTTAGAGGTTATACCTACTCCTACCTGTACTAAGCTATTCAGATGACACTTCAATGATCACTCATTCTGGATAGGGGCTGCCACTCTGGTAGCTAATGGCAAGAACAAGGACCACCTTATCAAAATGCTGTGATCCAGAATCTCTATTAATATGTGCATTATATCAGAACCTCCAATGACGCCATTCACCACGTGCATCAGGTCATGTGTAGATCCACTCATTCTTCAGTGTTACTGTATTCCTCTCAGATGTGGTAATTCAAATTGTGTTAGTGTCTATACAGTGCATGCCAGTGTTTTACAGCAAACATTTCACATATTATGTTAAATGCAGCAAATTAAATGACTGAATAAAAGCTGAAAGTAATCCCTATTTTATCAAGAGCAACCCTAATATGCAGGCAAGGTCCAACTTCCACCTGGATGCAATTAATCTTCATAATAGAATCCCTCTTATGAACAGATCAAAGGTACAACACATGCATAGAAAAATATTCACAAAATACAGTACTCTCATTATAATGCAGTTCATGACAGCCAGAGTAGCCATCTTACTGTGAAACCACCTAATAATGAAGTACAAGTATACATATCATTTTACTACCAAATAATGAAATGAGAACAATTAACATACATGTGTTGTAACTAGAAGGGCCTTATTGCAGGGGAGTTATGTATCAAGTAGTATTAGGGCATGGATAAAATGTCATGATCTATTAGTTAATAATCAAATAATATATCCACATTATATTTTGCCAAAACCAGGACTATCTTATAAAAAGAGGAAATGGTAGAGAACAAAATTACAGCAATAACTGACCTCAAAAATATACTGTAGTAATAAATTAATTTTAGTGACAGTGATCAATATGTGACCAAATGATCAGTTGAAACAGCATCAATGTCATTGCTGGTATAAACAAACTGTACAAGTCATGCACTCACCTCATGCCTACAATCATCTCCATACAGGCAGATGAAAGGAAGTTTCTATCGCAAAAGGACCTTTCCCAGCCATCTGTTCTTGCTTTCTGCCAGGCCTGAAAGTTTACATTGTTTATCTGAAACACAACTCTGAACTTATCACGACATCATCAAAATTAAGTTATTCACCTAATTTCATATCCTTTATATTTTACATGTTTAATGTTACAAATGACATCATGTCGTACAAAGTAGCTGGGTCATGTCCAAGTATCTCAGTGTTTTTCAAAAAGTCTCTCTAATGCATTATTTTGCAGTTTATTAAATTAATCTTTTAATTTTCAACATGTAATGGATGGAATCTTAATTTATAATACTTGTTCAATAATTTAAATCCTTTAATCAGCTGAGCTTGAAAAATAAGATAGAAATTATTCCACCCATTTCATATATTTTTTAATAAATAACCTTAAATGTAAGATTCTGTACTTATCATGGGCAACTCCTTGACATAAAATCAAATACATGCAGCAGAAGAAAAGACAAAATGAAAGGAGAATATATGTATGTGTACACAGGCTTAACAGCCCATCAGCAAAATACTGGCCACACAGTTCTGATTAAACATTCAGTTGTAGAACATCATGACAATGAACTGTATAAAAATTTGTGGAAGATAAATCCTGCCAAATAAACACAAACATGCAGTACTAAAAGATAAAGGAAAAATTTAGGTATGCAAAATAGATGATAAAGGCAATAAAATTAGATCTTTAAAATATGAAGTCAAAATATCTAATAAACCACATTTCCTAAAAGAGTGTAATCACAGTCTGACAGGGTGAAAGTCAATATGAGTTCCACTGTCAGCGTAGACTTGCAAGGTATACACTCTACTTGAGGTTCACCCTTCAAGAGGTATGTATAAGAGATATGTGTACCCTATGAATGATGAACACAGTACCACCTCTCATCTGTGATTTTTCTAAACGTGGGATGTCAATCTCCAGTAATGGGTTTGATACTCCAAAGTCTGTTGATGGAGTGTTCATTCCACATAATTTGCCAAGTATACTGATTTCGGTCTGTTTCAGTAAAACACACCTGGGACCCAGGGAAGGCACTTTTAATGTGGGGTACTCACCCATAGATGCAATTTAGAATTTTCTTATCATTTTAATATGAAATGTGAAATCGAGGTATCCTGGCACATATTTTAAAAAATAAAGCTGCCTTCCCTGGGTATCATGTATGTTTAAATGGAACAGCCCATATATAATTTATATAATATTTTAAGTTAGTATATGGAATCTTCTATTCAGAAACAGATGACTGCAAAGCAGTTTCGTCTGCTTTAGCTGCCTATTCATTTCCCTACAATACCAACATGACTAGGCAGCCAATATTAGAGAATACAGATTCCAACTGTATGAACATGTCTATAAATTTTGCATATGAACAGATTGTAAAATTTAAGGCTTTGCAAGGATTTCAATGTGGAAATGAAATCCAAACAGATGATGAAATTAGTCTTTGAAGTGGTTTTAAAACAGTTCAAAGATCTAAGTATGGCTCTAATTTCTTGAATAAAAAGGTGGCTTTATCCAGTAACTGGCTCTAGATGGTGCCATAGAGCATTACAGCAAGACCTGCAATTTTGTCTCCATCTTTCAAGTCATCTGTGTATAGCAACATATTATGACTACAGGAAACTCTGATTTCACTCAAATGGCTCAGAAAAATGAGAGGACTGGTTGTATTTTTTTAAATGGCAAGACTAAATATTGTGTGGGAGTGGGTGGGTTGGGATTTGAGAACATAAATATTTGCAGTGTTGGCAAGATTTGTAATTTTGCAGCATCTAGATCAGTATGCCAAAAGTTGAAATGAAATTTGGTTTCTGAGTGAACAGGGTTTGGTATATTGATCTAAAGATGACATCATATGCAGGAATTTGATGGAATCAAGGATAGTTAGGTAGTATACTGGAAAACCAATTTTGTTTGTCCAAGAATCAAGGGAGAAAACAATCTATCCTTTATGATGACTGAAATCAAAAGACAAGAATTGTTTTATTATATTATTTTAATTGCTTTATATTCTTTGCTTTGCTTTCATAGAATAAAATAATTCAAGTCTGATGTGTACAAATAATAGCAATGCACAGCAAAAACTCACCAAAAAGTCTTTTGGAGTGAAAACTAAGATACTGAAATGAATTTTAATATTTAAAATTCTAGAAAAGAAAAGAATAAACAATGAATGACGTGACGAGGCAGACTCATGATTGTCCTTCCCCACCTTAGATCACCTGCACTTTTTACATTTCACAGCCATGAAATCACAGACTATCTTAAAATATAATGAACAAAACATCAGGTGTTAAATACAAGGTTAGATAATGGCTATTGAACATCAAATTATGAACTCATGTTTCTTTAGCCGTCCTAAATCAACAATGTTTGACTTTCTGTATTACCAAACAAGACTGTTGGATGGCTAACATAAAAACAGAAATCTGTGGATTCACAGAGGCCTGTAGACAGGATACAGTGAACTAACTAGCATGTTCTGTATAGTTAGGGCAGGTAATTTTAAGAGTTACTTCCCTTTGTCCATACAACGTATTGACTCGGAATCTTTTCAAGTCTATGGAAGAGCTGGATTCCAGAGGTAGCATAAGTGATTCCTAAAACTAATGTGATTGGGTAATTTATCTGACAGAGAAATAAGGGCAGTTTAAAGCATCCAAGGTACTCCTGCAAACTTGTTTTGGTTCCCTAACCAACTCTACTAAATCTAACATTATCAAACACTGACAAATCAGTATCCAAATTTGATCATAACAATTACATTTTTGTAATTTTGCAATTATCCCTCAAGTCTGTAATTTAAGGGTTAGTTCAGTAAGAGGTATGGCAAACTGTAAGGGTTGGAAGGTTTTAAATTTTCTGATTTTCAGCATACCATCTGCACTATGAAAAGTTCAAGCATCTTACCTGAAAAGCTCTCAGAAGACACATATGATCACTAAAGGTCCCTGCAGAAAATTTCTTCTTGACAACAGTTGCTTCTCTTTTCTGGTAGGGTTGAGCTGGCAGGATGACTACAAAACAGTAAAGAGGTTAGTGTTAGGACTGGTTGGCCTGGTGTCAGGATAATGTGACTGGGTGGGACAGAATGCTACATATCTGCGGCATGATGCCCCAGTGCTAGACTTCACTATAAACTGCCACACTGCCGACATCATAGTGATATGACTGAAAAATTGTTAAAGCTATGTTAAAAAAATCACACACACACACACACACACACACACACACACACACACACACACACACACACACACACACACACACACACACACACACACACACACACACAAAGTAATTGAGCAATCAACGAAAGTGAACTCTACAAAAAAGTGACAGATTTTTAAAATATTTAATGAGCATTAGAGGAAAAGTGCAGAAAAGGTACCTAAAACTGTGGGATGGCAGCATCATATTTCAGCAAACAACAGACAAAAACAGGACATTAACCTGGTGAAACAACATTTCAATTAGTTTTCATTAACCAAGGATGAAAAGTGAGTGACACCAATTAATTAACAATCAAACTTTAACCAAAGTAAATAAGATCCATGATCACGCTCAAAATTATAAAAGGTCAGAGATGCAGTTGTGAACTGAATGGCCTTTAAGTGAAGGAGCAGGGTGCTATCATTTCACAAAAAAAAAAAAAGAAAGAATCTTACATGGGTCCCTGTAGGCCAAGGCACACACAATTGTCAGCACTGGATCCAGACATTTCAGCACAATTGCATTCAGCACCATCTTTCCTAGCCTAGGTTCCACTGGCAGGTCAGCAAGGTGATGACCCAATTCTGTCAAGTCCTCAAAGGAGTCTAAAGCATCCATTTGCTTTAATGACAATAAAGTATGCATTTGTTTCTTGATGAAACTGTATGAACTTTATTTAAAAGTTAACGAATACAAACTTTATACTGTAAAACCTGTTATGAGAGACTGACACTTTAGCCAACAAAAAAAAGTCTCTCAAGACAGGTGGTCTCTCATAACATGTTTGTAAAAAACACATTTCCATGGTCCAGCTTCAGAAAACTTTAAAGAAAAATAACCACAATCACTGTACATATATTCTATTCTTTATTAATAATTGCTAACATATTGTATGCATTCATCTGAAAACAAATTATATAGCAATAAAGATCTATCATTAAACATGAAATCAAATTTACATTTGAAGATCACATGCAAATGTATTAGCATATGAAATCGTTTCTGATTTACTCTTTTTCCTTTATAACACCCCAAAATTGTTTTACCGATGTTTAAACTGCTATTTTGCAAGTGGTCTGCTCTTTTTCAATTCTTTCAATTACAATAATTATTTTCTCCAGCGTTAAAATTTGGCTGTTTTTATTTGGAGGTCCGTCCATTGTTATTAAGGTACTAGGTGTTAACACTATTAGTACTCAGTTGTAATATCGACTGTAAAAACGATTTTAACTGGGCTTTGGGAAAATATGAAAAAGCTATACATGTATATTGGATATCTAACAATTCAAGAAATAAAAAGAAACATTTATCTCATCCAGAAACAGAATCATTTACTCAGAAACAAAAGTCAACGGCTTAATTTAACTCATTAACCCCTGGCACCGCGTTTACGCGGCAGGAGGTAGTAGCCTACTTCCAAGCTCTGTAGTGTCAAGGTCATGTATGATACACTAAAGTGGGTGGTTTTATAGAAAGGTAGACAGATGTAGCTCTACAATGATACCAAATAATCTGGACATTCAAGTTGCACTACAAAATACAGAGGGAAAAACGTAATTTTTTGGACCTGAGTTTTTTCCACCTTAAATTCGCCCGAGGTCGGAATCCGATTTTGTGTCTGGATTTTAGACTTTTTAGCCTCAGATCTAAGGCAGACCAGTCTGGGCATTTGGAATAAAGACTGGTCTCGATACAAAAATGATGGGTCCGTTAAGCAAAAAAAAAAAGAAAAGAAAGAAAAAAAAAGAAAAGAAAAAAAAGAGAACTACATCTTTTACCCTTCTGCTCATGCGTGGGCGACATAGCCAATGAAAAATGATGTTTCTAACACAACTAGGCATTAGGTTAACCAGAAATCTCTTGGAGGTCGATGTATTAGGATGAATTCAGAAATAGCCCCCAAAATGTGTTTCCTGCTCGCATTTCAGGTGAAAATGACAAAAACCTCCAGGGGTTAATGTGTTAAAGGAGACATATGGGGATTAACTCTATAAACAAAGTGTGTAACCCGGTCACACCAACTTAAATAGATGACAGCTTGGTGATTGGGATGTAATCACTGTAACATTGGACTCCCCCCAATAAACATCACAAGCCTTTAATACTATCAATCGAATCCCACAAACGATTCTCTCTTGCTAGTTCAATTGACAAAGACCTTATTCACCCCCAGGCAATATGGATTAACTCTAAAGACAAACAATATACACGACCACTACCCTTAATTTAGGCACTACAATGGTGATTCACGACATGTATATTAGCCTGGCTTATGGACTGTATCATCTGTCACCGGTAGCAAGAATTTTTTTTAAATAGTTCTTTTAATGTTTATTATTTATCAGAACAATCTTTACTAATCAAGTGGTCATTGTTACAAATGATTACACAAAGGTCAGTGGTGACTGTCTCTGTTCTTGTGACACGGTCATTCATAGGGCTGGATACTAGGTCCTACTCATATATAATGTTATTAATGGCAGGAGCTACAATAAGGCCAGGAACCAAGCTAAGTGCTGGAATAATCTACATGTACTTGAGTCTGCTTTACAGATGAAAATACAAAACACAATAAGCATACTTATAGCCTATTTTGCTTCCTTTTTTCTCTTTTTTTCTTTTTTTAGAATGGTATAAGTGGTCGTTGTTACAGGGATTAAATAAAGGTTGGAGTTTTGCCCCATTTTTGCGATGTGGTCATTCATAGCAGTGTCGAAATGCATATTTTGCCAAGACATCGCTGTCGTTGGTCGCATTCAGCAGGTGGTCGCTCATGACAGAGCATTTATATAATAAAATCAATCCATGCATTATGATTCTTGTCGGAATAGCAGGTGGTTGCTCATAGCAGATGTTGCTCATAACAGGTTTTACTGTAGTACCAAGTCTATGCTCAACAAAATGATGAGAATTTGTGTGCATAATGTCATGCAACTCTCTCTATTCTTCAAATTAAACTGACTGGCATTTATAGATTGTGTGATGGCAATTCATCTGGGCTACATAACTTAACAGTTGATCCTTTCACGAATCAGGCTTATGTAGTACTGTAAGAACATAACACTATTAAACAATCTCCCAAACTTTGTATCATGTCCATTTGACCTCTTTTACTCAAGTCTGAATATAATTATTTCCAAAGGTAAGGAATAATTAACATACATAGCTTCTTTCTCACAATTAAACTCAACCAAGATCTTGATGATATAAACCAATTTACCAAATGTTATCAAAGCTGAGTGAAAAATATAGTATCAGCCAATTAGATACAAGATTATCTCATTAATATGTGCAGATCTCATTTATTATAGAACCTAAGAAAATCATGATATAAGCTTATGTCACAAGTTAGAGCAAAATTCAATGGAGAGTCTGTCTACTGACAGGTAACAAATTCAGCCAAATCAAATACAAGAATATCTCGCATGTAAACGCATCTAACATCATGATGACATATTAACTGTTTACCAAGTTTTATAAAAATCCAATGGAAAGTCCAACTACAGACAGGTAACAAATTCAGCCAAAACAAATACCATATTTGCCAGCCAATACCTTTTGACCAGAAAATCTCAGCTTCATCTTATACTCTTAATTTCTTTTAAATATATTATTTCATTAAAATCACTTTATTGTATGTCATGTAATGTTTTTTAATGTAAAAAAAATTCTTCAAACGTATGTGTAAAAATAATCTTCATTTTGGGGAAGAGATCATGTATAAAAAATATAGGACCCAACAGTGGGAAGAATTTAAATATTCACACAATCATCAGTATTAAATTCACTTACATCAGATGTAATTGCACTAAAGCAGCATGCACTAGTAATATAGCTGTTTAAATTTGATTACATATATGTGTATTAGAATAGTCAAGTTAGAAAATGAGTAACCATGATAAAAAAGACTGATATTCCATTGCATTTTGTTCTTGCACCTTGTGATCAAATAAAATATGCTCAGACGTGTATGTGAAAAAGAGAGAGAGACAGAGACAGAGAGACAGAGAGAGGAGAGAGAGAGAGAGAGAGAGAGATGGAGGTTTCAGAACGATTGTAATCTGTATTGTTAAAGTTACCTGATGACTGTGACTTGTTCATGTCCAACAGCAATCCTATATTCCATTATCAATTAATACTATTGAGTAAACAATTCCTTCTAGTTTTAGTTATGGTACCCATTGTCAAACCATATGGCTTTGCAGTGTTATTACATGCTAATTAAATATGCTCAGCCATGGTCAAGTCATTTCCAGACAACAGCTGTTTGTATAAAAAGATCATCTATCTTTAATTTTTTTTCTGTTTTGAAGTCCTGACTTTTTGCTGCTGTGGCATTAAGGAAAAGAAACTCTAAAAAAATGTTTTCTTCAAGCACTTCCTATGATGTACAAATGAGACTGAATTTTGAATTCCATATATATGTATCGAGACAATTTTCATGCATGCATTATACAGTGAAACCTATCTTAATGGACACATCCAATCAAATTAACACAGACATTTAAGAACCCTATTCATCATTTCCTTTTAAATTCTATACACGAGACATTCGACCATAAAGAAAAATGTTATGTGCCCTTGAGTGTCCTTCACATACAGGTTGTGCTAGGTACTTACATAAAGGAGCTGCACTGCATTCCTGATAATTAGGAATGGTGGAGCATCAGGTGCTTTACTTAAGAAGTCAGCTATCTGTTGGTTAGATGGAGACAGAAGCTTGGTATGCAGGCACAACTCCTTAAAGGGAAAGTAGAAAATAGTAAATGCAGAGTTGGTTTTTAATACTACTTTCAGCACTTTATTGGCTTTATCATGGTGGGGAAATGTGAGCTAAATGACACTCACAAGGAGAGACAGAGGCAGCTGATCCAGCCTTGCCTGGATGGGTATAGAACTTTTGATCCTTGAATTACTTACCAGGCTAAATATGTCTGCACGGATGTCACTATTGTTTTCTTTCTGATTTTGTAACTGGTAGATTCAAAGGAAATAATTCTCACGATTTATCATCCTGTCAAAAATTATATGGCAGAAAACTATCCCCAAAATGATGTATTTATAATTCAAAATATTAAAATAATACTAGTGGTATTTTGACTTATAATTCGAAGGTAGCATGTATAGAGTTGTAAGGTCAAAGAATTTCATCTTATTAATTTGAATCCTACATTGCAGTGTAAACTCATTTCATCAAGAAGTGAATTTAAGATAACTAAATTTTTTTTAAAACATGTTTTGCACTGTCCCTCTCCTTCATTATGAACTTGATGTGAAATAGAGCCTGGTGGTGAACAATGGAAAACAATGTAACTGTTTTGTCTCCCTTTTAAAAGTTAATTTACGTTAATTGTACAAGTTGTAACTACTACATCACAGTCGTACTGATGGCTAAGGTGGAATTGTGAGGTACCATATATACCTGCCTAAAAATTGACATTTTTTTAATAAAAAAAATTCAATTCTTATAAGCATGACAGTTTCATATATTTAGAAGTAAAAGTTTAAACTCTAGATGTCTGCAGTATATAAAGATACTGTAAATTAAAATATTTCTATGTTTTAAAACCACTATTCCCATCCAGAAATGTATATGGTATGCAGTGTTTATCATTTCATTACATTATGCAATACTTTTAGCAACATTTATTGGACCTTAATAATTTGAAAATATTAAATATTATTCACTGCAAATATTAAGCGTCCATCGGTGTTGTTCATCCTTGGGAGTTTACCATAAGTATACTACTTCCACTTTTGTGCAAGTCTAAACAATACATATATAGGTCAAAATTATAAAAGCCTCATCTTGGCCTGGCATGAACTGTATGGTCAAAGAAAGATAGTAACATACCTGCAATGGAACCCTCAGAATCTCTGGTGTGGCATAGTCTTGCATACTATGGTAACGTACTCGACTGAAGAGATGATAGCATAGTCCAGGTCGACAGCGCCCAGCTCTGACAGAATTTTAAAGAAAAAAAATGATACAAGTTAATTTCCCACCCATTCCGAATGTGCAAAGCATCATATAAACTCTTGATAATCTAGAGAGTTACTAATCAGACACTCTTAACAAATCTGAATGCAATGAAACTATTAGATATGAGTAGTATTAGGTTATCGTCAAATACATGTTGATTTGCACTATATGTGTGAATATGCCAACTGAGTAAAATTACAAGGTTGATGACATTTATCAGACTGTTACCATCAGACCAAAAGACGATTCATCCTATTAAACCAGACCATAATCTGACTGATTTGTTGTAAAGACCCTTGTGTGTATGATATGTAATTTCTGGACATTTAAATTCTAGTCTCTGTTCATCAAATGAATGTTTATTTTTTTATCAGTAATTTAATGTATTCAGTGTGAACATCTGCCAATTACAAGAGTTACAGTTCTTACACGGGCCCCAGGTAGATGAGTGAAAAAAATCATTTGTCTATACCGATCACTGCCACCTCACCTCACATCCATCACTTAAAAAGACTTAATTACAAAAGGGTTGATTTGATTTATGACAAAAAGCTCTTTAAAATTATATACTGCCTGGTGTACAAAAATAGGATCAAATTTCCTATAAAATCCACTCATGTCTGCTTGTAATTCAATAATCCAGTCCCCAAACATGCACTAATATTTGCAGGGGTTCATATTGTTTCTTAAAATTTACCTAATATATAATACAAAAGAAGCACTTCTCCTATTTGTCTTGCAACCTATTTTAGAATCAACACACATATTTCAAGCTACGCATCAATTAGCGTAATAACCTGGCACCAATATTCAGCTTGGAGATTCAACATTTTAGGCCTACATCAAATTATTCTATTTCCAAGGAATGGTAGCCCATTTTTAACATTACTGCCAGACTTGGCCATGATCATACAAACATAATATGCAAGTGAAACATGCAGAATGAATACTGCCCTCTCAATGGTCCACAAAAAAAAATGAGGTTATTAGAGGATGAAGTATGTAATTTTGGTCAACCAGTAAATTTGCAGATTTCAACATATTTAGCAATGTTTGGTAGTAAATTTCATTGCAAAGGCAAGTTGTGGTCAAGGTTGCTATTGACAATAGTGACAATAATGTTTAACATGGTGTTCCCTTTGCTAACTACCAAATAATAAACTTTATCATAACATATCTTCAATAACTTTAGATATCAAAACGGAAACTGGTAGCTGTATAATTGCTCTCTTTAACATGCTGAGATCACATGTTGCACAAGATGGCTTGTTGTGACTATAGATTGGTCCTCACCTTCTACATAAGGAAAGATAATGATATGGAGCTGTCTGTGGACAAACGAGTCTACTACATGAATCTGATCAACTGAACATATCGACTGACTTTACAAATATGTTTATACATTCACCCTAATGATCCATACTGAAACCGCTGAGTATTCTGGTCAGAACTCAGTGAATTTAACTCGCAATCAATTCAGTTACAACTCAATTACATATCTGTTTCTGTCATCAAGTGGTGCCAAACTCTTCATGGGTTTTCCCCTACATACAAAATTCAAGGACTTTTCCCAGTCAGGAAAATAATTATTGTACTCCGAACTCTTTCCCGATTTCCTGGTAGCATGGTAACCCTGATAAATTCATGGAGGTTTGGTGGAGTTTTCAAAGTAACTTCTCAAATCCAATGTTTTTCAAAGTTGCATGACCATGAAATGCTCTTTGTTAAATCCAGGTTTGTCTCCTTATTATTCTTAAGTGGTAACTCTTGTGAAATATTGCATCCATGCAGCATTTTGGTAAACGGTCTATTTGTTTCATGCCATTCAAAATAATGATTCATTTATCCAAAATATGGGATAGTCATACATCTTTAATGAACTAATGAAACTAAACAGAATATCGGCACTACAATACATACTGACGAGGGTAGCTTATATAAATTGCTTGTTACCTCCCTTTTCTTTGTAATGCACTTGCTTTGGAAATCCAATTGCTCTTTAACATACTTATGGACAACAAGGCATCAAATGTTTTCTGAAAACATAAAGAAACAATCGTTGCTAGAAAAGTAAACAGCAAATGCAGCACTGACATTCATAACTTAAATAGTCTCATCAGGTGAAGTATGTGAAGGAAGTTATTTCTTCTGAGTAACATGAGTTCCAAATGGACATGATATTACTCACCTGGCTTATGTACCTTAACAGTTGACCATTTCTCTAAAGTAGGTATGTGTAGTATTGTCAAAACACAACCTCAGTAAATTATCTCCCAAACTTTATACCATGTTGATTTTAACTATGTTACTACATCTTGATAAAAATTTCTTCTAAAGATAATTGTGCAATCAGAGCCATCAAAGATCTTTAATATATAGACCCATTTACCAAGTCTTATTGAAAATGAATGAGAAACAAGCTGGTCAGTGAGATGCAAGGTATTTCATTAATATTAACTGATTTCACTTATTATAGAACCTGTCTATGACAATGATAAAATAAGCTTAAGTTGAGCAAACTCCAATTGGAATTCGGTCTATAGAGTGATAATAAACTCGGTACATCAGACACAAGGTTAAGTCATTAATATGCAATGATCTTGCTCCTAATCAAACTTTTCCAAAAACTTGATAGGACTATATAAAAATATTGTTGCTAGACTGTTGACAAGCTCAGCCAATCAGATGCAAGATCACATGAAATAATATTCTTGAATTTCACGAAGATGCTGATAATGTAGGCCTGTTTTTCAAGATTAAACCTATCCTCTAGTGTGAGAAAAATAATCTTCATCTCAGAAGCAAGATGTGGTACGTCACATGAACAAATTTGGTAACTAATAACTTTCCATGTGAACTTAGTTTTGGAATTAGGATTATCTGAACTAGAGATTATGTGAATCATGATTAATCGAACATTTAGGCTGACTTTCACTTGCCAATTAACACTACTATTATTGTTGTCATTTCAACATGCTTTGATTATCACATCTGTATTATACATCATTCTAAATATCTGCAAATATCGAATTTCACCATTTTGAATATGAACACTAAAAACTGAATAAGAAAACACAAGCCTGGAAGCAATAGAAAAAACTATGTTGACTATTTGTTCTGTTTAGTTCAGCCAATCACAGACCTACCAACCCTGACAAGACCTTCTCAGTAAGGTAGTCAGTGCTCTTCACTAGGTTGTATGAGTTTTTCATTTTGTTCAAATTTCACGTTGGCAGCCGTTTTCATCTCCCTCTCCATAAACAATACTCAAATCAACACATGGTGTCCAATAAACGTAACTGGTATATCTGTTACCATTCCTGCCTATCTTCCAATAATATGAATATTCCTCTCAAAATTTCTGTGCTATATGTTTGAACTTTTTAATATGCAAACTGTCATTTTCAATATCAACACATGTTCATATGTTAGAGATTTTTAAATGTAAGCAAAAGTTGGATCATGCAGGCATTTGTCACAAATAATATGGGCAATTAAAGCAAATGATCTCTGTGTAATTTATACACATGTATTATGTTCCATGCTATGTCACCTGTCGTATAGCAGTCATTTTTGCAGAGCACTGCTATAATCAACACAGACAGGCATCAATTGCACACATACTAGCTTGGAGATGAATTCACACACACACAATCTATCCAAGAAACAGCAGCAATCAGCCTTACTAAATGTAATGTAGTCTGAGAAAAAAGAGCTAATGGGTGATGCTAATAAAGAAATAAATATGCAAATAAATAAACAATTAAATAAAATAAATAAATGTAATCAAATCAATGGATTTCAAGGCTCAAGCTATTATATCATAATTTTTAAGTGTAACTAATTTTAACACTTCTGATCCAATAAAGTGTTTTTTTTCTGCATAAATAAAAATTCTGATGTAGAAGGGAGTTGGGGAGTTCACAATTTCGAATTCTATGTCCTAAGAGTCATGCTAGCTGGAGATAACTTGAAAATGTATGATCTAACTGGAAACAATGTTCCTTTTTAAGCTCAAGGCTCAGGAAAAGCAATCATCTGCTAGTCCTGACCAGGTAAAAATTGGCTGGGCCAAGTAAAACATTAC
The DNA here is from genome assembly GCA_016617855.1 of Megalonaias nervosa. Taxonomy (NCBI): domain Eukaryota; kingdom Metazoa; phylum Mollusca; class Bivalvia; order Unionida; family Unionidae; genus Megalonaias; species Megalonaias nervosa. The sequence goes on from JAECUM010092905.1 coordinate 135,745, forward strand.
TGCATACTCATCAGCATGCCGGTAGCTTCTCGTGGGTTTGTGGTTCTTTCCAGGGTTTTCCCAGGTTCTTCCTCCACCATTAATACTGGCCACCATGTATAGCCTATCTTGTGCTGAAAAAATGGCATTAAACCCTATAACAACAACAACAACACCAACTGCATACTCATCATTGAGCCAAACAGATGCACAATTGTACCTAGAGAATAAAGCTGAAAGCATTTTCTACCATTAACATGCACCAACATTCAACATCATTTTTACGTAACTTATGCCTAATCTGCCTCCTCTTTGTCACGCTAGATCATACTGCAAAGAATTTTTTTTTTTTCTTAAACAGGTACATGATATAAGCTGGATACAAAAAAATGGGTAAATATCATGAACATATTATATTGCAGTTATATACTTAGTCCCTGAATTTTTAATAGTGTTTACATATATAGTGACACTTTTTAGTAATTAAATGTCATTTTGATAAGAAAGTGTCTGTTTCAATAAGCTACGACCCCACAGAAGTTGGGAGACAAAAAAAATGTCAAAATTTGTGTGATTTTTTAACTGGTCAGGCAATGTCACAGTTGCCACAGGTCAGTGGTATTTTCAAGACAGAATCTGTGTTGATACACTCTCATACTAAAAGGAAGATGCAAGCAGATAATTCTATAAGCATGTAATTAATTTTCACAGGAAAAATTTTCCCAATTTAGATATTAAATGAGTATTTTACGTGTCTCAGTAGATTCCTACCATCTGTCAAACATTACATGGTGTTGCAATCTATTTTAAAGCAGATAATGTTGAAACAAATATCAAAATCTAGTTGGGGTTATGACCTAGAAATGTTTGAGTTCTTTTGACCAATCAGCAATCTTCCTTTTATGGTGTGTGTTGCTCTGTAACATTAAGGTTTGACCAAAATAGATCATTTAGTAAGAAAGTTGATGGAAATGGAGATAGTTGGAATTCTTTCAAATGCAAGTTACTGGCATCTGTCATGTGAAAAATAATTGTATACTTATATAAATATATGCTAGCACCTTTACTTTGACGTGACAGTGTATTATTAAAGTCACTGTCTGGAAAATACTTGTTATCTGGAAATAGCGTAAACAATGTCTGACAAAATGAAAGAACTAAAATTTTTACACTGTTTCTTAACTTTTCCCATATTTAACTTGTAAAGATGTGTAATAGCTCACTAAAAAGGAAAATTATAACCTATATACTGAAAGGTTTCATGGAAAAAGCATATACCACTAAGAAAACAAGGGCTACAAGTGCAATGGCAATTTGTCCAGTTGCAAAGTTATCTTATTATCATATTTATCTAAGGAGCCATGTATTAGAACATAATATTCTCCTGATTTGATTTTAGTAAAAAGATGAACTAAAACAGTTAAAATAAAACTGTAAGCAATGTAGTGGAGAAGTGTACTGTGTTAATTACAATTAGGACAGGAACAAGTAACTCTTGCAACTCACTTGTCCCATAGGGAAGTGCCTGGGAAGTTTTTTTCCAGCCCCCTGAATATGCTTTCCTTCTTAAGTGAGTGTAGCTTCTAAATGGGCCATTTGCATGACCAGCTAGATACCTAATAACATGTATATCCTGAATGTATATGACTGCAGGCAACAAAGTTGGAAATAGGCAATATAAATTACACTATAAATGTATTAAGTACACCTGGTAAGTGAATTAAACTGAGAGATGGGGGGGGGGGGCACTTGATAAGAAGGCCTTTTTTTGTTCAAAGATCCACTAACAACTAAAATTATAAATGGACTAGTCAATGGAAAACACTCAAACCAGTCTAGAAAACCCCATCATCCATACTGAAATGATTAAATGTCATTGAACTCCTCCATACCTAAAAGAGTCCTTACCAAAACCTCTTGTTTTAACGATGATCACTTCTTAAGTATTTAACTTTTTAAAAAAATTATAAGCGTCCAAACAAACTAAAATCACTGAAATCTTTATAGACTGGTGTGCATTTTCTTGTGTACCCAATTTATGCCAGGTTGTAAATTCCTAAAAATTTCCAACAGTCTCATATCCTCTTCATTGACTGGATCATTTTTTTTAAAATGACTGTTACTGCAATAATCAGAATTGTATCACAATTGTTCTTTGTCATTTTAAATAAGAGACAGAAGTAACAACCATGTAAGTCTATGCACAATCTTAGATTACACAGTATTACAATACACACTGGTAAAAGGTGATGTAATATCAATGACATCACAATACACTGATCATGTCATCGTGAGCTACAAAGTTAGCTTTGATCCAATAAATAACAGACTACATTAAAGATACTAACCTAGAGTCTCAAGTCAACAATATGTACAGTGTCAAAAAAATGTAAACCAATTCATACAGAATTCAGTAACTAATGTCTAACACTTCTCTATGTATTAACATGAGGGTCAAGTGGGCCTAATATCACTAACCTGACTTAAATGGCTTAAAAGTTGACCATTTCATTAAGCAGACTTGTGTATAGCATTGTAAGAACACATCAAATGTCAACTATCTCCCAACTTTTGTTCTGTCTGGTTTTTCCTATTTTACTATACTGTCACAAAAAAAAAAATTTCTAACTATAAAGGATAATGGTGCCACCTAAAGTTTATACTTTAAAAAATGTAAAAATGAATCACACAAAAATTTAGCAAAATAAACCCTTCCAAAAATTTGTAAACATCAAGTACAAAAGAAAAAATATAAAACATAATGATGTTAAAAACATGTACAAAAAATTCATATACAACAGAAGGCAACAGATATAAAATCCACAAAATATAGTCAAAATATCATAAAATACAATTTTTTAAAATATAAACTGCATTTCCTCAAAAGACTTGGGTGACACATAATTATACAGTTTGTTTCTGTAGTTCACCTTGAAATACTTACATCTCACAGGGTGGAAATGGCATAACTAATATGAAGAGTCTATTGCTCATAATGAAAGTGATCCAAGATGTTGATAATAATTAAACCAAACACATAAAAAATAAGGCTTGAACAGTGACAACAAATTCAGCTAATCAGATGTAAGATCACCTTCCAAATTTACACTGATCCCACTTAGTTTTGAAACTGCACAAAAACTTGACCAAATAAGCCCCTATTCCAATTCTGATCAAAACTGGGACATGACTATGCTTTCCAGATTGGTTATAAGCTTAGCCAATCACATGCAAGATCACCTCATAAATGTGCATGGATCTCGCTCATTCCTGAAACAATCCCAGGTCATGCAGATAGAGGCAAATGTTCCAAGTTTGATAATTGGATCATAAATATGACTCAGCCAATCTGATACATGACCACTTCCTTAAAATTTCTGGGACTCACTAATTATCAAGACCATCCAAGATCTTTAAGATATAAGAGAACATTTCAAGTTTGCACAAAACTGAATCAGAAAAGGGCTTTTACATGGTAACAAGTTCAGCCAATCAAATGCAGGATCAACTCATTAACATGCATGTTTCTAACTCACAAACAAACTTTAGCATTTATTCCAAGTTTGATCAAAATTGTATCAGAAATACATCCTCCAGCAGTGGTAACAAGCTCAGACAATCAGATGCAAGATTATCTCATTAATATGTATGCAACTTAATCATTATAGAATTCATCCAGGATCTTGATGAAATAGGCAAAGAGTGGTAACAAGGTCAGCCAACCAGATGCAAAAGTTTCTCATTAATATTCAAATAATGCTCATTATCAAATCCATCCAAAATCTCCATGATTTTAAGCTTATAGTTCAATTCTGAACACAGAAATATGGCTCCCTAAAATGTAACATTACACTGGTCTACAATTTTTTTAGAAGTTGTCTACTTCAGAGATAAAAGGTGCTATTTATTATAGATTTTGATGTGATGAATTCAAATATGACAATTAAAATAACTGAATGGCTACTGTTGTATATTGTGTAGACAGTAGAGTTTTAATCATAAATTGTAAACCTAGGTCTTTTCATGTGTTTATGGTTACTTTACATGATAATATTTCACCTGTCCTGTTTATGTAACACTTAAAAAAACAGCAAAAGAGTTATATAAATAAAATTTATTATGAAACAAAAGGCAGAAAACTATTATGTATAAATAAGTACAAAGTTTAGTCCTTATTCAGTGTCTAGTCAGTGCTTCTTGGCTTGTTTCTTGTATACATTAAATGAAGCATCTCCTGTCACTGTCCAGCAATAGTCTGCAAGCATTGATGGGCTCCATTTGCCCTGAAAGTGTTTCTCCATTGTTGTAATGTCCTGGTGAAACTGCTTGCCATGCTTGTTGCTCACTGCTCCGCAGATCGGTGAAAATAAATCTAGATGAGAATGCAAAAAATGTATCTTTAGTGACATGTTGCAACCAAGTCTTTTGTATGCCTTGAGGAGGTTTTCCACCAACTCCCTGTAGTTGTCTGCCTTTTTTTTTCAGAGAAAATTTGTTGCCACTAACAGGAAGGCTTTCCATGCCATCTTTTCCTTGCTACACAGTGAATGGTCAAATGGATCATCTCAAAGAAGTTCACGAATCTGACAACCAACAAAGACACCTTCCTTTATCTTAGCTTCACTTAATCTTGAAAATTTTCCATGAAGGTACTTGAAAGCTGCTTCTGTTTTGTCCACAGCCTTGACAAAGTTCTTCATCAGACCCAGCTTGATGTGCAAGGGTGGTAACAAGATCATCCTTGATTCAACAAGTGGTGGATGCTGAACACTTTTCCTCCCAGGCTCCAATGACTGTCAGAGTGGCCAATCATATCTTTAAAACTAGAGCCAATCAAAAAATTTTAAGCATCATTTTTGTTCTCAGTGACCCAGAATTAGTAAAGTATGACTACATTTATTTCGGAAGCATTCTGGCTGTAGACCAGTGTTATCAGACAATCTGATATAAAATTACCTCCTCAGTATGTACAGATCTTACTCATTTATGAACCCATCCAAAATTTTGATGATGCAAGTCCATATTGCAAGTTTTGTCAAAATCAGATCCAAAAAATGGCTTCCAAAGGTGTAACAAGCACAGCAAATCAGATGCAAGATCACCTCAGTACTGAACATGTCAAAGACATTAATGATATAGGCATACATTCAATGTTTAATTAAATTTGGGTAAGAAATTCAGCTTCAAGAGTGGTAACAAGCTCACCCAACTAGATGCAAGATCATCTCATTAGCATGCATGGATTTCGCTCATTATCAAACTTGCCAAAGATCATAATATAAGCATATTTTCCAAGTCTGATCAAAATCAAATCACAAATATTGCCTCCAGTACGAAAACAAGGTTAGCCAATCAGGTGCAAGATCACCTCATTCATATGCATGATCTTAGTCATTATAAAACTTTTTCAGATATAAACTCATTCCAAATTTGACTGAAATCAGATCAGAAATATGGACTCCAGAGTGGTAACAAGCAATTACTGAAAACTAGATGTGCTGCAGATGATGCACAATGGACATAGGGCCACACTAGAAGTCTACCTGGTCTTATGGCAAGATGAGCTAAAACCTGAAGCACAAATAATAACAAATGTAGACTGTAATATCGGCTTTTAAGAAAATTTTAAAATGTATTATGAACAGAGAAACTGATACCTCTTTCACTTTTCCAGAATCTATCACAAACACAACATCGTTAATTGTAATGCTGGTTTCTGCTATGTTAGTTGCCAATATCTGAAAATAAAAGATATATTTATCAACAGTGTTTCTTTTTCTCTGCACCAAACTTGACTGAAGTGCATGGTTTGATTTAAACAGAAAATGAAGTCATCTACTTCAGAAAAGAACCCATTTCAAGGGGTGCCACAATGTGTTTAAAATACTGATTAAGTTGAACATCCTTACCGAGTTTGACCAAAATTTATTGGCTCATTAATTCTTCAATGAAGAGGGCTACATGAAAATGCCAAATGACCTTAATCTGAATGTCTTGCTGTATTTGCAATGATTTAAATATATTTTCAACTTGGAGATATATTGCTTAAAGAATTGCTAGAGAAAAGTCTAAGTAATCTAAACCTATAAGACACCATATCATGGAACATAACAAGGGAAATATATCTTAAACCCATAGAAATTATTAAAATAAGGACAAAGTGAAACTTAAAATGAAATAAAGCACACACAGAAATTAGTTTAGCTCTCTAGTCAAGCAATAATTAATAGTAATATAAAAATGTGCCTGGGTGAATGTAAAAATAGAGTAACTTCTTTTGCAACTGTTCTGGATTTGGGGTTCTCTCAATTTATCAAATTTTAGTAATAAAAATTTTCAATAAATTCTGAGAATATCAAATATACAAAACTCAATCTAACTGAAAATGAAGGTTCAAAGAACTCTATCTGCAAGTCATCCTGTTACTCACAATTTTCCGAACACCATTTGGTGGTGTTTTGAAGACTTTCTTCTGGTCTGAGGATTGCATTGATGAATGTAAAATGTACAGCACATACCTGAAAATTTACAAGTGACAAAGTAATCATTGTATGGACTGTTACCATACTAAACTTGTTCCCATCAAGAATACCAAGACAAAGATTACAGGATTGATATATTTAAACTTTATTACGTTGAGTGACTCATTTCCACTTCAGTGTTAATACACTCGTCTGGAGCTAAAATAACTGAAAAATGATTTCTTTAAACCTGATCACTAGGTGATATGCATGTAAAGTAGGACCATCCAGTGGTGATTGTTTATTATGACATATTGATGATATTTCTTATCTGGATGCTGTTTGTAATTCTAATTAAGAAACATTTTGCAATCTGGAGGCATGAACTATTACTATATCTTTGTAAAATTGCCTTTGTGGTCATTATTTGTAACGGACTAATACCTCCATATTGTCCTTTAGGTTATGATAGTTTATTCTAATGTCTTGCACTGAAGAAATTGTCTTTTATTTTAAACACTGTGCTTAATTAAAACATATCCAAGAAAGTTACATTTTCTCATTAAATCAAAATGTTAATTGTACATTTCACTGCTGTACAATCCAACAGACATGCATCAGGCCAACCTTCCAGACCTAAGTGTACCCCATCTGTTTTGAAAACTGAACAGTAGTTATCTGTCCTGACTCATATAAAGCACAGTGCACAAATACAGAGGTTGGACTAATTATAATTCACCTATTTTTCAATGTTCAAAACATTCAATAGTTAGGACTTACTTTATAGTCCCACAGCCACTTTGGCCATGTCAACAATTACCTGCTACTCTGCAATGACTTGTCCTCCTCAATCAAATCTCTAACTGTCACAATGTCATCATAACCCGGAAGAAATATCAGAACTGCACCTGTAATTAGTGTCAGTGCATGTAATTATTACCTGTATAGAAAGGAATTGCGTTCCAGTACATGTATACTAAGGTGACATATAAAATCTACATTTGTGCAACCTAGAAAAGCTATACAAATATAAACAAATGTATTGGCCTCATATCAATGACAAGTTGCAAACTTACCTGAGATTACAGTAGATGAATACTACTAAATATACAACTGAATACACAAATTATACTGCAGTTAATTTCTGGACATAAGCACAATACTCATTTAATTACAAATAATTACATAAAATATTTAATCCTGTTTTAAATCAAATTTCTTCTTTACAAAGAAAATCAATTTGTCCCCTGGGGTTCTTTATACAAGTTATATTGTGTCACATGTTTTAGATAGATAAACCTATGTCTTAGGAAATAATAATTAAATCCATACAGAAAACAGACCAATATGGCTCTCAACAAACTTGTATGTAAACAGTATGAAAAATCTTAATATTATCTTAAATTCCAAATATATCACCCTGAATCTACAATGAGAGTGTGCTTAGATTGTTGTTCAATATGAAGCTAAAGAATAAGTCTAGGCATTTTGAACTGAGAATTCTGCAACAATGAGACTAATTCCTTGAGCTAAATTGAAGTGAACAATCAAGGTGGACTGCTTGCAATATATTAGAGTACACAACTTCTGAAAAACTTACAGGGATCCAAGCGATCCAAATCACTTAAAAATCTATAACCCAAGAAAGGAATAATATAGAAAAGTATGGAAAAAGTACCATGTCCATAAACAAACACCAAATGAGTAAAATTTTACTCAAATTTACACAAACTGAAGATCATAGACTATACTTATTGAATGCACAAATAAAAGGTATGTTTGTTAATCACTTTTTTCAGTATGACATAATCCTTAAGATCACACTGGTCTTCTGCATAGAATGCCAGCATGGTTTTGTTTTCATCACTGATTTAATTTATCTTTAGTCACTGCTCATAGTGCAGTCAAGTTCCCCAAAATTTCATGTACCTCATTTTCACTTAACTTCCCTTTTCCCCCTGGTCTAGTGCTTAGCAGTGCAAGTTAAAGCAGGTCTAGTACTCATCCTAACTTTACTCTGTGACACAAATTATATTCTTAACCATGAAATACACAGTAGATCAGGGATCTCAAACTTAAATAACCACAAAGCCACATGAGGACTAGTACACTGGCCCAAGGGCTGCATCACTGAAACCATTTCATATTGCAATACAAAAAGTGTAGTCAAAAATGAAAAAAAAAAATTTAACAGAAATATAGTATACTATTCCGTTATGCTAAGTGGCAAGGAATTATATGCCCACCCTTATAAGCCCACCCATGTTATCATTATTCTGTGGAAACAATTCAAATTTTTTTCAAAACTGGTTGGCTGTGAAAAAAATTGCATTATTAATTATTGTACAAATAGTGTTGTCAGGAAATAACTCCACCTGGGCCATATGCTTGTGTATCCTGCTCTAGATAAAACCTTGAATTTGCTTATTTTAGTGGTTTTACACTTGCACACAGGAAAAATGACAGTTGTACAGAAGGAGTCACGTGATCAACAATTAGTTGATCATGTGACACCAGTCCAGATGTTATTCCTTTGAAAAAGTTGAAAGCTTAGGAGTAAAACAACCTGTTTTGCTACAGAAAGGTATCTAATTTTAGTTTCATAAACTGCAAATGGCTGAAGAAGGTATGGTGGTGCCCCTCTTATATGGCCACCCCTTCTGCACCAGGAAAGTAGCCTTATAAGACGGGTGGCCTTTCCAGATTGGGGCTATATTTGTGAGATGTGTATATAGATGTGTATATAGTAGGACACTACTTATAACTTAACATGGTTAATATCTTCATTTAAAAGTAGTATTAATTATTAAAATGTTCTTCTTGTCTTAAAAACAGAGTTATTTCAAGGTAACATAAATTAATAGTTCTTGTTTTTAGGCTTGAAATGTGAGTAGGGTATTGTTGACATGCGCATTACAAAACCATTCAAAAATGTTATTTAAATCTAGGTACATATGTTTGTATTTAAAATGATTCTCTTTCCATTTATTCCATTCTCCCACTGCGACAGAATATTCTCCTTATCTTTTACAATCCTGTTTATTTGAGTCTTCCCAACATTAACTTATTTGGCAAGTGAACAACTTTTACTTTTTCTTCTGAAGCATTATTTCTTTGTTTACGTGATGGCAAGTTAATGTTTTGCAATGATTTATTCCTATGCTGCTAACTGTACAGTACTGCAATTTAATTTTGCAGAGAAAACTTTTGTTGTTGTTCTTGTTGTTGTAGGGTTTAACGCCATTTTTCAGCACATGATAGGCTATACATGGCAGCCAGTATAAATGGTGAAGAACCTGGGAAAACCCTGGAAAGAACCACGGACCCACAAGATGCTACTGGCAAGCTTTCTCACATACCCACATTGGCCGAACCCAAGACTCAAGCCCACGCAGACTAAGGTGAGATGGCAGTGATCCGTAACAGTGAGCGCTTCAGACCACTCGGTTACTCAGGGACCCTGGAAACTTTTGTTAATGAAAAACCTTGTTATAAAGGAAGTGATACATATACTGTCATGTGATTTTTCGGTCTTTGTCTGATACCCTGTTTTATTCAAATTTATTTGTTTCTGTGTGTGAGTGTGTGTGTGTGTTAATCCACAAAATCTATTTTTAGCTATCTGACCAAGTTATGATCTTGACAATGTTACGTCTATCATAATCAATTTAAAAAAAAAAATCTGCTGTGTGTGAGTCCAAAGCTCTATCAAAATATTGCTGACCCCATTTCTATCTGGCCATGTCATGATCTTGACAATTACGTCCGGCTGCAATCGTCAATTAAAAAAATAAAAAATCCGCTGTGTGAAGACCAAAGCTCTATCAAAACATTGCTGATCCAATTTCCTGCAAACATAGGCATTAATGATATGATAATATCCTTAGTGGTACATGTACTTTAGCCAACACTTCTTTCAGTAACGAAAACCTGACATCTGGAAACAGACATCGGAAAAGATAATCAGATTAATTACCTTACCTTAATTAAATATTGGTTCTGGACACATATGAATAATAAAATGCAGCCACTTGTGAGGGGTAAATTTTACATTTGTGCACTAATATGTTGGCCACTGATCGTGTTAGAGGGGTGGTCTTTCTTGAGGGGTACTTTTGAATACAAACTCGTCAGTGCCATAAATATTCATTCTATGACATTTGTGTCAGTACTAAAGGACAAAGATTTGGGAATGGGCTTCTGTTTCTCGTGTCTTAACTGAAACTTGCCAACAAATGCTTTGAAATATTGCCAAAACATACATCTAAGTGGGTAAAAATTTGATGTGTGTGCTATGCCAATTGTGAGGTAGGTTATTGGCCCTGTAAAAGTACAAGATGTTTTCAACATACAACTTTGGGTACAAAAATAAAGCAGCATTTGTCAATTTCATAAAAATCACAGTCAATACATACCATCTGCCTGGGTGGAAAGGATCTTGTTCAACAAGGAGATAATGAGCTCCACATCCACCTTTTCATCATCAAAACTGTGTTGGTAAATACTCAGTAGGTCTCTGTCTTCGTCACTCAGCAGCTGACCGTCTGCACCAAGTTCTGCATCCCCTTGATCAACACTGTTTGCAGTTTCTGAAGTGACCCTGATTGATATAGAAGATACTGAAGATTGATTTTTGTATCATATTCATGGTTGGCAAAAAGAAATATTTTCTTAGTTCTTGCACTCGTACATACATATGTATTCAGCAGCCAAAAAACGTATCAGTATTGTTAACCAATGAATAAAACCAAATCCAAAATAACCTTCTGGGTAACTCTAATTGATAATATAATTTATACAAAAATGAAAATTAATACAATTCTAAACAAGAGTATTTGTTAATAGTTATCGATAACTCTAATTTATGTTGTGGAGTCAACTTTCACCCTCTGAGACCCAAGTTTTTTACAAGAACTCAACTAAAAGAATGTATGATGATGCACCAGCAGAAAAAATCTTGGACTTTTTGTGCTTGATACAACAAGTTCTGAACTTTTATTTTAATTTTATATTTTGTTATCTTTGTCTTTTATTTTAAATACCATTTAAACTTTTTTAGCATCTTTACCTTTTTTCTTTTTTATTTTGTATTACTGCATATTTACATCTATTTTGGAAGATTTTTTTCCCCTCAAGTTCTTTTGTAATTTTTTAGATTTACATTTTTTAAAACTTAACTTTAAATCAACACTGTATAGCTGATGTTATGCTGACATACATACATACATACATACATACATACATACATACATACATAAAAAAATATAAAGATGTAACTATCAGCTTTGAAACCTAGCTAACATATTAAAGAAAAATAAAATAGGTTAATCTCCTCAGTTTATCAGCAGGAATACTTGGACATTATCATGTAGTCAACTATAAAAACAAGAACCCTTTACAAGTTTCGATCTTGCACACGGACTTTCTTAACCATGATGTGACCCAAGGAGTCACAGAAAGTAACCATCATGAGAGGATGGTCTCTGTGTTGAGTGAAACACAGTTATTACAGATATGGTCTATTATGAAGAGGTCTACATATACAGCTGGGTGACTAAACAAGGCTCATTAAAAGTTACAAATTAAAAATTTTAGGGCTAAGCAACAGTTCCATGGAAGACATTAACAAGATTTTCTGAGACCTTCATGCCAAATTCTTCAAAAAGGATCTCGTATATCACATACATGTGCTTTTTCTTAAACAATGGATAACTTGTTTTGTGATAACATATGCATAAAAAATCTATTGCAACAGAAGTTTTAGTGTTCTATCAAGAATGGCACAATTGTTTTTGCGTTCATTTATTTCCACACATTTTTTAAGAAAGATGCAACAATGCCATTGCTGATTCAGGTCATCAAGAGCAAAATAAAATGAAAACAAAAATAAAACAAATGTGGTCAACCAAGTATAGATGGCTGACAAACAGAAGCAAACACCATGGCAGGTTTGAAATATACATACATGGCCGCCTCTAACATGTCAATAATCTCCTCATGTTGAAATTTTTTGGCCCAGTCAAGTGCTGTCCAGTCATTGGATGCCTTGAGGCTGGGATCTGCCCCCAGGTTCAAGAGCTGTTCCACTATACCGATCAAACCTCTTCCAGCAGCAACCATCAAGGGAGTGGCACTTGTGTCTGAGTGTTGATAATCCACTGGGGAAAATAATAATACAATTTATTAATAATAATAATGATAATAATAATAAACAAGTGTAACTACAATAATAGCAAACAAAGTGATACAGGGTCTATTCTAAGATGTATTTTTGTGGGATCCCAAGATTCACAAAAAATAACATTTGTGGTAAGCAAATTTTCACACAGCAAATATTTATGTATTTACACAATTTCACTATTTACTTCCAGTACATTTTCCATCAATAAAATGTATCTTTGCAGTTTCATAAAATTTGTAAACATGTCTGCAAATCTTTATTAGTGTTATTCAACTAGTATTACATACAGAGTGATTTGACCACATGACTGCATGAAAGACACCAAGGCCTAAGTGTTCTTGAGATTGACCAGTAGGATGCTTTCTGTTGAAATTTCTTCCAATGCTGTTGACTGCATATGTCATGAAAATAATCGTTTTAATGTCTTCATTGATATTTAATGCCACATCAGCATCTTTTGTCCAATACTGAAAGACAGCTATGTAGTACCCTTTGTATCAACACCGACAAAATTCTCTTCAGCAGTTTTATCAGTAAAGTCATTATCTTATGGCAGATCAGCATCATTTGTACAACCTAGAAAGAATGCAATGATAGAATTTGGAAAAAGCATGCTCTCCATATGGATATAACTGCAGGGAGGATTGAAGGCTGTATCTGTATTATGATCGGATATTACTTAAGAAACATGTTTTACAGGTAAAAAATTGGTTATTCTTCAAATACTTTAACAGATCATAATACCTTAGGAGAATAGGTATGGAGTGGAGGGAGTCACATCCCTTTACCAGGAGATACCACCTCTAGTCCCATAAGGTATGTGAAACAGCTTCTGGATAACCCAACAGGAGAATAGACTCCATTATGTTGGGGAGCAGCTTTGAAGGGAAACATTTTTCCCTCCTGCATCTCCATCAGAAGTAGTAAAGCCATGTCCTTAGGAAGCTGTCAAATGACCTGGGAAGGTAACCTGTTGTGCCACAACTATAGGTCCTACCAGGGTGAGCAGAGTCTTTTGGGATGAAAGATCTCTGTGATAATCTGGAGATAGTGGACTCAGACCTACATCCCATAGTGTGGATAATGTCAGTTAACATTTTCACTCAAATGCAATGCTTGTGACTGCCATAACTTCACGAGCCAAAAATGCATAGTAAATTCATTTATTTGAGATTACTTCCCAATATGCAGAACAAATAACCTATTTCATCCAGAATGAGAGTGTCTGTGTTGATATGTCATCCCATCCCACTGTGAGGAGATAAGAAGAGACATGATCTCCCTCGATGCACTGGCTCGGTCCTATTTAAGTACCACTTCAGGGCATGCACCAGCAGATTGGATAGGTCTTGTTTGATATCCTATCTTCCATGATGACTCAGTGTGTCAGATATCATTTAATAGCAGCCTTTTATAGTGATTGGTGCTGTTTCTCATCAAAGAGTCAAAGAAAGAAGTTTAGCTATTGAGGTATTGATGTCATCAGCTGTACAAAGTGTTCATGCTTGTGTCATTATGTGAAAATTTGTTTCCTTCATACACTTCAGGAGCTGTCTTGCTCAAATGACTTTATGCACTAACATCTGGTTGTAGCAGAAATTACACAGCAATATGAGACAAGTTTTCTATATCACACACTAAACCTGCACATATTTAAATACAACTATTGCAATGTGAGGGGATGCACTAGCAACCCATGCAGGTATATACCAAGAGTGCCAAAGTGTATGAGGAGGGCAAGGTAATGGTACTGAAAAGCCAGAAACTTTGTTGTTGAAGAATAAAGAAAAGAAAAGCTGGAAATTTATAAGGAGTAAACGTCCCTTCAAAGAGAACACTCCTCCTCGAACTTGCCTTACTTCAAAAGTACTTATATGTGGATTGTAAGGTCTCTATCTGTACAATGCATGACACTCTGTAGGAGCGGAAGTAGTAACTGAAGTAGTAACTGCATCAGAGATGCTCCCAGGATTTTATCGTAAGCGGGGATTTCCCACCTTGTCACAAAAATGGGCGGGGTGTAGAAAAAAAATGAGGGGATGGAGAAAACGGCCACACTTCAATATTTACATGACACTTCAATATCCATCTCTCTTTCTTCCTTATCCAATCTGTAAGACCCCATATTGAAAACAAAATCTTTAAAAGATATTGCCTCTAGTTGTATAAGCATTAATCTGTTCATTGTTTCTCAGCTTAATCGGTTTTATATCAGTGTATGAACATTGTTCTGTACTGAGAACACCCTTTCACAGCTCACAGGTATTGGATTTTGGATAATTCTGCTCCAAATAAGATTTTTCACTAACCTAAGCTCTGCCAAAGTCTAACTGTCTTGAATTACTACAATGCCAGATTTACTATTCCATAATACTGTATTAGGATTTTAAGTCCATCAATGCCATAGTCTACTTGTTCAAACAGAGCTATTTTGATCAAATAAATATCTTTACTTTTCAATTTAATTTACAGGTTCTTATTTATTAGATTTGTCATAACTTTTACGCAAAAGCTATATGGTTTGCAGCACATGATACCACATGGCTTAAGTACTAGAACAGAATGAGAAGTACACTACGTTTTAACTGTTTGTATTTTAATTTGGCTTGTTTGTATGGTTTTTCTATATTTAATTTCGGAATATCACTGAAATGAGACATAGACTGCCATGCTGTCTGCTTTGGTCCATCCAGCATGTACATCGGATTCAAATTTAACACCATTTTTGGGTTCAAAATCACTCAATGGCATCTCCATTAACACTTTCCCAATAATCTGATATACTTCCAGACTTTAAACATAAATTGCCTTCATTACTATGATAAGCCAGTATTTGCCGAACTAAATTGTCATCTACAGATGAACAATGCAGGGAATTAGCCATTTTGGGTCTTCTAGATAGCCCATATTACAAACATGCAGTTGTAAAACTTCCTTTATGCAAGGTTCAAACATTGACACAATTTTTTTTTACTGGGCCCAATGTGCCAATCAAATTTAGTTTAAAAACCATTCATGTCAAGCTGAAGAAACCAGATGTGTGAACAGTTACGAAAAATATACGTTGCAACAAGCGCCTCAATATTTTTACCATTTCCACAAGTAGTTTAAGGGTGAACAGCTGGATAAAATTGTATACTGTACAGAGTACATTTTCATATGCATGAACTGAAATTAATATGTGGGAGTTCTCACGCATCACCACTTTCCAAGTGTGTGAATTTGTACAAATTTTGCATGACTCATGTGATCAAGCACCCTAGCAGCATTTCTGCTGCATGGGATTTGCTGCCAATCCCAGTATCAATGGGAGATCACTCTATCTAACTGCCACCTATGTAGGCATATAACTTTTGTCTTTTAACCAAAATGTTTTAGCCTGGGAGGGATGAATTTGCAAGGATGAAGTAGTTTTCCAATGACTGAGTAAGGTACTGGAAAAAGAAACCAGATCTAACTTCTAAGTATTGATTTGATTTGTATTCACATTTTTCATAAACCAGCTCAAATTTCCAAGTGATCTTTTCCCAGTGCACATGAGACAATAAGCCCTTATTCTGTAAAGGTAGCACCCAATTTGTTTTCCCACTTGACAACTCCTTTAATATGGCTGTGAATGTGATACATGTTCAGAACCCATGTATAGTCCAATATTCAGTTAATGGTGGTACTTCTTCTGAGTAATTTAATGACTCCCTGTGCGCATCTGACCATAATCCTTTTCTTTGTAAAGGCAGCACTCACAACAATTTACCAATTGGCAATCTTTTGATCAGGTCATGAATTAAATACTTGTTCAGTGCTAAGTAGAGTAAAATATTCAGTTAACTGTTGGTGCTTAGTCTAACTCCTTGTCATGACAAACAAATGATACCTGTTTGGCTGTGGTAACCTTTGATTGAGATTTCCACATAAATAATGACACAATTTTCTGAATTGTCATTATTCTGTTAGTTACTAGGTACCCTGTAAGTTTCACCAATATCGAGAAAAGAAAAAATAATGCTTACAATGGAGTATTAAAGTTATAAATTAAAGATTTTGCTGAGAAACATAAAAACTGCTCTGCAGAACATGAATTTGATTTATTTATTTTTCCACAAGTGCAACTCTGATTCACTGGCAAGAAGTCACCCATTACTGAAAGCTTGGGTTTCAAAGTACACCCCAATTTATATGAGGGTAAAAAAGAAATTACCATTTTGAAGCCCTAACAAATGGTGGTGGTAGTGTTGGTGGGGTCAACTTATAGTCAGGTTGTTTTATAATCAAGTATATATGGTATATGTGCCTTTCCGAGGTTAATTATGAAATAACACAGAAGGTCACAGCCTGAGGAACAAATTGGGTATTTTTAGTGTACAACAAGTACCTGAAACATTCTCCGTCAGTATCAGGTGGAGTATCTGTGAGAATAAATCTTCATCCCCAGTCAGCCAGACTTCACCAATAAGCCTATCTAGTTCCTGTGCAAGCCAGGGTTCCACCTCTTCTTTCTCCTTCTCCTTTCCAAGACTGTCCATACTCTCTGTCACATCCTCCATGGCTGAATCAGTGTTGGTCCCTTTGAACCCCTGATTCAATCTGCGAGGCTGGTTGGGCCCAGATGCTGCTTCAGCCACATTTGTTGTTTCCTTATTGCACCACTCATCCAGTTGCACTTGCTGCTGCTTTGCTGAAATCACAAACATGCAGTTTATTTGTCTCACTGATCATGCCTTTGTTTATTAAAATCCTCCATTTCTACAACTAAAGTCACACATCAAAACAAAATATAAAAAGTAGATCAAGACAATGAACCTCTAATAACAGCAGTATGTGTTCAATTAATGGGGGCGGGGGAGGAAGACTGGGGGTGCTGAGTGGTCTAAGTAAGGTACTCACCCGTACATATCACTCACACATCTCACCTCTGTCTTCATGAGTTCAAGTCTCAGCTAAAAAAAATTGTGGGGATGTGAGAAAACTTGCCACTACCTTCCCGTGGGTTGGTGGTTCTTCCTGGGTTATTCCTCCACCAAAATATACATCCCGCCGTGTAGAGCCTATCATCTACTGAAAAATGGTGTTAAACCCCACAAAACCAAATTATCAATTAGCATGATTATTGACAATATCACAGAACCTCTTTTTTCCAAACTGAAACCTCAGAAGTGTTCCTTAATCAACAAAATAACAGCTATAAATTTTATGAAGGTGGAATTCTATTTACTGTAATATTTCTATGAAGTATAAGAAAAGCATAAAGATCACAGAGACAAGCATGAATTTCGAACTGCTATGAAGTACTATGATGCAGGTAACCTATATTTAAAAAATTTAAACTAAAGATCATACAATTACTGACCTCAATGCCATCCCTGCCATTACTTCTGAAAAAGTAATACATGTCTCTCTACCCGATTTGGTACATGAAAGGACTGCCAATGTTCCATGACCCATGACAAGATGACAAGGCAAAAACTCAAGTAACAAAGGATGAGCCATCAACCATATAACAACTTACTTTTGGTATATTCCTTCTTATATTTTTCCATTTTCTTATTTGTATATCCAGTCCTACAAAAAACAAAATGGTTCTATTCAAAATTCAAGAATATTTTTATTTTATGAGTATTAATTATTATAAGGAATTACCTCCAAGATTATGCATGCAAACACCAAATTCCTAAATGAAAAAAAGTAGTTTTTAAGAACAAAGCACAAGGTTACTGCATTTCTTCCAATGGCACAAAACTCATGGCCCACTATATGCAGCAGAGCATCAAAACGATCGCCCCAAATCTGGCATGTCTCCATGTCCATCAAGTTCCTGGTTATAAATTCAGCCCTTTACGTTATCATGAGCATTAGGCAGATCAGCATTTGTCATTCTGTGGCTGATGGTTTAGTTAGACTAGTTATACAGCCATATGCCAGCAAATTTATATTTAATATAATGATAAATGATAACCATTCATACCGAATGCCAACAGACATTTTCAAAGAGGTGATTAATGAATATGTTGATGCCTCTTTCATGGAAAATTGCTCAGATTAATAAATTAAAGTGATATTATCTCCAAGTCCTTGGTTTTTATGCATCTGAGCACTTACTCTCACTTTTCAGAACTATTCTCCTTTCATAGTGATACCTATCATTTTATTAACAACAGTTATTTAGCAGTGCATGCATATAAAACAACAATAATATATTAAACCACCACATGAACCCTTCACTGAAAAAGTTTGTGTATTGCATTTAGAGGTGAAATGATACACCTGTGCCGCATATCAATATGACTCGCAATACGCAACCTATTATACAAGACATTATCAATATACATATGAACTTGATAACCTTGTCCATCTTTAGAAGGTCGGTCTGTGGTAGGTAGTGCCCTTTCATGGTGTTGACATACTGGTTGTACTTCCAGTATGCAGATTACAGACAGACAGACTTGACATCGATTAATATTCCATTCTAATCCAGGACAAGATAACAAAAATAGTTTCAAACACTAGCTGTCAGCGACTTTTATTGAATAATTTAGGCCATTTAAGACTGCTTCATTTGATCTGATGCAGTACTCACTTTGGCCATCATGCACTTTGTTTTGCACTGCATGACTGCTTTAAAATCATCTTATTACCAATTTCATGTCTCACTAAAAACATGGAAGATATTATGATGTCATCTTCAAATCAGAAGAAATAACGTAATTTCCTTGTGCAAGGAAAATCTCATCCAGAACATGTATGAATATGGAAATGAGGATGAATAAAACAAAATCTATGACACTGTACTTCCTGCAGATGCAAAAAAATGCCACGGCCAAAGGTGCTTGCTTTTGCAAGTGAAGAAGAAAACTACTGACATCATCAACTCCCAGTCTATACAAGAATTAAACATTTATACAAGGTGACAAACTCATGTGGTTTGAAATCTGCCCCCTCATTGATTCAGTCAATTTTTTTCCTGTAAGTTGGACCTATTTTTAGTAAGGTGTGACAAAATAAAATGTACAAGCTGGAAAACATGCATTTAAAAGTCCAGAAGTGTAATTCAAGGCCAATGCTGGGATGGAAAACATTGTGTTCTTCTAAAAACTTGTAAAGTATACTTGGGCTTTAATTACCTCCGGTACAGTTTCAGTCTGCATTTCCAAACCTTATGGAGCTCGATGGCTTCTTGCTATCTCTCAACTTGATGTGATCCTTAAAAAATAATTCACATGTGCCATGGCAATGGCAATCATCTCTCCTGCCACGAGTCATACTCAAATCCACACAAGATGTCCACTAAATTTCTTGCCCCTTCCTATTTTTTCCCTAAGAATTTGAATATTCCTTTTCATTCTTTGGCACCAACTATTAAGACCTTCTATGAGGTTTACTTTCTCTTTCGGATTGTCAATTTCATCCTGAAAATGTAGCATGCATTAGATGCCATTTTTTAACAAAATAAGCAACATCTTGATCATGCAGATATTTTGCATCAGAAAATACATACAGTTTAAAGCGTCTGAGGCATTCCTGTAAAGTTAGTCTGGTTCCCCAGACCAACTCCACTGAATCTAATAAGAAACCTAGATTCAAATCAAGCAGAGACAAACCAGTATCTGGAATTACTGGAATTTTATTTCAGTAATTTGTGCTTTTATTCTCTTAAACATCTGTATTTTCAGGGTCATTTCCACAAGGCTTACAGCAAAATCACAAAGGTTGGCAGGTCTGCATATGTATGTTCTCCCTCATTATAATGTACTTTGCTGTTACAAGATTTCAGATATAACACCGTAATATTTTGGACCCTATGACCAAAATTTGTTGTATTAGACAGTACAATATAGGTTGAAAGAAAATATAAAGTTCAGTGTTTTATCTATATTGCTTTTCTTGTGATACCACAGTTTGTTACATAATATGGCACTCACTATAACACTATTCTGTACATAATACTATTTGTGGTTACTGACCATAACTACTATACTACAACGAGGGAGACCTGTGTGTACTATATTTTTGTAAAGATTTATGTATGAAGGTATGTATGCATGCATGGGTGGAAGGATAGATGACTGCAAATCCATTCAAGTAAATATGCAAGAAGTGAAAATACATTAAGTGACTTTATTACAGGTACTGATAATGAAAGTGAGTACAGTAGAACCTGTCATGAGCGACCTCTGCTATGAGCGACCACCTGTCATGTACGACCACAATCGTAATGCACGGATTGATTTTATTATATAAACGCTCTGCTATGAGCGACCACCTGCTGAACGCGACCAGCGACCGCGATTTCTTGGCAAAATATGCTTTTTGACACTGCTATGAACGACCGCATCACAAAAAAAACGAGGATAAACTCCACCAACCTGTATTTAATCCTTGTAAGAACGACCGCTCATACCGTTCTAAATATTTAAAAAAATAAAAATTAAAATAGGCTGGCTACCGATCTCGGAGTTTTTTTAGCTAAGCTTATAATGATTAGTTTGTGTGGTAAACCAGACTAAAGTAGATGTAGATTATTTCCTAGCCTGGTTCCCTGCTTCGTATGCTCCCTGTGTTGTTCTCCGTTATTGGTATAGGGGTGAGGAACCCAGAAAGCATACAGAGCAGGGAACCAGACTAATTATTCCCGCACTTAACTTGCTTCCCGGGCCGTTGTAGGACCTGGCATCCCTATGACGACCGTATTGCGAGAACAGACAGACACCAGTGACCTTTATGTAATCCGTTATTACAACGACCGCTTGATTAGTACAGATTGTTCTGATCAAAAACAAACATAAAAGGAATATTAAAAAAAAGGATTGTTGCTACCGGTGATAGATGCTACAGTCCGTAAACCAGGCTAATGTACATGTCATGAAATGCCGTTGAAGTGCCAAAGTTGACAAAGTGGCCGCGTATGTTGTTTGTCACGAGTTAATCGGTATTGCCGGGGGTGAATAAGGTCATTGTCTATTAAACCAGCAAGAGAAAATCATTTACGGGATTCGATTGATAGTGCTCAAGATTTGTGATGTTTGTTTCCCCCCCCCCCCCATGTTAAGTGATGACATCTCAATCACAAAGCTGTCATCTATTCAAGTTGCTGCGACCGGGTTACACACTTAGCTTACTGAGTTAATCCCTGTATGTCATCTTTTAATGAAGCTGTTGACTTTCATCACTGAGTAAATGGTCTTGTTTCTGGATGAGATAATTGTTTGGGGTTTTGGGGGGGGGGGTTATGTTAATTGTTAGATATGCAATGCACATGTATAGATTTTTCATATTTTCCCACAGCCACCGTCTTTACGTTCGATATTACAACTCAGCACTAATAATTTTAACACCTAGAATTTTAATAACAATGGACGAACCTCCAACTAAAAAGAGACAAATTTTAATGCTGGAGAAAATTATTGTAACTGAAAGAAGTGAAAAAGTGCAGTCCACTCGCAAAAAAGCGGTTTAAACGTTGGTAAAACAAATTTAGGTTGTTATAAAGGGAAACGAGTAATTCAGAAACAATTTCATATGCTAAACTATGTGATCTTCAAATGTAAATGTGATTTCATGTTTAATGATAAAAGTATATATTACAATATAATTTTGTTTTAGATGAATTTTTACAATATTTTAGCAACAACTACTAATAAAGAATAGAATATATGTACAGTGATTGTGGTTATTTTTCTTGAAATTGTTCTGAAACTGGACCTTGGAAACGTATTTTTGTACAAACCTGCTATGAAAGACCACCTGTCTTGAGAGACCGCTTTTTGTTGGCAGAAGGGGCGGTCTCTCATAACAGGTTTTACTGTAGTTCATTCCAATAGATGTATGTAATAAGAGTTGATATACTAGTTGTAGTTAAACCTGGTAGTTCTAATACACTCATTCTGACATAAATTGTTACCATGAGTCCAAGGCCCCAAACCTTTATACCATATTGCATTTTGGCAGGCCTGGGCAACTTCCACCAGAGTGCAGGCTGGGTAAGTGATTTTTAAAGCTACACAATATGATGCAAATAAGCAGATAAAACCCTGTCGCAGGCCAGATCCAGCCCACGGGTCATAGTTTGCTACACCTGATCTTGGGTATAACAAAATAAAAACAATTACTGCTTTATGAATTTGCCATTAAACTTGCACTTTGCAAAGATTTTTCTTTAGCTGATGAAGGCATTAACACTTAATTCTATGATCCTGTATAAGTGAGACATTTTTGTTTTAAATTCTTTAAAATGTGTTCAACTTCTCTTTAATAATACTCACCAATTAAGAATATCTTCCAGAAAAAATTCCTGTACGTTGAACAAGCTACCAGGTACTGGTTAAAGATAAAAAAAAAAAAAAAGGAAAAAGTAAGCAACTTTGGTGAACTAGAAATATGTGGACTTCATTTATCGAAGATGTCCCAGTCATAGGCAAACATTCAAAACTGAACACATGTAACTGACATGTAAGAATAAAAACTACAGTAATCAAAATGGGGAAGGTGATAAGAGTACTGTCCTTGATAAAATGCATGTTACACCCTTCCCCCACCCCATGTTTCTTTACTGTAACTTGAATGGCGATGAAGTAATAACCTTAGTATCTGGTGAATGACAATGTATAAACTTTTTCAAATATTATTGACCCTCTTTTTAAGGATAGGGTACAAATTGTAAAGCAAAAAATCTGTTCAATCATCTCTGAAATGACTTATGAAAGAAAGATCTAATACTGATAGGCAATAATTTTAATAACAAAGAGCTGTCATAAAAGCAACCCCCCCAATGTAACCAACCTTGAATAAAGACCACTCTACAACAGTAACAAGGTTTACAAGTGTGAAAGAACAAATTTACCCCCCATAATGAGACCACCATCTAATTTTGACAAATTTCTTTTTATTTGTCTAACTGGTGGTTTTAATTAGGATATTCTGCTGTAGGCAAAACACTAATATATATCTATCAACAGTTTAATTTAATTTCTTGTTTGTTTTGTCTATGAATGCATCTACACTGATTGATATCCAATGTCAAGATCTAATTCACAAAGTTTTTTTAAAAAAGGAGAACAAGTACATGCATGCAATACTTACCACTGACAACAGGACAGTTGCTGAAGTACTTTACAAACAGCTGTATGTTGAGAGCTGCACTCATCAGCACTAGTTTCAAATGGGGAAATTTGGGAAGCAAATCTCTCAGGGCAATTAGTATAAAATCACTGAACCTGTCACGTTCATGCACCTCATCCTGCAAGTCAAGAAAAGCAATGACATTTTAAGAGTTTGTTTAAATGAAAGACAGTATTTTACAGTCACTTCTTTCATGTTTTTGTGCACATCAGAGACTTTACATTTTACCCCATTATTTGGAGATGACCTCCAGATAAAAACTGCCCTGTAACCTATATTTTTGTCCACTGCTACATGTAAAATGGTAGCCCATTTGTTGATGGGTAAATAAAGCAGTCACTTGCTGGAAGATTAAGGGATTGATCACAGGCTTAAATGATTAATTATACTCATTAAGTCTATTAATGGGGCACTCTTGAATTTTCAAGA
Organism: Megalonaias nervosa; assembly: GCA_016617855.1. Classification (NCBI taxonomy): domain Eukaryota; kingdom Metazoa; phylum Mollusca; class Bivalvia; order Unionida; family Unionidae; genus Megalonaias; species Megalonaias nervosa. The sequence goes on from JAECUM010092905.1 coordinate 159,907, forward strand.
TAAATTCTGACTGAAGCAGTAGTGATTCTAGTGATAGTAGTCATTCATTTTGCTGCTGTAAGTCTTACCAGATATACTTTTAACCTGAACTGCTAAGGCTTTGCGGCTGACTACGTTAATTCCTCAAAATTATCTAAAGGTTCTTTTTTCTGTTACTATTCAGCTGCCAACCATGTTATATCTGTGGAAAACCAACTGTGAAAGGATGCAGAAATTTTAATAGATGCCTGAAAGTGGCACATTATCTAGTCAAAAGAGAATTTCTCAAGAAAGATTTCAAGCACATTCCTGAGCTCTTCGATAGTTTGGACCTGAAGCTAACTCGTAATGAGGTATCTGAGCATGCAAGCCACAAGGGTGTTTCTGAGTTTCAGGAAAACACTGCCATGATTGTAGAACAGGAAATGCTGAAGGAGAAAACAAAGAAGTAGGAACTCTTTTGTTACTGCTCAGTGAGAGTACTATATGTGAAAGAAATGAACCAACTGCTAATGCCAGTGTCATTGTGGAGAAGTTTCCAGCTGATCATGAAAATAAAAGGACTCAAAAAACAAACTTGCTGCTCTTGGAACCAATGGTGCATTTATCATGGCTGGAAAGTGAGATGTTGTTGCTCGGATTAAACTGGAGTGTCCATTAATAATTGGAATTCACTATTTATGCACATAAATTGTCCCTCACAGAATCCAAGGCAGCACTGTTCATGCCCAAATGGAAACATGTTCTTGGAAATATGTTCTACCATTTTCAACTTTATGTTACAAGGAAGTGCTTGCAATATACAAAAGATGCTGGAAATGCTTCAGTTAAAGTTTGCTGTGGTGCACTCAGTGAGATGGCTTAGACAGACCTGCCAACCCTAACAAGATCGTCTCAGTAAGGCAGATGATATTTTCCATAAGTCTGACCAGTTTCCAGTAAGGTGCAACAAAATATCATGTACTGCTATTGTCAAGTTGGAAAATGTGTATTTAAAAATTTGGTATTCCAAACTGATGCATCGACGGTAAACATTATGGTCATCTGAAAAGTTTGTAAAGTATGCATACACCTTATTTACCTCTAGTACAGTAGCACAAACTTCAGTTCCAAACTCTATGCAGCTGAATGGTTTGTTGCTATCTCTCAACTTGATGTAATTCTTGGAATTTGTTTCTTGATTTCATATGATGGCAATTGTATCTCCTGTCATGTGACATAAATAAATATACACGTGATGTTCAGTAAACATAATTGTGTCCTTCCTGCTTTTATTCAGAACAATCTGAATATTCCTTTTTATTCGTCTGTACTGATTAAAACTTTTTATAGGCTTTTTTTCCCTTTTGTTTTTAACATGTATTAGTAGCTGGAAGCCATTTTTAAGTAATTTTATAATCAACAATTTGATCACACAGGCACTTCGCTTGGAAAAATATGTGCATTGTAAAGCATCTGAAGTACTACTATAAAGTTAGTCTGGTTCTCTAATTCTAATAACGCTAACATGAAACCTGGATCCAAATCAAACATGGACAAGCCTACTGTCTGGATTTTACCGCAACAAACTTATTTCCGTACTTTTTCCTTTTATTCCATTAAGTCCACATTTTAAGGGTCATTTTCGTAAGACTTGGAGCAAAATCATAAGGGTTGGCAGATCTGCTTAGATCAGTGGAAATTATTTATAGAACAGAGCCAGCACTGCTAGCAGCCCTTGAAAAAGAAGCTATTCCAAATCAAGTAGCAAAGGGACTGTTGATGGTCGAGGAATACAAGACAAAAATTTTACTGACATCTGGTTGAAATTTATATTGAAAAAGAATACACAAGGTCATCGGGAATCTGATCAAATGATTAAAACTGCATACAATAACTATATGAGTTTCCAACAAACTTACCACTATGACATGTGTGACAGTACCCATGGCAGAATCCCCTCCCATCAAAGTCCTAAGCAAGACACCATTGGTGCAGAAAGTCAGTAATGTCCGTGGAGAAACTCTGGGGAAAAAAAAAAAGTTTTTTCCAGTTTTATGGATTTATCAAGAACATGTTGCCATAAAATGACCATATTAATGATTAATGTACACATATTAGTCCTTGAAAACCTGAATCATGGATCATACAGTCCCAGAGAATTGTTTTCTCAAGGACTTCTACAAGTTTTCAAGGAGTATTTTTTCTTACAGAAATTGAACTTTCTTCACATGTTGCCTTGTGTTTACTTCCATAAATAGGTGCAAAAATAGCAAAGAAAGAAAAATAATAATAATTTTGCATGTCACTCTCCTAAAGGGGCTCTACTCCACCTGTTGACTTGAAAGTCATGTGAAATTTCATCTACCCAATTTTATGCAATATTATTTATTTATTCTTAGTTTTGGGAAAACACATTTACAACAAATATTCCTTGTTTAAAAAGTGCTATATTGTATTAAATTTGAACATTTGGATTCCCCCAGATAAATTCAAGGACTTTTGGGAAAAATTACTTTAAACACATTTTATTTCCTAAACTTGGAGATTACAAAATTTATAATATAAAAAGTAAAGGATCTGAATGAAAGCCAATGGCTTATAATGTTCTTCTCTTTTCTATAATACAAATATTATAAATATATATGAAAATATTGTAGATAACATTAAGTTTAATGAAAAAAAATAAATTACTGAATAGTCACTTGGTTAAATATTAGTACTTAGCCAAATGACCTCCAAAACAATAACAATAATTCCTGGACATCAAGAAAAATGTGGGCTGGGGGACAAATTGGGCTGTTTAATCACTGAATACTCATGTTATAATCGTATTAGGAAAAATTGTCAATAAAACTTTTACTAATGAAGTTGTTAGCTTTTCTGTGTAAATTACCATTAGTTTAAGATGCCCAACCTCTGAAAGATCATTAACATTATTTCAAATGGTTTCAACAACCTTCACATGTATGCAAAAACATGGTGTATTACATGACTTTGTTTTGTAGTGTTGACTCAATTCACAACCAAATAAGACTATTTTTACTGTTCTATTAGTAAAATATTCATGCCACGGCCTAAGTGGTTATAGCATCCACTTCCAATGTGGGAGGTCGTGGGTTCGAACCCCCGCCGAGTCATACCAAAGATTTGAAAATTTTTTTGTCCTAGAAGCTGCCTCATGTGGCACTCAGCATTATGAGGTTAGTGTTAGAACTGATCGGTCTGGTGTTAGGATAACATGACTGAACGAGACAGAATGCTACATGTCTGTGGCATGATGCCACAGTACTAAACATCACTTTCACTACCACACTGCAGACACTGTAGTGATATGAGTACTACTGTCAAAGCTACGTTAAAAATCTAAATCACACACACATAAAGGAAATCTTTGAGTCCCAATTCAGGAATTTTAAGTTAACTACAAATTCTTGAACTCACTTCTCCACAATGAACCATATATGTGAAACAATTCTTATTATTTCATCAAGTATTAATTGTGCTTGGTTGCCTTGCTATCTTTGATCACATTTGTGAATGAGTAGGCTAATTTAAGGTATTTTAATTCTATTACTTACACAATATTATTTATAAGTGTTTCAATGATCAACTTAAATGAGTTGAACTGACACATGACCAGGGCCACTAGCTCTTTTACAGGAAGTAGGATTTGCATGCCTTTTACCTTTTCATTTTTCACTCCCTTTATTTGATTTGATACAAAAGACAGAATTAACATGATAATACAAAGGTCTGCTTTTAATGCAGTGCAACAATAGAACAAACACTTTCGGAAGTCAGATACGAAAATATGATCAGCATTTAATTAGGTTCTCAGAGAAACACTTGCAAACATAACTGTTACGGTAGATTGATATATTTCACGTTTGAATACAAGAGGACACACGATGATTACACTTAAACTGAACTAAAAGATAGAACTAAAACACTAATTTCACTTGACAAAACTTATTTAATTGGTATTTATTTATTAAAGTACTGCAACTAGTAGGCATTAGTGACATTTTCATTGATGAATTTTTCGTTGAATAATGTTATTTAGGGTTTCTAAAAATGTTGTTTAGAAAGAAAATGTAACAAAATATATGATTTCCTAATAAAAGTTGAGAATTTCTTAATGTTGATTCAAATTTCCAGGTACAATATACAACTGTCAATGGTAAATGAGCCAACAAATATCAAATATTCCCAACCTCTGCAGTATCTTCAAACACAGCATATTTCATTCCACTTACTAGGTGATAGTCATTGGAGATTGAGTTTGAAATGATTGATTTTAGCTGCTGATCAATTTATCATGCGATCAATGGCTGACAACAAAGGCTTTTGTTTCAATTTTGTTAATAAAGCAGTGCCAGCAGTTGCAACAATCGCTAGCTAAGGGATTAATGTTGATGCTTTGCAATTACTTACCCAGTAGGTAAATTAATTTATCAATTCTGGTGATAAACTATTTCAACAATGACACTGTTTAGTGCATGAGTATGTAGGCTGGCTGACTGGACAGGCATTCATGGTTTATTGTTTGCCCTGGATCGAACAACAGTTTGCACAATGCATTGAAGACAAACACAAATAAGAATTATCAGCACTCTTGCTGATGGTTCAACACAAATTAGATCAACAGTTATCAGCTTTTATAAGAGCTCAAGTCATTCAAAAATAATAAGCTAATAGCAAAGTACCATGATATCCTATTGATACATTTGCAATAAAATTCACAAATACATACTTTTAACATCTTTAATGTAAGACAAACTTTTTTCTCCCAAAAATACAGCACATCTCACCATATCAACAAATCGGACTCATTTACTTTGGCAATAAACTTTGCAGTAATTCAAAATCAGCCAGGAGATTTTAGTGAAGAGGCTCTAACATTTTTGAAGCCATACCATGTCTGTGCAGTCCTCATTCCAAAGACTGAACAAGTGGTGCCCAACAAGCATACCCGGTTAAAAAAAGTGGCATCATTTAGAAAAAAATAACAGGGGTTACAAACACCTTACTAGTATCTTGTTTAGCCAAGAAATTAAAACACATTATCATCAGCAGTACTTGCATCATAAAATTTATTATTTTCTGCCATAAATGTACTCCTTTTTAATATTACATCCTTTAAATCAGTTGTTGTCAGACCACAGCAGTTTTCTACAAATGCCCTGTCCACTGTTAAGGTCAGTTATTTTAGATGACAAGGACATTCTAGCAAACTAAGCTACAGACTGTCTCAACAATCACCGATTAAAAGTACATAATGCTAGAAAAGAGAATATTTACTGCAGAAATAACAAATCCACAATCCAAGCAACTATGATTATTATCAGCCCCTCATACTGGATTTAAATTCCTCACATTCAAAGCAACCATTTCCCTCTGGAATTCTTTTTGACATTTAAGACTTTGTCTTTCTCCTGCACATTACCTTGTAAATAAATGCAGTAGTGTTTTCGGTTAAGATTTCATATTTCCTTGTTTACATTTTTCTATCAGTCATCATGGATCATGTGCTCTTAATTGGTGCCCAAGCTAATCAAATCAGTACAATATTTGTGTCAGCTAATGAAATGAATCATCTTAAGATTATTCAGCAATTAGTGTACTCTACTCAGTAAGCCTGGAATGCAAGCAATCCAGTCTAAAATCAACTGTGATGATCTTCTGTCTTTGTTTTCTGTGGTCTTTGTTATTTAATGTGCCTTACAGACGCCATGGAGAAAGCTTTCTTGTACCAAATATATAAAAAAAAAGGTTCACTGACACTAGAGCACAGCCTGTGAACCCTGACTGCATTATATCCAAATTTGTTATAACAAAGTATGTTACTACAAGGTTTCCTTGTAAAAGGGTTGAAGATATTAGGGTGTAATAAACAAATACCAGAAATTACACGAGTCATTTAATCTGGAAAAGCAAATTTGTAAGTAAATTATGTTTTTCCAAAAATACTTACCTAATCACATTACATTAGGAATATAAGCCTGCTAACTTGTGAATCTAGCTCTACTAAAATATGAAAATCATCTTTACCTGTCTATTTCATACAGTCAAATTACAAGAATTCTTGACTACTACCTCCCCTTACCACTGCCAGGTGTTGCTAGCTTTTAGTTCAGCAATATACAAACGAGGATGCTTGCTTGGTGGTTGAGAGTGTTTTTAAGCATTGTGATTGGGTAAGTATTCTCGCAGAAACATAATTTACTTAAAAATTTGCTTTCTTTTCTGAATACGTTCCCCAATAACATAATGTTAGAAGAATAAGTAATAGGAGGAGGGAATACTGAGCATCCAACTTCTAACTCGAGTATCTTTCTAGGGAATGATGGTTGGCTCCCCATGTGAATGATAACCCATTCTCCTAATTACATAAGGAACACAGCCTGGGTCACTTGACCTGTGACCCTTACATACGGTCAAGAAAACGAAAATTGAAATCTTCTTACTGACAAAATTTCACCAGTGAATACAGCAAAGCTAACAGGCTGTGTTGATTGACCTAGTTATGTCTGGTGACCATCTGTGCTGCTGCCACCAGACCAACCAGATGTAAGGTTTACCTCTGCTACATTAAATCTTCGAAATAAAAAGTCAAGAAGATCGACTCTTTGTGCCAGCCAACAACTTCTATTATATCTTGGATCAAAATGTTATGTTCGAACATGAGGCTCACACAGATGACTCAAAGCTTCTTAGCCAATTTCCTCATGAGTCTGCTAGGAATGTGTCTGATTTAAACACTGAAATGGAGTTTGTCACACCAACGCAGAATCAGAACACTCATGTTGGTTGATTTGGTGCCTCCCTGTTTGAGATAGGTCACCACCACAGAGTTGTCAGACCTAATGAAGACCATCTTGCATGAGAGTCGATCTCTTCAGAAGTGAATGGCATCGATGACAGCCTTCATTTTTAGGATGCTGATGTGTAGAGGCCATTCCCTTGGCTCCCACTTACCACAGACAGTAGTGAAGTCCACCAACAGGTAGGCACCCCAACTGTGTGCACTGATGTCAGTACATAGTTATTTCTACTTGGGACTTCTCCAGCAGGATTCTCCCAGTCAGCCAACCCAAGTTGCGCCACTGATGCAGGAATGATTGAATCTCAGGTGTGATCATGACTGTTTAATGGAGGGGACTTGAAAATGGGTGCCATTGTGCTCTCAATGTTATTTGTAAGTGCGCAGAAAAAAAAAGCTAAGTGGGATCAAGTCTGCTGCCACACTGAAGAAACTGAGGAATTGCAAAAACGTTCTTGCTGAAGACTAAGTCCTGTTGGAAATTGACTTGACAAGTCTGATGATTTTGATAAGATGAACATAAGAAAATTGCACCAGATTCCAGCTGGTTAAAAATTTCATGCCCATATGGACAAAACTTGGGGATGGGCAGGTCTGACTTTTCCCAGTTCACCAGATGATCTAAAAGGGAGAGAAGATTGTTCCTGCCTTGGGATACGATAGAACTTATCGTGTTTCTGAAGGCTGTCATCCAGGTATGTTGCTGTTGTTGGAGATGTCAAACAGAACAATGCAATCCTACCCCTTGGTAAATGCCCAAGGGCTGATCTTGAGGCCCAAGGAGTGAACTTTGAACTGATAAACTGTTGTGGTAAGCAAAGCAGAAAATTTTTTGTAGCATGGGGAGAGAGAGACATGACAATATTTGTTGAGCAGATCGAGGCTGATGGCATACTAGTCTTGTTGAATGAATTGGTGGATTGATCTCGCCATCTCCACTTTGAATTTTGGAAGTGCAATCAATTGGATGAGGCAACTCAAGTCGATGATGGGTCTCAACTTGCCATTTGCTTCCAGAATAAGAAACAGCATTGAATAAAACCCCAGGGACTGTGGTCTTTTCACAAGCTCCACCATCTTTTTTATTTTTGATGAGCAACCATATCTCCTGTTGTAGAAGGCATCCTTCTCCCGATCTGAGGGAAAAGGAAGGACAGCAGAGGGAGGTGTAGATATCAAAACCCAAAGCCCCTCCGAAATGACCTTGATCACCACCCCACCCTGCCCACCTCACCATGCTGTTAGTGAGATAAAATACTGAAGGTGTAACAAACAACTAAATTAGAAGTCCCTCAAGCATGAACATTACGGTACAGTGACCTAGTTCTTGTATAGCTGAGTTAGTCTCCCAGTAATGCATCCAAACACAAAGTTTAATGAACCTAGATGTAATGGGAGTCAGAATTATTGATGGTGTAATGATTGAATAGCTGGTACATTTCACTCTATGGATAAAATTAGGTCATAATGAAATACTTCTAACATTGTCTATTTATTCTTCTGCACATGTATCCACAAGGTCTGGTAAGTCTACAAATGGATCCAAGAAATTGTGGGGTTAACAAATGAGTTGATGACAATGCAAATGGCATTCAAGCATGAAAGTTGGAATAATTTTTCCTGTGTATTCAAAACAGAGTCTAAGATAAATGAGGGAGTAATTACCATGCAATGATCAAATAAATGAACACACTTACAAAAAGGTGAAACACTACATCACCTTGCAACTTTGACAGCAAGGAGATAACCAAATAAGAAAAAAAAAACAACCACTTTCAAAACTTTACGAAGAGAGCCTTTTAAGATGTAATTAAAATTTTTCTACTTACCTACTTTCCAATCGAATCTGAAAGCCAACTGTCTGTCCTACTTTCTCTCCCCTCTCCTGGGACACCCTTTCTGATATACTCAATGCAGCTAGTCTTCTTGGTTGTGTACAGATAATCCTACAAGGCTGTCCACGCACATGACAATCATCTAGAATCATCTGTGGTACCTATAAATACACCGACACACTTAAGAATGGATGCTGCAGTTCTTACCAAAGGATAGTGAATACATCACAGCTGATGAAGGGTCACGGCAGCAACTCTTGTAAAATTATTCATAATCATTACATAGTGTTATACTATGGTAATCTCCAAGGATAAATATAATAGCTTGCCTACAACTGTCTGTGTTCCCTAAGGGCTGTTGCATTTAAACATACATGGTACCCAGGGAAGAGTTTTTAAAAAATATATGCCAGGGTACTTTGATTTCAGAGTTCATATTAAACTTGTCTTGAGAGACCACTACTATGAAAGACCACCTGTCTTGAGAGACCATGTCTTCCCTCGATAGATTTATTGGTTATACAGTGTTATGACCTGTCATGAGAGACCACCTGTCTTGTGAAACCATTATTTTTTGGCAGAAGGGGTGGTCTTTCAAGACAGGTTCTACTGTACTGAAGTTAAAGCATCACTATTTTCATTTATGACCAACTAAATATCATAAGAAGTCTGGGTGAAAATCCCATGTCAATATGACCATCCCATAAGGAGAATTAGCAATAGCAAGATTTAAAAAGGGCACTATGATGGCCACACTGGAGATAATATCAGCACCATTTTAATTTTAAAAAACTAACTAGATATCATAAATGTTTGGTGAAACTCCATGTCAATATGACTTTCTGCTTGAGAGGTAATGATAACAAGGTTTTCAAGATAGCAGCTATGATAACCATTTTGAATATTAGATCAGCACCTTTCTCATTTAGGTCCAAATAGTTATCACATGAAGACTTTTGGTGAAAACCCCATTCTGATATGACCAGCCAACTAGAAGTAGTAATAACAAGATTTCCAAGATGGCCACTGTCAGATCAGCACCATTTTTGTTTAGACCCAACTAGACATCACAAAAAAAATCTTCAGGTCAAAATCCCATTTCAAGATGCTGCCAGGATTTCATCTGAAGGAGGAAACTCCCTGCTTGTCACCAAAACAAGAGATGAATAGAAAAAAAATGGAGGAAATCACCATAGCCCATTATTCATTTACCCAATACCTAAGTATCTGCTGCTCTTTCTTCCTGCTCTACTCTGTTTAGTATATACTGAAATTAAAATCCTCGTAAGTAGATCAAGTATGTGACTAAAACATTCATATACACACATTTCATGATTTTATTCCCCATGATGCCACGTCTATTATATACTACTTTTCATATCATTTATGACTTTTTCAGATTTCAGTTTGTGAACGTGTAGATATATAGTCAATTGTTAATATTTTACTTCTGAAGATTGCCTAATATGCAATGAAAACATAAAAATCTGGTTAACGTTAACCAGTATTTTAGCATTACTGTTGAAACTCGCATTGTGCGTACAGTACCTAGTGTTGGAAACATGATTTGAAAATAAGTTGATATTTAAATTAGTTGGTTTCAAGAAGCGTATGAGGGACTTGGCCTACCCAATCATCAGTGCTAGAATATGTAAAAGTAATATGTTTATCCCAGTTCAAGTAAGGTTTTAGATTTTGTACAGATGGATTACTTATAATTTCTGTTGGTAATGTGTTCTTTTCACACTTACTTTCTTATATGATCATTAAAAAAGTATTGTTACGTATATGTAATTTAATTGCTAGTTTTAAATTCTTTTTTATTTTATTTTTGTTTCATTACATGTTACTGTAGTGATAACTTTGTTCGCTGGATTTGACTTTGAAAATTCAGTTCAGTTCTAGTAAATAATCACTACTGCTACATTATATTTTTTGCTGACCTAGTTCCTGACCTTGGTACTGAATTGGTAAACACAGAGTGAAAATCACTGGACGTAATCAAGGTCATTCTTGGCGTGTGTCAGCTCCGTTGTAAACAAACTTTTTTTAAAAATTCATTTCCAGTGTGGGAATCATTAATTCTTAGCTAAGGCTATACTAGCCTATGTGCTAACTGACATTTTATTTTCCTGCGTTGTTCGAATTAAGTGATCACTTGACCCCATCACGTGAGTCTGAATTACGTTTTAGCTGGGGCTAAAACTGACGTTTTTAGTGTTTTCAGTCAGTCATATGTTTACACCTGTAGAGCTCAAGGTGTTTTTAATGTTGATGCCAGTTTGATTTAAAATTCTTCTATTTTTTGGATTTAATAATTTATATTCCCTGGAAAATACCAGTGCTCATAAACATTCTTGGACAAAGACATTTACTGGAAATTATTCGGAATTCTAAAGCCAGAATATTATTCTTGATTCATAAAATTCAACAAGGAACTGTTGACACAACAACACAAAACAGGATATAGAGGACGTCATCACCTTCCATCTTGGAACTTCATCGGGATTTGAACTTTGATTCAATTAGAACATTTTAGTGATAGGACTTATATTTTTAAATTCTAGGATTAATTTTTGGATTAGATTCACAAACCACAAGTCCGTTTTCATATTTTTACCTTGTTTTCTAGGGAAATAAATTATTTTGTTAAATTTTACAAAGCTTGTTGGCTTCACTCTTTTCTTTGTTACTTTTGTACAAGCCTACATGTAACAAAGAAAATTGGGAGCTTGTCCGGGATATATAAATTTTGGCTAAAATATTTCAGAAAATTGTTGTTGTTGTTGTTGTTGTTATAGGGTTTAACGCCATTTTTCAGCACAAGATAGGCTATACATGGCGGCCAGTATTAATGGTGGAGGAAGAACCTGGGAGAACCCGGAAAGAACCACCAACCCACAAGAAGCTACCGGCAAGCTTTCTCACATAACCACATTGACCGAGCCCGAGACTCGAACCCACACAGACAGAGGTGAGATGGCAGTGATCTGTAATGAAGAGCACTTTAGACCACTCGGCCACTCGGGGCCCCCTCAGAAAATTGTTTTTTGAAATTTAAATTCCCTTAGTTTGCGGAAGTTTTTAAATCCCAAATACTATTTCACATTTAGTTTGAAATCTTTAGTGAAATCAACAGGCTTTTCACAATGCCATCAAAAGTGGAGACTTGTCTTTCTAGTCCTACTCAGGAGCAGTTGGATTGTTTGAAAAAAGATGAATTGCTTGAATTTGCCAGAAAATATAATCTTTCTGAGGCAAAATCTTCCTTAACGAAGCAAGAAGTTAAAAACATTTTGATCCAGTATTTGGTAGAAAAGAATGTTTTGGATAAAAGCGTATTGGGTTCGATCAGTAAGTCTGTATCAGACTCTGACATAAAAGTAAAGGAATTGAAATTAAAATACAAGATGGAATTAGAGTTAAGGAAGCTGGAACTTCAGAAAGATAAAGAAGAAAAACAAATGCAGTTACAATTTGAGAAAGAGGAGAGAGAGAAACAAATGCAGCTGCAATTGGAAAAAGAAAAAGAACAAATGCAGTTACAGAAAGAACAAATGCATTTACAGAAAGAAGAGAAACAATTGCAGTTGCAGTTTGAGAGAGAGAGAGAGAGAGAGAGAGAGAAAGAGAGAAAGAGAGAGAGAGAGATTAAATAGAGAAAGAAAAACGCTATTGGAAAAAGAGGAGAGAGAGAAACAATTGCAGTTGTAATTTGAGAAAGAGGAGAGAGAGAGAGAGAGACAGGAGAGGGAGAAAGATAAACAAATGCAATTAGAGAGAGAGAGAGAGAAAGAGAGGGAATTTCAAATTAGAATGAAAGAAATGGAGCTGGCAAGTGAAAAGCACATTTCCACTTCACATACAAATTCAAGTTTTGATATTACAAAGAATTTTAGGCCAGTACCCCCTTTTAGCAAAAAAGAAGTTGACAAATATTTTCCTTATTTTGAAAAAGTTGCTGAAAATTTGAAATGGCCAAGGGAGCACTGGACTCAATTATTGCAGTGTGTACTTTTTGGCAAAGCCCAAAATATCTTTGGATCCATGTCAGTACAGCAAAGTTCTGACTATGACTTGGTTAAGGAATGCATCTTAAAGGGTTACGAGTTAATTCCTGAGGCTTATCAGCAAAAATTCAGGAACTATAAAAAAGAAGCTGGACAAACTTATGTCAAATTTGCAAGAGAAAAAGAGCAGTTATTTGAGAGATGGTGCTTAGCCAAGAAAGTTAAACATGAGTATGAAAATCTCAAACAACTTGTATTACTTGAAGAGTTCAAGAACTGTGTCCCTAGTGACATTAGGACTTATCTTGAAGAGCATAAGATCGAAACCTTGAAAAATGCTGCTCTTGCTGCTGCTGAGTATTACTTAAGTCAAAGTTCCTGTTGTAAGCAAGTCTTTCACTCAGCAGTCTACTGGTAAAAAGGTATTTCAGCCTAATACGACTCCTCCTAAAACTCAATCTGGCACAACTTTTAAAAATCAAGTTTCTGATAAGCTTGATTCAAAATCCTTGTCTTTTCCTATGTGTACCTATTGTAAGATGAAAGGACACGTTATTTCTTATTGCTTCAAATTGAAATATAAGCATCAGAATCAAGATAGGCCTATCCCAAATGCTCTTATTTCTAAGAGGTCAAGGTCATGGTCATGTATTGAAAGCAATACATTTGTTGGGTCTAATAAACCCCAGTCTGACTTATCATCGAGAATTATGAACCATTCATGTCGAAGGGTTCTATATCACTCTTGGGTGATTTGGCCAATCCTATCCCCATTAAAATTTTAACGGATACAGGAGCTTCTCAGAGTCTTTTATTATCAGGTACTTTACCTTTTACTGAGAAGTCTTCTACTAGTGAGAGTGTTCTCATTCACAGAGTGTGTCTTTGTTAATGTTCCTTTCCCTTGTGTAAATTTGTCATCAGACTTAGTTTCAGGACCTGTGACAGTCAGAATAGTGCCTACTTTACCCGTTGAGGGCATTCATTTGTTACTACGCAACGACCTAGCTGGAGACAAGGTTGTGGTTAATGCACTTGTAACTGACAAGCCTTCTTTGGATCAGAAAGTTGATCCCATTGAAAAAGAATTCCCTGATTTATACCCAGCTTGTGCAGTTACTAGAGCTATGGCAAAGAAAGCTCTTGAGAATGATTTCGATAAGGAAAATATTCCTTTAGCTGACACATGTATTGATCAGGCTTTTGATGAGGTCACTTTCACTCCTTGTTTGGATCAATCAAATGGCATTGATCACAGTGATCCTCTTTTAACTACTCATTCTCTTTTATCTAATCAGGGTGACAAATGACAATCACTTATCGTCGAAAAGGAAAAAAATCCTGAATCTCCTGTTTGTTTCAGAGGGCCATTAGTGAAACAGAAGCCACTAAGTACCTGTCTGTTATTTCATTAAAAATGGAATTCTTATGACAAAATGGAGACCTCCCGAGGTACCTGCTGGTGACGAGTGGTCAATGAACTATCAGACTGTAGTTCCAAAATCTTAGACAGGAAATACTTAGTTTGGCCCATGAAACTCCTCTGGCTGGTCATTCAGGGATTAATAAGACTTGTCACAAGATCCTGACTCACTTTTATTGCCCAAAAATCAAAAGTGATGTTTGTAAATACTGCAGATCTTGTCATACTTGTCAAATGGTAGGAAAACCCAATCAGAAGATACCTAAGGCTCATCTGCAACCTATTCCTGCATTTTAAGAACCGTTTAGCAGAATAATGGTAGATTGTGTTGGTCCCTTACCTAAGACCAAGTCAGGCAACCAATACTTGTTGACCATTATGTGTGCATCAACAAGGTTCCCAGAGGCAATTCCTTTGAGGAATATTAAAACTAAAACTACATTAAAAGCTTTGATAAAGTTTTTTCCACTAATGGAAAGGACAAAGGAAATTTCGGCATTTGTTAATCCAGATGGACTCTATCAATATAAAGTAATGCCGTTCAGGATGAAGGGTTCTCCAAGTACCTTTCAATGTTTGATGAACATGATTACCTCTGGTCTAGATAACTGTGATGCTTACATTAATGATGTCATCATCTACAACACCTGGAAAGAACATCTAGCCATGATTCGGAAATTCTTTGATTGACTCAGTGATGCAATATTTGACAATCAATTTATCTAAAAGTGAGTTCTGCCATGCTTGTGTAACTTTTCTAGGACATATTGTGGGACATGGACAAGTTAAACCTATAGATGCTAAGGTCAAGGCTATCTCTGAATTCCCTGTGCCTGTCAGTAAAAAGTATCTGATGCAATTTTTGGGTATGGCTGGATACTATCGAAAATTTTGTTCCATTTTTTCTAATATTGCTGAACCCCTGACAAATTTATTGAGCAAGAAAAACAAGTTTCTTTGGATTGAGAAATGTCAAGAGGCTTTTGACAAGTTAAAGGTCATACTTAAAAGTGCACCAGTTCTAACAGCTCCAAATTTCAGTCAATCTTTTAAACTATCTGTTGATGCAAGTGATGTTGGGGTTGGAACAGTATTGATTCAAGAAGATAGAAATGGTGTTGATCATCCAGTGTGTTATTTTTCGAAGAAATTATATAAGCATTAAAGAAATTACTCAACAATCGAGAAGGAATGTTTGGCTTTAATATTAGCATTACAACATTTTGAAGTTTACCTTAGTTCAGCTCCTTCTCCAGTTGTCGTGTTTAGTGATCATAACCCCCTTATTTTCATCGACAAAATGAAAAATAAAAATCAAAGATTATTAAGGTGGCGTTTGTTGTTACAAGAATATAATCTTGACATCAGGAACATCAAGGGAAAAGACAATTTAATTGCAGATGCACTTTCCCGTGTATAGAAATATTATTTTTATGTGCACTTTGTATAATTCGTAAGAGTTCTTCTTATGTAATTTTGTTTTACCTCATGCATAATTTACATATAGTAAAAAGAAAGCTTTATTATATAGATCTTTCTTTTTCTTTATGGGGGGAAGTGTTACGTATACGTAATTTAATTGCTAGTTTTAAATTCTTTTTTATTTTATTTTTGTTTCATTACATGTTATTGTAGTGATAACTTTGTTCGCTGGATTTGACTTTTTTTCTAGAAAATACAGTTCAGTTCTAGTAAATAATCACTACTGCTACATTATATTTTTAGATAATCTAATTCCTGACCTTGGTACTGAATTGGTAAACACAGTGAAAATCATTGGACGTAATCATGGTCATTCTTGACTTGCATCAGCTCTGTTGGAAACAAACTTTTTTTAAAAATTCATTTCCAGTGTGGGAATCATTGATTCTTAGCTAAGGCTATACTAGTCTATGTGCTAATTGACATATTATTTTACTGCGTTGTTCAAATTAAGTGATGACGTGACCCCATCACATGGGTCTGAATTACGTTTTAGCTGGGGCTAAAACTATTGTTGCTCAAGGGGTTTTTAATGTTGATGCCAGTTTGATTTAAAATTCTTCTATTTTTTGGATTTAATAATTTATATTCCATGGAAAATACCAGTGCTCATAAACATTCTTGGACAAAGACATTTACTGGAAATTATTCAGAATTCTAAAGCCGGAATATTATTCTTGATTCATAAAATTCAACAAGGAACTGTTGACACATCAACACAAAACAGGATATAGAGGACGTCATCACCTTCCATCTTGGAACTTCATCGGGATTTGAACTTTGATTCAATTAGAACATTTTAGTGATAGGACTTATATTTTTAAATTCTAGGATTAATTTTTGGATTAGATTCACAAACCATAAGTCCTTTTTCATATTTTTACCTTGTTTTCTAGGATTTAAATTATTTTGTTAAATTTTACAAAGCTTGTTGGCTTCACTCTTTTCTTTGTTACTTCTGTACGAGCCTACACGTAACAGTATATTGCACAAAGTGCAACAGAAACAAGGACATGAATACATCTGTAGGTTCCAACAACATAGTATTGATAAAAAAAACCATCAGATTCATTGTACAAAAAAATGTAGTAATAGTACAGTTTAATAATACAGTTTGTGAGGCAATGTCATGATGTTAATATTATCTAAAATTTGTTTTGACATTACGTTATTATATATTATCTTCATCAGAACCAGCAGATGTTTATAATTAACTGAATTACGAGAGTTTTTCAGCATAAAAAAATTCAACCAACTGCTCCTGAATGAGATAAAGTTGTAGATAAATCAGTGCCGCCCTCTAACTCTCTCTCTGAAAACTTTTTTAGAGAATGCTTGCTAGGGTTATGAACAGTACACCACACCTGTTTTATCAGGATGCATGGAGAAATGGTGATGGATTTTTCTTAATCCTCTTCCACTTTCTCTCCACCCCCAATACAAAACATGGGGAATTGAAAAATTGTGTGAGTTGTACTGTATTCTCTCATGGATTCTCTGCTCAGAAATTCATGTGATCTGGTGAATCAGCATGTTGTAAAATTAAAATGACAATTTCAGACATAAAACTAGAATTTTTTTCTCATAATTGATATAAAGATTACAAAACTTACCTACTGTCTTTGTGTTCTTTTGCAACCACATGTAATGTAACGGTCAAGATGTCTAAAACTCTGCACAAATTATTTTTTGTTTTGCATCAATTTTTTTAATTTGCTTATATATTCAGTTTATTTTAACAGCTAAATAAGCATTTTATGCTATGCAGAGTGAATTTTTATACATACAACTTTGATTTGCTCACTCAAGAACCCTGGCAGCATCATTGGATTTGTCTTTCCATTCAGGATGAGCAATGATAATAATATTTCCATTACTGCTGCAGTTGTGGCTATATTTGATGTCAGATTGGCACTATTTTTATCTATGACCAACTAGACATCATAAGCAGTGTTGAGGTGAAAACTCTGGGCCAATATGACTGTCCATTCAGAAGGAGTAGCAAAACGTTATTTTGTCAGCCACATCAGATGTAAAGTCGGCACCATTTTCATTTAGCACCAACTAGATATCATAAAAAGTCTTTCAGTGAAAACCCTGTGTTGATATTACCATCCTGTCAGGAGCAGTGTAAACACAATTTTTAAAATGGCTGCTACTGTGGTCATATTGTTCATCAGACTGGCACCATTTTCATTTACAACCAACTTGACATCATAAAGAATTGTCAGATGAAAACTGTATGTTAATATGATTTTCTGTTCTGGAGGAGCAGCAATAACAAGATTTTCAACATGGCTACCATGGTGGCCATAATGGATGTTCAAATGGAGTAGTGATAAGATTTTCCATATGGCCACAGTGGTGGCCATATCAGATGTCTGAGCAGCACCAATTTCATTTAAGACCAACTAGACCATCAGATGAATGTGTGTATTAAGTTTCAAAGTAGTCCTCCAAGTAGATTCAGAGGAGTAGCAACAACAAATTTGTGCTAATGGACGGATGGACAATAGAAGATCACATAAGCTTTTCTGGTCTATGACCAGTAGAGCTAAAAATTACAGTAAGTCCCATCTCTTTAAAAACTGCAAGACGACAAACATTCAGAAGAATATAACAAAGACCTTAAGTAAATGGTAAGAACAATGATTACAGCAGACGGGTAGCTGTATCAACATTTCTCTACTTTTTTTTCTATAATCTGGTCAACTTAATAAAGACACAAGTATGTGAAATCCAACCAATTTATAGTAAATGAAGAATTTTTGACAGCAGTTTACTGAGCTGCAATCTTATACCAATGTAATACTCATTATTAAAATTAGCTATAAATAAAAACAACTCTCATTGGAAGACTGGAGCATAAAAATATACTTTACCTGGGTTGTCTTGCCTGATCCTGTTTCACCAGACACAAGTACAACCTGGTTATTATTGATGGCTTGCAGAATGTCTCTAGCATATCCTGTAATTGGTAAACTCTCCCTAAATGCCAACAAGTCAGAATCACCCCGTTTAGGAGGCACCTGCGGTACTCCATTGTTTAAACGGCCTATAGCACCTTTGGCAAACTCCTCTGAGGCTGAAATAACAGAAACAGAATTTCTTAAGAAGATGCTATTCTGCTGGTATGAAATGATCTATTTTAAGTAATCCACATACATTTAAATTTGGAATGTAACTTTCACTACCTCCCAACTACAGCCCTCCCAGAAAGATGATAAATTTATTTTCCATCTATACTTTAACGGCCCCTTTGGGTCTACTTTAAGCAGACTCAAATGGCAGTTACATGTTTGTGGGCCTCCCTACTTTAAGTTATATGAGAAAAGATGACAAAATCAGAAACTGCCAACACAAAAACAACTTTATTAAGCCCCTGTACATCTTACAGCTGTGGCAACAGTCACGTACGACTGTTACAATGCCTTCATTCCAGTGCCAGTCAAAACTCATTTTTAAAAAATGCAGTGCAAAACAATTGGTTATATTACAGCAGAACAATCTATTCTCAGATTTAATCTTGGAGATGCAAAGATACATGCATTAAAACAAGTCCTCTGATATTGGCTCAATGTTCTTAAGTGTAACAAACAGTGATACCCATATTTTACAATATGTACTGATAGCCTTTATGAGCCACCCACCCCCTTCCCATCATATCTGAAACCCAAAATAAATATTACTATGAAAATTTATTAAACTAACAGAATATGGTTGTGAGATTTAGTGCCAGTGTATAACAACTTAGATAATTTAGAATTTTCCTTCATTGGCACATAGAGATTTTCTATTAAAAAAACCTCTATTCCTTCCTCTTCTCCATCATCTCCAGATACCTCTTCTCCAGCATCTCTGGAATGAAACTATGGCTTCCCTCTGGAGCTTGCTACGGTGCCTAATATCTGTCAGGACAATGTCACTCTCCAAGTGACCCTAGCCTGCAGTTAATTCAGAATGTGGATGAAATGCCAAGGGTCTTGATGGATGAACTATGTATATATCCCTTCAACAAAGTAAGGTTTCATAGAAGATCCCTTGGCTATCATCATGGCAAGCACTGATGATGGATTGGCCTGATATGTTGGCACTGATGTTTCAAAACATTGCCCGTCCACAATGAAAATAATCCTCTGATACTATGCTAGGGGCATCCCTTGCAACTTCCCAGTATTCACGAGTACAGACTAAAACACTGCCAGCATCTACAACATACTGCTCAAAAAGAGGGGTGTACAGGGGCCTTTTCCTCCTCAGGGAAAACTCCATCTGTCAGTATGGACATTTTTCCTCCTCTGATTCAACAGCATAGAACGCACCTATGGAGTTTAATCTTGACCTGATGTGCATCCAAAGTGCCTTCAGAGGTGGGGTACACACAACCAGGGGTGGATACAGTAGACTCTAGGGTGGAGTGTGCATTGTTGTTCTTTGCCACTGGACTTGGCTTTGTTATCGGAACTGGATCATCTGCACCTACTGCAGACAGGGCTATAGATGACCTAGGGTATAGAATAGGCATTCTCCAGCACTGACACGTCAACAGGCAAAATGGTTGCTTTTCTGTTTATCCTTCTCTCCTTGAGCTGCCTCTATTCAATACTACCATCAGAGTAAATCTCCTTTAACCGCACGTCACCTTGGAGAAGGCAGAAAATGTTTTCTGGTTGGGAGGTTCTCAGAGATATGTTGTGGCCACCAGGAATGGGACTAGCTTCCATTTTCCCTCCAGTTTCTTTGACGCTCTAGCGACATTTTACATGAGGACCAACATGCAAACTATAACCTCTTTCCAACTTTTCTGAAAGTTGGAGTACTCCTGCTCAGAACCAAAATACACAAAACAACTCTTTGTTTGGACCTTTTCTGTCCCTGGACAGGACTGATGGAAAACATCCCTGTGCCCAAATACCTCCTAACAATGCAAACACTTACACAAGAAACCAGAGTGTTTTGAAAGAAATGTAGGTATAATGCTGAGACAAATATTTAATGACTTACATGAAATAAAATATCAATATACATTTCAGTTTTAATATCAGCCCCATCAGTCATCACCCTTTCTGCTGAAACTGCTATCACTGTAACTTAGTT
Organism: Megalonaias nervosa; assembly: GCA_016617855.1. Lineage (NCBI taxonomy): Eukaryota > Metazoa > Mollusca > Bivalvia > Unionida > Unionidae > Megalonaias > Megalonaias nervosa. Next base: position 180,538 of record JAECUM010092905.1, read on the forward strand.
AATTCAATGACTTACTTCTTTTAATTTGCAATTATTTCTGACATCAACTTGGTTTTCTCTATCTGTTGTAGAATCTTAACCGACTGTAGTGAGCTACTTTTGGTTTGTAGTTCAAGCTCTTTTATATTCAATACTCATTAGGACCATATATCACAATATAAGGTTCATCCCAGGACTTGTCAAGCCTTCAGCAAATGCCCATTTTACAAGTATGGTTGTGAATCCAAAGTGGGTCACCCTGATTGCATACATTTGCATCAGTTTTGATATTCATTATGGTTTTTGCTCCAGTAGATAATTTTAAAGATCCTCTCACAAATTCATTAATTGATTCTATTTTCTCTGACATATCATATGTGTAATCTCATAATTGTGTTCATTTTGTTCCATTTTATTCAACTTCCAAACAACCCAAATCAAACGGTACAAAAACTTGCAGGCCAAATATCATCTCATTTGGTGAAATACCAGTACTTTCATGTACAGGTGTTCCTTATGCTTACATTAAAAGATATATAAAAACATTCCAGTCCAGTTTATGTTTCTAAACAAAATTTGATAATGTTTGCTCAATTGTGCAGTTTGCATGCTCCAACAAACCTTCCAACTGCAGTCTGAAAGGTGTGGAACTTGTTTTCTGTATTTCTAAAGAGAAACCATTTCTTTGAAAACATTTGTTTTAATGTTACTTCTGTATGAATCTGCACTAGTCTGGTATTTCAAAATTTGTGACAATATGTTCTACTAATTTCTTAGAAAATGTGAATTCCTTATCTTGGATAAGAACAGCTTCAAACCACTTATAAAAGTAATCCCACTACATGGGGATACTTATTTCCCTTCATTGTTTGAGGCAATGGTCCATCAATATCCACTACAATTCTTTCAAATGGAGCCCAAACACTATGTAGTTAAAGATGAGCTCAGTGCCTGTCATGAGGGCTATTTCATGCTGCATAAACATTGGAGACTTTGCACAAGTGAGTGATGTCTTGTCACAGGTGGTACCAGATAAACTAGAATATCTCGGTCTTTGAAAAGGTCTTTTTCACACCAGCATGGCCTCTGGTCACATGATCATGCAAATCAGAGAGGGCAGACTTTCTAAGATTCTTGGGCAACATAATCTGCTGTTTAACTATTTCTGTATCACTTGATTTTCACTCGTGATGTACAACCCCATCAATACTATATAATGATTACCATCTCAACCAATATTTTACTTCCACACTCAGAGAAGAAATATATCAGATCATTTCAATTTCTGACCACTAACCATTCAGTAAGTATTTAAATTAGAATCACTGAGATGATCCTCCGTCATGGACTAATCATAAGTAAAAACAGGAGACGTCGACTTCCCTCTCAAGACAGTCATCATCTACATTTACATCACTAACCTGTGACTCCAAGTTCCTTCCCAAGCATGTACATGAAATCCAAACCATATCTGTAGTCAATGCAAGCACACTGAGGACAATTTGTCTCTAAACATTGCAGTCACGACGTGTTTACATGAGATCTGCCAGCTCTGTGTTCAATGTGAAAGTCATACAGCAGTAATGTCTCAAGTCACTAAGCCACATGACCTTCAGAATCCTTGAAGTTTAAGAGCCAATGCAGGGCTCCATAGTCAGATCTGACCTTAAACTACCAACCAAAAAGTAAATGAAGAAAATGTTTGATGGAAGTAACTACTAAGAATAGTTTTCTCCTTATCACACAGTATTTCCTTTCTGCCAAATTAAATGTTTTACTAAAGTAGCAAATGACCTTCTCAGTTTCACCTGTACTTGAGAATGCACAGCACCAATTGACCTTACGCAAGATGATAGATCGCTCCGCCTACTGAATCAAGTGACATGACCACCTACTCACCTCCGACAAACAAGCAGTATTGGGCAAGGAAATATGTTTCAGTTTAGGTGATATATTTATTAAAAATGATTTCTATGATTCCTAAAAATGTAAAATTGCAAAGTTGCATAAATTATACTGCAGTAGACAATATTTATAGCTGTAGTTCAAGTTCGTATAGTAATAACCTAAGTGTTTTATTTCAGTAAGTAATAAAATCAATTTTAAATTTGTTATAGAAATTAATAATTTAAAATGAAATTCGCTCCCAAAAATGCTAATGTATTTAGTATATACTCTTATCCTTATTAATCTTATCTGGCTTAGGTTTATGCTGCCTTGGAAGTAAACAAATTAAAAATTAATAACAAAATCCTAAATAATTACTGTTAGAAGTATACTGTTGTCTATAACAATGTTAAAGTTCTACTGTTCGTCAGATGGAATTTTGATCAATGATGTCTGTTGATGGAAACACGTAAATGCATGCTTAATATATCGGACGATAATATCTGAAACCATTGTTTTTGTATTTCTTTATTATTTCAATATTTTTGTATCCCCACCCCTCCTTCAGACCAATGAAAAAGTATAGAGTCACTCAAGTGTCTGAAAGATCGAGATGATAAATCATTATTTTTAAGACAGGCCAACATTAAAGTAAAAATTTTCAAACTTTCAATAATACAGTCTGGGGTTCACTACATACTATACAAGAAAATAATATACACCAAAGCCCGAAATTTAGGGGGTTCTCCACTCATATTCTAGAAACGTTTATTTATGTATATATTTTCAATTTCAATTTCTTTTTTTTCTTTAAACCATCAACAGGAAATGCTTTTCTACATACTTTTACACAAAGAAACATGTTATTGTCATCAATTATTTCCATATTCAGCTGATCGTACATGCGACCATAAAATAATCTTTATCCATCAAAGTTTTGTCTATGTTTCGGGAAAGGAATAAATCTAATTCCTCTATTTAGATGATCTGGATATCGACTGTAAGAATTATATTGCTCCCACCGATTTATTTTCACCCTTATAAACAAATCATTGCAAAATTTGTAAATACTTATCATAATCAATTCATTATTACCACAGGCAGCTTGTTGGAGGAAAATGGCGGACAAAAGCAATGCCTTGAGGTGTGTCTAATTTACGTTCGCTGATTGGTTAATGGCTCAGCATGACTGACAAGTGGCGATAGGTCAATTCCCAACACACTAGCATCAAAGTCCAAGACAAATAAACATTCTTGGGCATGACAAGCAAAGTTGGAGACTTGTCAAAGACTCTTTTTGTGTTTCAAAAGACTTTTAACAGTTCTCATTACAATCAAAAGGCAGATTTTTCTCTGCAAGCTTATGAAAAGGTCTAGTAATATATGCATAGTGAGCTATGAATTTCCATTCATAAGAAGTTAGATTCAGGAAAGATCTTTTACTTCCTGGGGCAAAGAGCAATTTTTGATAGCCTTAATTTTACCTGGGTCAATGGAAGGACCTTTTTTTTTCACTAATGACATGATCAAGGAATACAACCTCTTCTTTCAGCAATGTGCCCTTCTTAGAGCTAAGTCTCAAATTAGCCTGTCTTAAGTGTTTGAGCACCAGTCCCAAGTTTTCTACCTACTTTTCAGACATATATGAAAAGATAATCATGTCATCAAGATGTACTAGGCAAATCTGACAATTTAGGCCTGATAATACTTTCCCCATCAGATGCTAAAACATATAAGTCTGTAACAATGGCCCATAGACAATGCTGTAAAGTGCCATTACCCTCCTCCAGGAAAGGAAAACCCATCTTAGCTCTGTCTTTTTGGAAGATGCCAACTGTCAATACCCAGACTGTAAGTCTAAAGTGAAGAAAAATCTTGTACTGCTAAGGGCATCAAGTGTATCACTGATATATGGGAAGGGATGAGAAGTCTTGAGAGTAATGTCATTTAGCTTTCTATAACCTATGCAGATATATAAAGGTTAATCTTTCACGTGAATAAGAACAATTGGAGAGCATCAAGAGCTCAAAGAGGACTTGATGATTCCCTACTTTGCCCTTATTGAATCTTCCTGTCTTTTTTTTATTCTCCAATTTTACACAGGAATCTGTCATGGCGGTTGTTGATTTGGATGAGCAGCACCTTGAATAAGCAGTACCTGTATCAATCATAAGTCCCATATTAAGTTAATGCACACCATATCATCTGACAATGTTGCAAAAGTAGCTTGAAATTCAAGCAACTGATTATGCAAAATCTCATCTTTATTACTTAAGTTTTCAAGACTTGAAATAAGTTGATCTAAGGGTACATTTGTACAATCTATACCATCTTTTGTATCAACAGCAGCGTGTACATTGGCTTTTCTTGAGGATGCGGTTAGAACTTCATCAGCATTCTTACAAGTGGCCATGAAATATGTCTCTGAAAATTCAGTATGGTGTATCGCACACATTCATATTAAACAACACAATTATACCACATGTAAATATTATATGGTAATTTACTTAATGGAGAAATTGGGAAACCTGTTACTCAAGTCATTCAGCATTTTCCTCATACCAGTAGTCTGGGCAGGGCATTTTAAGTTTGAAAAAGTCTCTTTTGAAGACACCCAATCAATGAAAGAGTGTAAAAAAATTTTATGAACTCCACTGGTGCATTTAAGACAATATTTGCACTGTTCTTAATGCCAAGCTGGTGCCCAAGATGCACATCTAGAATGCTACTATTTGCCACATTTGTCCACAGATTTAAGACAGGGCAGCCACAAAAGACAAGACGGTACTCATGGGGAGGGAGGGCACCTATGTGGTAGGGTGCAATATCCTCTTAAAACAGGTTAGTGTCAAGATTGTTGCCTATTCCAAGATACCAGCCCCAGAGCATGCTTATTAGGAATCCTATTGTTGATTTTGTGGAATCTATGCAACCCATCCAAGATAGATAAAAAATTCACTAGATGTAAAACAACCTATACAATCATACTGCATCTTCCTATGGAATTATACATACCGGTCCAGTCAGAAACAATGAGAATCCTACAATAATAAATGGTGAAGGCACTGCTCACTTCCTGAACCATGAATTTCTTAAACATAATGGGCAAAAAAAAATCATCAACATTAGTGCACATGAAAATTTCTTTTCACTTTATCTCAGCCACCATTTTCATATAATTGAAATCTAATAGACTGGTTTCTTGATATGTACATGATGCTTGTCTTCAGTTTAGAAACCACAATCTATGTACCAATCAACAGCACGAGACAATTCTGACAAAGGGTCAACAAAGAAGACTCCTGTTCAAAATAATATCCCAACATTTCATCATAAATCAGAATGTGGATAGTTGATAAATTCATTATTAAGTCTGCAAAATCCAGAATGGCTGGTATTTCTATTTGCTTGAATTCCAAACTGTATTATGTGGTCCCTTGGGCATGGGCATGGATACTATGTTACTGGATAAATGGGGCCGGGGGGTGGATGTTATTGATTTATTTCACTTGCAACATGCCCTATCATACAACATAGCATTGTGGTATAATGCTGCATGGCCACATATTCAATTACAAGAGGAATCATGAAATGTCACCCTACATCAATCATTTTGAGGTACAAAAGTCAAAACTTGGAATACCAAACAAATAATCTATTCATGTTGTAAGCAGTTTAAAAATTATGTTCTACCCATTTATTCTTCTATTGCAGGGCTGTGTCAATATGGATTGATTACCAAGATATGCTATACTTTTCATGCATAAATAATGTTTCCAACAAAATGTATGATATTAACAACATTCTACAAACTTCAACAGAGCTATTTAACTTAAACATACAATCACCAGTATTATAACAATATATGCCAGGGCACTTTAATTGCTCAAGAAAAGTAATAAAAAATTCTCAATTACATCTATGGATGACTACTCCAAAGTAAAAGTGCACTGCTAAGATCCCAAGTATGTTGTACTGGAACAGCCCTCAGAAGAAAAATTGGTACATAAAAACATCTTGATTTTCATAAGTATATTATCAACAAAACTGGATTCAAACTGTTGTTTAAACTGTTTTACATCAATTGCACAAGTTCTTGCAGCTTAATGAAAGTGCTCTTGACAGCTCAGGCCTGGAAATCACAAAACTCTTGAGCTAAAGTTCGATCCCAAGATTTTGCTTCGACCAATCCCAAATGATCTTACTTCTGAAAGGTCATTTGTTATCAGCTAAAAGTGGAAACTCAAGCTCTGAGTATTACGATCTTCCAGTTATTATTATTATTATTCAAACTAAAGATCTTGAATGGGCAACCACTTCAGGTAAGACAATGAAGCGATTTTACAAGAATCAGAAATATGGATCAGGGATCCTACTCCAGCCAGGGTATGAGATGGACTTTGCCCCTATTTTGGGGAGGGAGGGACCAGGTGAATATAAAGCATTCAAGCTGACTCTCCTGGCACCTCTTCTGTTCTTCTTATTATTAATTTTTTAATAGTTAATACTTTCCAACCCTTAAACGAGGCACCATGCCCCCCATAGGCAGAAACCATTGTCCCCCCTACCCCTCCATACACCCTGGGGAAGATGGTTGTCAGAGTGGTTGAGGGTACCTTATTCAATCCCACTCTGAAAAAATGAAAGAATTCAAACTTTCTTTACAAAAATAATAAATAAACCATGCATTAATCTGAAGGTCATCCTCACCTGGCAGACTACAGATAACTTGCCTGACTGAGTTTTTGCTTGTGAATATTCATTCCCACATAACTCTCAAATGTTTTGTTTCTTTGTGAAGCATAATTCACATACTTCTGACACAAAGTGCAGTATGTTTATCAAGAAACATTAACTTTTCAGAAAAACTATCAAAGCATATGGGCATCAACTTCTTGTTCAAAACCATTCCCACTTCCAGGCATGTTTAGTATCTCGGATGATATTTTTATATACATTTTTTTCCATTTCAATTGTGGCTTGAACCCATGCTGATTGGGGGACATAATAGTAGTTCATAAACCAGGACTACCAAAGTTTGGTTTTCAAACTGCTGTCTGCAGAACAACCAAACTACATTTATTTTTACTAGTAAATATAAAGTTTAGTCCTACAATGAAAGACATTGACCCTGATATTTATGATAGGCATGGGATGAAGCCTTAATGCCTGAATAAGTGGTACCAACAACCTGTGTCCTACAGAAACAGAGGTCAAATTTTCAAGAATATCTCACATACCTGGCATCCCATAATGACACAGTTGCACCAGTTAAACATGAAGTCGTTGAACAACAATGGTAGCCAAGGAATGCCAAAGTTGGTTAACATGTGTTACTTTTCTTCAGCCAAGGAATGCCAGAGTTGGTTAACATGCTATTACTTTTCTTCAATGAAACAAATTTGACTAATCACACTTGGCCAAATGCTCTCAGATTTTAGTTTGCACTTCATTTAAGAACAAGCCATGCTAGGATCCTTTGAAAAACTTGTCTTGAAAGTAAAAGAATTTGTATTTTTTAAGAAAAAAAATGTGTATATTATAGCTATGATTTGGACATATCTGAAACAGACCATGCTATACACTGTCACATGCCATGTTATCCAGGCTTACCATTTTTTTTTTATTTGAATTATAATTTAAGATAAATTATTTCTTTATTTTGCTAAAGCTAAAAGAGATTTCTAATGTTTTAAGCATGTGTACTTTCGTGTAGAATTGCCTGTCATGCTTAAATTACTGAAATTTGGGTGCTGAATGCTAAAAAAACCCAACCCAAAACAAAATAAAATAAACAACTTAATGCACTTGGAGTGTTTGTCTATTTGTTTTTCTGAACCTTTCACCACCTTACAATTTTATCGGTCCAGAAGTTTTTAATGGCATGTTAATGTAAATGTTTACCCAGTAAAAATTATGGGTCACCAAATTTTAATGTGGGCTGTCATAGTTTCTCTCTTGATAGCCCATCAGACTAATACACATATTAGCTAGTTCAAAAACATACTAAGTTGACAAATTCTGCCATTTACTAGCTGTACTCTGTGGCAAGCAGGTGGCAATCAACGAAAGGAATAACATGCCCCCCCCCCCCCAACACACCAAACACTTTCTTCTCAGCAAACATATGCCAATCCCAGGACCTTTCCTGATTTAAAAAAAAAAGAAAAAATCTGCCAAAAAATGTTAAAGTCTTGTGTCTGCAACTTTCTCATGAATGTGTTGGCACCAGGGATTTAACCCAAGACCATAGAGGTGCAAAGAAAGTGCATTCCTGCTGCACCATTAAATGGGATGTAACAATACAGTCATATATATTGGGAATATTTATAATTTTGTGACAATGCAATACGTATGTTGTACTATCACCCACATATCATGATATACACAATACAACCATACAACTTCACACAATTATGAAATTTTATTAATTCAGTGACATCTGGACAAAAGTGTAAAATTTATTGTCTGGTCTAGCTTTATTCATATTTTATCAATTTTCTTTCAAATTTTGCCACATTATGACCAACTGTGATAACGAATTAGACTTTGCATTTATTAAATTTTTAAAAAGCAAGTAATGCTAAGATGGTATTGAACTGTGATAACAAAACTGTGTTGGTCATATGCTGTTTACATGAAATTAAGCTCATGATAAGTATCAACATACTTATTGTATCAGGACCTACATGTCATGAGACACATTATATCAACCATTAGGGGCAACACAGTCCTTGCTTAATTACATAAGGGCTGAATGTGAATGATTTATGAAATACCCACCTTCATCAACATGACCTTTATCAGTCCTTGGCAGAAGTTCTTGCCGCTCCTTGTTCGTGACTGGAAAGCGTTGCAATAGACAGTGAATCTGGTGGCAAGAATTACGGGCCAATTGGAAGGTGCTGGCAGCTGACACACACTGAGATTTTTCTTTTTTGAAAATGCTGATGAACCTGTCTGCTCCCTTTCTGTGAATGATTTGACAAAGAAATCAAGATGATTACTGCAGCATATGCTTGTAAGCGAATGACTAATGGCAAATTCAAACACAGGAACTTATTTAGGATCAACAATTTAGTTGCCATGTAATAATTTCTTTTCCTACAATTCTATAAAAATTCAGAATTTGAAACGAACTGTGTCCATGTCATGGATGCCCCTGCCAATATTAAGGGTTAAATGATACACATGTGCAACGTATCAATAAGATTCATGTGACACAGCCTACAATATGATACATTACTGATACACACATGAACTTGATGATCTTTCCAGCTTTAGAAGGTCTGTCAGTAGTAGGCGGTGCCCTTTATGGTATTGACATACTGCCTGTATTTCCAGTGTGCAGATTACAGACAGACATAGATGAAGCATCTATTTATATGCCATTTTCATCTATGACAAGATAACAAAATTAGTTCCAAACAGACTACCTGTTGTGGTCATTTCAATCTTTCCGACCATTAAGATTGCTCCATTTGATCTGATGCAAGACTCGCTCTGACCACCACACCCTTTGTTTTGCACTGAATGAATATTTTAAAAACATCTTACCAATTTCAAGTCCCACTTTAATTTGGAAGACATTATGATATTATCTTCTAAACAGAAGAAATAATGTGATTTCCTTGTGCAAGTTAAGTCTCATCTAAAACAAGTTCGGGCATGGTAATGTGGATGAATAGCAACAAAATCTGTCACACTGTGCTTCTTGCAGATGCAAAAAACTAATATGGCCACAGGTACTTGTTTTTCTTAGTTAAGGAAAATAACTGACAACACCCAGTCCCATTCTATCAAAAAATTAAATATCTCAACATAAAAAGAGACATTTCAATTTGTTCCCCATGTGCACATTAAATACTTTACAGGTCAATTAATGGCCACTTTTGCTCAAGTTTCTCTATTTCTTTTCCAACACTTCATGTTTCTCACACTGGGAAAAAGCTACATAAGTTCTGATTGGTGGTTAATGTTTACCCTGGACCGGAACAAACAATGACCACCAATGAGAATTCAATGTAACATATTTCACTGCATGTCACACAAGTAGTATGGCTTTTAAATTCAACCTAAGAAAACAATATATGAATCAACAAAGAAACATTGCATAACAACAAAAATGGTTATTAAATGATGAGTAAAGTATTTCATTATACATCTGGAGCACATTTGAAATGTCTGCTTTATGCTGAACATGCTGTCTGGATAAGATAATTAACATGGAATTGGCAAAGAGGAGAACAGATTGCAAACCACATCACTTTGGGTTAATCTATAGAAGGAGAAAGGATGTTGTCAATAGCCTTTTTCCACTTAACTAACAAAAATGAAAAACTGCCTGCAACATCTGCCTTAGATGAATTCTCAATTTAAAGAATAACATGAACGACTAATAATTATTCATAACTGCTGAAGATTTAAATAATTTGCATATGGTAAGCATCATTTTGTATTGATTCTCCACCTTGTTTTGATATGTGTATTGGTATGGTAAAAGTATTGCTATATTGATAAATCATTTCAACTCCAGCCAATATACTGCAATTCTCCTTAACTCTATATAAAATTTTGCCAGAAAACAGTAAAAATGGTTGTTGTGAGTTTAATGCCATTTTTCAGCACAAAATAGGATATACATGGCAGCCAGTATAACTGGTGGAGGAAGAATCAGTGAAAACCACAGTAAGAACCACTAACTGATGGGATGCTACTGGTGAGCTTTCTCACATACCCACATTAGCTGAGCCAGAGACTGAACGTACATGGACAGAGGTGAGACAGCAGTGATCGGTAAAGATGAGTACTTTAGATCACTTGGGCATCTGAGGTCCTGAAAACAGTAAATATCAAACTCAACTTAGGTCTTCTGTATGTAAAGCCTCATACCAAACTTGGTTTGAATCCAAGAATCCCTCAAAAAATATAGAGTGGGAAATCAAGAGCAAAGTTCAAAACTTAAATTGGGACATTCCTCTAAACAAATTTTTTCAAAACTGTGAAAATCAAACATAACCTAGGTCTTCTTAACATAAAGCCTGTACCAAGTGTGAATTAAATCCATGAAGTATTTTAAAACTTATTAAATGGAGTCAAATTTGAGGTGCAAAGTTCTCGACTGAACAGTGGAAATGATTCTGAACCATATTGCAAGAAAAAAGTGAAAATCAACCTTGGCTAACACTGTCATGAAACAGGTATAATTAATATATGCAGAACTCAATCACAACTCATCCAAAAGCTTGAAGACCTAAATCCAAAAAGGAATAGAGTTTCCAGTTGAGTATCAAGGTCATGCAGTCAGATGCAGGACCACCTAATTAATCTGTGTATATATATCACTTATTATAATTAATGTAAATAAAGCATCATACCAATTAGATATCAATCCACAAAGACCTCCAAAACTTATTGAGTGGAAACAAAATTTAATTGCAATGGTCCAAAGCAAAAAGGGGCCATAACCTTGTAAAATTCTGCACCACAAAAAAATTAAAACTTGGTCTTTATAATATAAAACCTAATATCAAATTTTATATCAACTCATTTTGTTCTTCTAAAGTTACTGAACAGACACAAAATATGTGACAGTTTGGACCAGGACACCTGGATATGGGTAAACTATATCCCTCCTCCACTGATTGGGGTGGGTGGGGGTGGGGGTGGTATAAAAATCTGAACTATCATTTAATTCATTGAAATAGGATAAAGCCCTGTTTCAACACCTGATATTTCAGAGAGTCAAATGTCTGAAGGTCTTGTATCATTGGAACAGATGAGGCCAATACAATGGGATGACTTCACAGCTGATTCGGATCCAACATTTCATTTGGATGAAAATGCAAGATAGACTTCCATCTTTAAAATTATTTCCTAAAGAAATAATCCAGTCATTCGTAACTGAAATGATCAGGTACATATATTTTTGGGACTCAATGATATGCACAAAACTTCAGCGTTTTTAATTTTATTTGGCACTAAAAATTATATATTTTGCATGGGACACAATTCATGCAGAAAATGTAGAAAGCATCTGCACTAACTCAAGAAACTTTCACTCAGGCAGCAGTTATGATGATCTGGGGTTCAGCCTAGCAACAGTTGTTAGAAGACACTTATTAACAGCCTCAGTTGCCAGGCTACTCCATACTTGCACAAAGTAAACAGTTAAATGCAGTTAACAGGAACTTGAGGCAGTGTTATATACAAGAGACCAAAAAAGCACCTTCTTTTTTTATGTATTACTATGTGGTATATATACCTAATTACAAAGTTTGTAAATGAAATAGCACAAAATATCTGACAGCAAAATACATTCAGCAGGAAAACTTACACAGAACTCCAATTTCATACAAATATCTTTAACAATAAACAAGCTACAAAATTTTAATTAAGAATATGATTGGTTTTAGGTCTGTCATGGAATAAAACAAACCAGACATTATACAAGACAATAAATTCTGAAAATGACTCATTTTTGACAACTTAATGTTATTGTAACTTTGGTTCTAATAGAGATATCTTAATAATTTAAACTTTTTTGAAGAGGTTTAGAAGAGCTATATTTTTTTTTTAAAATTTGGAATAAATTCATTCATTTTCAACATCTTACGATTTTTCTTTACCAGTGTTGTTAATTTTAGATGAAAGCAAGTGATACAAAGAGACAAACCATAATCAAAATTGTTCTGAATACTCTTAATGATTACTGAGATAAAGAAGAGTAAAATACTTCAAGTTTATGTGCACTGAAGAGAAAATTACCAAATTATTTAGCACAAAGAAATACATCAACCAGAATTTTAAATTATTATTTATTATAACAACATTTTTCCTGTCCCAAGACGGAGTATTATTACCATATGTCTCCATAAGCTAAATACATAAACCAGTAAAATGTGAAATGTGGGTCACAGTGACCTATTATTCAAAGGTTATGATATCAAAAGAGATGCATACAATTGTCCAGTTTAATGACTGCTATAGAACCAGAGCTGAAGAAATAACACTAAAATACAAAATTTCACCCAAATCAGTGAAGTGTAAAATATGCATCACTGAGACCTACATTTACAACAAAGGTTTAGCACTCATTAACACGCATATTCATCAAAGTTTCATGACTCAAGGTAGGAAAGTATGTACACTCAATGCAAAAAAAACTATGTGGTCATGAGTAAAACACAAAAATTTAACCTAAGACAGTTACATGTAAAATGTAGATCAGTGACCTTGAAGGGTGTGGTACTAATAAGGATGCATACAATCATCTAGTTTAATGATTGTAGCGTGAACAGTGCTTGAAAAATAATCGTAAAACATAAAACTGAAACAAAGCAATGCAAGAAATGTGTCATAGCTATGTACCTTACAGTGTGGGTGTAGTACTTATAAAGATGCATTGCCTCACCAAATTTCTTGATTCCTGGTTTACAGTATGCATAAAACCTATGCTGTCATCAGCTATAACGCAAAGACTTAACAAAGAATGTACAAATAATGCACATGTATATACAAAGTTAACCCCCTTGACCCCCTCCCCATGTGGTGACATGAAATCCACTCCAAACTGTTGCCTAAAAACAAAGAGGAAAGAATATTTGAGATGCAGGGAGGATGTATGAATGGACAAAGATACCATAGGTACTACAGTTGCTTTCCTCTACTTCTGTGAAAACAGAACATGACACTATTGACACAGTAAAAGAATACTATCCAAAATCCAACAGTTCTGTTTAAAGATCTCTTCTACTGCATTTCCATGCTTTCTAAATCTCTGCACCACCTGATTTTACTACACTTTATATGCACTGATGCATGAACAAAACAGAGTGTGTACAGACAGTGTCCAAAGATATTTTTCTTCTGATACAGGCCCTGGTCAAGTGACTTTAAAAAAGTCACTTGCCCCAACTTAAAATCCACTTGCCAGACAAGGCCATATTTCTGTACTATTATTTTGACACAAACAATCCTTCCAAAAATTTCAACAGTCTGTCCCTTATACTTGTGACACTGTTCAAGAGACTGAATACTCTTTCACATTCTGCTGTCACGGGGCTCACAATTAACAATACTGCCAACAATTTCACAATTTCTACATAATCAGGTATGGAATGTGGCATACACTTCAGTTTTTGCAATCTTTGTATGCCTTCAATTCTGCCTTCAGGTTGATACATGTATTTATTATCATCTGCAGGTATGAATATTTTGGGACCTTGGAGTAGTTTCATAATCTGAATACAGAAAAACATCTCCATTTTTCTGGATCAATGTTGAAAGCAGAAATGAACTCAGAAAGGCATTTGTCTTTTTTTTTTCCATCTCAACAGTATAAAACAGTAACTTCAAGTTCATAATTAATTACGTGATACAGCTCTCCCCCATTATAACTTGTCTCACTATAATGTGATTCTGAGTTTAACACAGTAGCAGTTTGGACCCCAAAATAAAAATGTAAAAATTATAATTTAAAAAAAAAAGTTAAAATAATTTTTGACATCTATCAGCTGAAACCTTCACAACAACTACTGTACTTGATTTCAACATTACCAGAAAACATTTTTAAGATCATGGTTAACTCTTATTAGCCCCTGTTGTATTCAGTCAAGGTAAGATATTGTATTCCTAACAGGCTATTGAACATCTGAAATTACCCAAGTCTCTAATAAGTCTTAATTGTCATTGGTCTGTATCAACTATCGTACCTGGCTAAAGTAGACACAGCTGTCAAATTTACCTTTAGCACTAAAGCCACTCCAGCAGATCAGTGACTTTATCTCTTTAAACACAGCTCATTGATTATACAAAGACCGGCTTGTTGTCAACCACTGCTGAATGACATATGGAAAAAGGTCAAAGGATTAGCAGCAGCATGTCTTTTGAACTTGCCACTGCTTTCTAGAATCTGATGCAGTGCAACACTGATGAGATTTTCGTTTGCATGCTGTAGCTACAGTACGAATAAGGTCTATTGAAACAATTAAGTATCACTTTCCAGTGAAATCAGATTTAAAAGTGAATTTAGTTTTCTCAGTATGTACAAGTGTATCAAGACCTTTATTCTTGCAATGGAGACATCCAGGAAAAGGAAAGCTTTATTTATCAACAGGATTGTGATTTTATGGGATTCATGGAGGAGGATGTTGAAGAGGTTGAAGATGTGCTATGGGAACATTTTAACTCATTTTACCATGTTTGGCACAGGATCAAAATTTGTAAGATTGATGCTGACATTAAGCTCTTCCTAAGTGCCAAAAGAGAAAATACAGGAAGTGGGATCTACTATTAACAGTAACCAGGAGAACCCACCGAAAACACTAAATGCTGTTTCCAAAGCCATATTGGCATTTGAGAAAGGATTGATGTGGCTAGAAACCCAGGATACTGAGCCCTTGAAAATTATGCAGCTAAGAAATATCATAGACTTTGTAAAAAAAAAAGAAAAAAGAACAAGAACAAGCTGGTCTAAAAAATCCTAAAATCCTGAAATACTGCCAGCAGGAAAACAGCTAATAAATGTTCATTTATTTAATTGCATAATGGGTGTATAGAAGTGGTAAATATGTGATTGTGATCTCCTAAATAAAAAGGAAAGCAGCTTTTAATGTCAGGATGCATTGGCTTGAAGAGCAAGCTAAATTTAATCATTTTTTGAGAGTGATTACAACATTTTTAATCATTTTAATCTTTATGCAGCTGTAACTGGCAAGTATATTTATTAAACTGAGGCATTTATGTCATTGTTTTCAATATGGGTTGAAAGAAGCAATCTTTATCTTGGTAGACTTTTATTTACTTTTTAAAATATTAGTATAGACATTAAATGTATAAATACCATACAGTGAAAAAAAAACAATTTATATAATCTGTCAGTATTACTAAGCATTTGACTGGTGTTTTGTTTACACCCATCCCCCAAACATACAATTACACTCAACATTTTTGATCATTTACACTATTCCACTGTTCAGTACATAACACGGTTGGCAGTTATGGACCCTGATAATCACGTTATAATGGGGAAGAGCTGTAGCTCTGTGGATGTGTCACAATTACAGAAAACACTTACTGCAGATTAATAAAATTAACAAGTACCAACTCTCTGACTTAAAAGGACTAAGATGTAATGATCTTAGTTCCTTTAGGATAAAAAACATTGTATTGGTGGCAGTGATGTGGGCTTTTATAAATCACTAATCCTCCAGCTGCTCATTATATTTAACCAGTGTTCAAGTCAGCATCACAATGGGGCAGCTTATTATTAATTCATACAGTACAAGTAAGCACTAATTGTAAGTACCAAGGAAATACAGAAAACAGAAACAGTACTGTTCCCCATTCATATATCACATGCTTTGCATTTTACACAAGTATATTGCTTTTGATACTATTAAGCAAATGATTTTCATCAAGTGGCTGGGCCTTCAAATGGAGTCCCATGAACTTCAAAATGAAAATGCTGCATTTTGTCGGCAGGCTCAAGGTTTCTTTCAGGCAAATTAAATAACATTTTCTGAGGGCAGGCCCCAATGGGTGACTCATTCTGAATACAGCAGGAGCCCAATCTAGATTTAAAAGCACCTCAGGCATTGGAATATCTGATTATTTTTAGCTCTGATACATCAACATAATCATGTAGGCACCTTTATTAACCTTATATAAAATGTTAATTGTTGTTGTAAATGTTAATAATCAAGTAGTTTTACCAGTCTGTTTATTCCTAACTGTTAAGTATTCTGTACCCTAGTTATCACAAAATTTCTCGACAAAATAGAGAGATTGGTATGGACTTTTACAATGGCAGACTAGCACTAAATTAGGTCAAGGAAAGCATATGTCAGGTCTAATCATTACCAATGTACGGGGTAGTTCCATTTTCAACATGTGGTGCTTTCACTGTAACATCATTGTGTGATATTCAATCCAGTTTAAACTGAATCACACATCTTGCTTGGCATCATCTGAAAATGCTGACATACTGTAACACTGACTCTGCTGTATGTATTTCTTGGAGCATTTATATATAGATCTTCCAAGCAAATTGAGCAATGAGGAGTAAAATAAAGTGAACAAATGCAATTTAAAGATACCTGTAATCAAATTCTAAATAATTACGCCTGTAACTTAAAGATTGGTCACAAATGCCTACATGACTATATGTCTTGTACATAAGCGAAGATCTCATTTACTGTTATACCTCCCATTCTACATGTACAGCTAAGCCAAAATAATGGGTTAATCCTAGGTTCCAAATAATGATGGAAGAGGCCATCAAAAAGTAATGAATAAATAGGAATAACAAGTGAATTCTGTTAAGATTTGACCCATCTACCAAGTTAAGCTCACTGAAAGTGCACACTGATGATATCTGATTGTAACCTTTGTCACCAAGTTGTAAAGTTACATGACAGACATGGAAAGTAACCAAGATTCATGACTTTATCTCGGTGGGAATTAGAGTAAAAATGCAGAAATGGGTGACAGATTTATCCATGATTTTGACCCTGGATAGAAAACTTTAATCATGATACAAGAGTTGCCATCAAACTTTGAAAGAAAAGTGTACCATGGTTCAACCCTGTACCTCAAACTGCTTTGAAACAAAAGAAACTTTCAAATATTGTATGAACTTTACCCTGTAGTATCCCTAACTATAAAAACATCTGGTGATAATAAATTTCATCAATTTATCACAAACAGCTCTTACACTAAATTGGATGGGACAATACATCTAAACCTAAAATACTGATATGTGACTTTAACCTTGAAGATTCCAATGCAAGTTTCATCCTTTAATCTCAGTGGGTTTGAAAGCTACAAAATGTTAAGGAAGTTGACGAAAACTTTATATACTGAACCTGACTTTGACCATCAATTGGGTATGCAACACACCTACTGATGATGTACAAATATACCAAGTTTCATCCCTTAATCTCAAAGGGCTTACAAGTTACACGGCAAAAACAAAAGTGTGACAGATGGATAGATAGAGAGAGAAAGGAAATTCTAATGCTGTGTACCCCACTTTTAGTGAAAAGGTAGGGGACAACTATTTATCTCATGAAATAAAACACTGTATGGCTTTGCACAATTTTTCCCAGACTGAATCTCTTCATTGCTGATAGTGAAATTCTCAAATACCATCCTGGTATAAACCTCAGCCTGCACATTACACACAAATAAAGCTATTCTTATCAACTTTTGATGTATTCATACCCTCTACTCCTTGACTTTAGCCCCAGATCTTCACAAAGTCTATGGATGTATGCCCTTTCTGTAGCTGTAAGTGAGGAAGGGAACTCCAGTTCTGAAAAATAAAGCCATAAGATTAAAAACTAAAGCTAAAATCAACAAGTTCTACATTATTCTCACTAAGATGCATCCCCTCACCAAATTTCTTGATCCCAGGTATAACAGTACTTACTTTATAATGGATGCAAAAAAATCTGTGGTCATGACCTAATACAAAATCTTTACCTAAGCCAGTAAAATACAAAATGCAGGTCACAGTCAACTTCTTTTCATCGAAGTGGGCTCTAACAGAGATATATTAAATCACTTAGTTTGATGACTCTAGCATGAAAAGAACTTGAGAAATAAAACATAAAATTAAAAAAAATTCAGTCAAGCATAAAATATGGGTCAGTGACCTAATTTAATAATAACGGCATAGTAAAACTTGAACAAGATGCATATCCTCATCAGGTTTCATCATCTAAGTTATACCATTATGTATACAGAGTGCAACAAGAGTAACATCAACAGCCCATTATCAGACTGCCCCATATTCAACAGTCCTCTATGTAGGTATCAGCAGGATATGACTTACCGGTACTCTGGAGATTATTGACCAATGGGTCACAATGACCTCAACCTTTGGTCAAGGAAGCATTCTTGAACTAAATTTAATGTGCAGAAACCATTATTTTCTTATTAGAATTACCATGGCCACAACCTTTTAACCTTAGAGCCCAGAAGCTATAGGTTTCTTTATTATCCTAAGTGCAAGTCATGCATAAAGTTTGGTCAAGAACTTGTCACAAAACAAGAGTTATTCAATTGCTGCTGTCAAGTATTAGCTGGAGAGGTACTCTGTTGAATTTGAAATCTTCATATGAACCAACATATAGTTACATTATTCTGTTGACATTTTCAAAAGTTAAAAAATTGGTTTTTGATTCCAGTGTGAATGTCTGTCTGTGCAGAGAAACCCTTCTTATAATATGCAGTTTGAAGAAGCCATTGCTTCAACACAAACATGAGCTCTGAAGTTTTAACTGTTATTTTCTTGGGGTGATGGCGGAGAGGTTCATCAGATGCTATCAATGTCCCAACTCGAATCAAGAGAAACTTCAAATGTTGCTATTCAATCAATGGTCTACAGAGATGTGTCCTAAGTATAAGAGACTCCAAGTTATCAATGACATGTTCAGTAACCAGATCCATGTCAGAAATCCAAGGATTGGGAACTTTAATTTCTTGTCACCATACAAATTGCCATTGTCTTGAGTGCATATGAACAGACTTCTGGTCATGTGCAATCAGACAGTGGGAATGAAGCATCGAAAACGTCAACAGACACACAAAAAAACCATCTTGGTCATGAAGACTAAAGTAGACAACCTTAGACAGAGCAAAGCTGTCTGACTTCATTTTAGCTTGTTTCTGCTTCATAGATTTTTATTACAGGAGTCAAGTTTTCATTGTATGAGTTCTCATGCATAACTAATTTTATACTGTGTGACATACAATCAATTTTGAATGATTAGCACACTTGAATGTATTCTGCAAAACTGTTTTTCTTTGAGCCATAGTGATCATAGCCTTTATTACCCAAAACCAATAGGCCTAATCCATATCTAAATTGGAAGCCCTCCACAAACTTGGTCAGGGCCCCAAGTGGCGGAGTGGTCTAAAGCGCTCACCATTATGAATCACTGCCATCTCACTTCTGTCTGTGTGGGTTCAAGTCTCGGGTTTGGTCAATGTGGGTATGTGAGAAAGCTTCCCAGCAGCTTCTCATGGGTCTATGGTTCTTTCCAGGGTTTTTCTGGGTTCCTCCACCCACCTACCCACCCACCCCCACCCCACACACACACATATATACTGGCCGCCATGTATAGCCTATCTTGTGCTGAAAAATGGCGTTAAACCCTAAAACAACAACAACACGCTTGGTCAAAGATTCACAATCTGTAAGTAAAGTTATGCAGAAAAGGACTTTGTTTCAGTCATGGTGATCCCAAAGTTAGTAGGCTTCTTTGTACTCAGTGGATAATCCACAAACTTTGGTGAAGGTATGTTGCTGAGAACTGATATTTTCAAGCATAAACCAATTTTCTTCTTTCAGCCACTGTTGCCTTGACATTTAACACCAAGATCAATAGACACTGTCCTAATCCACAAGTGCAAGCCATGTACAAAGTTTTGTTCACATTTTTGTTGTAGAAATAAAAGTCATTTTGCAAAAACTATTTTTTCTTCTTTCAGTCGCAGCATCCTTGATAATTAACTGTTTGACTTCAAAATTTAAAGGCATCCTCCATACCCCAATTGTAAGCCATCAGCAACATTTGGTACTGGTCTGTGATGCAGAACTTGAGTTACTATGCAGAAACCATTATTATTCTTTTACTCAATTACATGACCTCTGATCTTCTAACCATGATATCCATGGACTTTTTCCATACCCCAAGTGAAAACCATCCACAAAGTTTGGTAATTGAAGATAATGGACAACTTGAGTTATTGTGTAGAAACGATTTTTTCTTCTTTTAGTCAGTAGCCTTGACATTTGACCTTCTGACCCCAAAACCAATAGGGTTCTTATTGAACCCATGTGCAAACCATCCAGAAAAATTGGTAACTGTTGGTTGAGAACTCAGACTATGTGCTGAAATTACCATTCTTCTTTCAGTCAGTGACCCTGACCAATGAGCCAGTAAAAATGGAGTTTATCCTTACTACAAATGCAAGCCACCCTCGAAGTTTAGATACCAAAGTTGTTGTGCAGAAATGAAATCACAGAATTCTGGAACTTCAACTAGTTGATAAAGCCTTAAACTCTTCCTAAAAGATAAAAGTGGTCCACAAATATTTTTAACTTACCTAAAATTTAGTGGTATTTAAGAGTGAAATAAGAGCCAAAGCATTCCATCAACTGGAAGTAGCAGGTAAAGATTTTAAAATAACATGGGCTCTTCGAGTGAGCTTAACCATTCTGGGGTAGAATAGGCAGCAAAAAGTAGCCAGCTCCTCTGTCAGATTTAAGTGGGAAAACTACCCAGCTACTGGCACTTAGAAAGTGCCCTGTGAGTATTTGAGATGCCAGAGTTGCAACAGGAAACAATTTGATCAGAGATTTAAACAAACATGTTCAGCTTGGAAACAGACTTGATCCCAAGGTTTCAGTGTTTTCATATTGCCAAGTTCAACCAATAAAACTGCAAAAATTTCATAAGATATGCAGATTTGCATTTTGAAACCTATGTCATTCTGACCACTGAAATAAACATTGCATTCAAATGTATTGTGATTTAGGCACGACCTAATTTTAAGCCATAAAAGGCCATGCAAGTTAACTTTCACACAAACTTTGGTTATATGTTTTCAAAGATTTCTTCTAGAATATCAAAATTTGTACAGTTATGGAGTTGACCAGAGGGCAATAACTTGGCTAGATACTGATGAAAAATGCCATTCATCAAACCTGTCAGTGAGAATGTTTCTGGTTAGCATCCAACAGGAGATGTACATGATGGAGCATTATCAATATTTTGCAGCATTTTTGCATTTTTATATGTTAAAAAAGACGGGTACCAATTATCAAATGTTGCAACAAATAATTTGTGTATGAAACCCATTAGTGAACCGAGTAAGCCAAAGCTCTGTGTCGAATCTGGTTGCAATCCTATAAGAAATGTGCACTTTTGAGATTTAGAAAGAAATATTACTGTAGTTCCTTGGTCAAACTATTAGCCGAGTTGCTCCTCTGGTTAAAAACACCTAACTAAGCTTGAGATTGCTCACCTGGCTGACACCTACCTCACAGCCAAATGCCTGGGTAGTTGGCCAAGAAGACTTATACTATGATGTTGACAATTAAAAGCTTTTTACACTTTTTAGAAATGACATCCATAATTCACAGCTGACTGGCTATTTTAAGGGCCTTATTCTAGTATGCTTTCTGTAAAATTTGGTCAACTTCTGCTGACCAGTTTCAACAAAAAATGGCTTTTCTAATTTTGCTAACAGAGGCCAAACATTACTGGGGATCATCATTTGAAAAAAGTCTGGAATGCCTTCATGTAAGAATGCTTTCTATAAAATTTGGTAGAATTCTTCTCAGCAGTTTTTCTGTAATTTAAAGGTTTATCTCATTTTTGTAACAGTGGCCATATCTGATGATGGCTCATCAACAACTGCACAAAACTGTGAGGTCTTTATTCTAGAATTGTTATGTCTAATTTGGTCACATTTTTAAGTGTGATCTTTTTTGGAAGTCATTTTAAGGTTTTTCTATTATTAATAGCAACAACAGCCATATCTGCTAGAAGATGAGCACTGAGTCTAAAGTCTTGCAAGGCCTTCATGCCCGGATGAATTCTGTCAAATTTGGTCAAATACTTTTAAATGGTATTTGTGAAGAAGTCTTTTGGAGATTTTGCTATTGTCAGCATCAACAGACATTTGTACAAACCAGAACTGCCTTATTTCCAGGATACCTTCTGACATATTTTGAAAAATACCATTTTTGAGAAGTCTCTTGAAGATTTTTCTATTATTTGGTAAAGATGGTAATACTGAAGCAGATCAGCACTATTTATATAAACCTGAAAAGCCTTTATGCCAGGATGCATTTTTTTTTAGAAGAGGCATTTAAATTTTTAGCAATAGTTACCATATTTGACAGCAGACTGGTATTATTTGAAAAAACTTGAAAGATTACATGTTGGTAAGCTCTATGCCAAGTTTTGCAATTGATCCAGTGGGTTTTGAAAAAAAGTGCAAAATAGCCATTGCTGACTTATGACATAGAACAGATCCAAACCAGATACATTACCACAAGTTCACTTGGTCATATGGTCAGTTAAGCTAAACATTAAATGAATTTTAGCATAATATTTCCCCAAAACTGTATGGCAGTTCATGAGCAAATCTGAAAATTCTCAAAGCATTATCCACCTTTCTGTTCCTCATTCATGCGAAATCGTTCCACAGCAAGGTGCACTCCAATTTTAACCTCCTCACTGATACAGACTGGCTGATTAGGTCGTGGCCCACGATCTCGATTTTGATCGCTCCAGCCAGAGGAATTGCTCTTGATGCTTTGTACGCTGCTGGTACTTGCAGGCCTTGGCAAAGGAGAGGGGGCCAATGGCTGGGACATCTTTCCTGACAGGTTATAATGAAAACTGAACAATATTTTTTTAGAAAGTATGTAAATATAGATGTACACTACTAAAACTATTGAGAACTACTTCAGCAATCATACAACTTTTGAAGAAACAAACATATGTTCACAAAAAATTTATTGCCTGAAAATGGATTCAAGTTCAAAACTTACCTGTAAAGATGGAGAACATCAAGACTATATCACAGAGCTGGGTACCACAAAAAATTCTGTACCACGGTATTTCTGAATGTACCATGATACATACCACGGTATACTGCAATAATATTAGAACCAATAATTCAATGTTTTGGAGCAGGGGCCTGACAAGTTTTTGTTCAATTTCCGTTTGTCTATAGCTGGAAAAATATCTAACAAAAATAACACTGTATTATATTCATGATATTATTTGGAAAACAACCCACCCAACCACAAAATTAAATGGCCAGTACATACAGTAGATGAATTTGCTATGTGTATGTTAATTGCTATATAAGTTCTAAAAGCTGTAACTAAAGTGAAATGATTAGGGTTACATAATATCTTATACTGTGAAAGACATCATGCTGACATTAGAGAGCCTACTGATAAAAATAGGATTGAGTAGGATGCCACCTGGGCAAGATATTTAAAAGAAAGGGCAAGCAAACATAAAACAAATAAATGAGAACATATTTGGTGGACTTCAGTACTTATGTAAAGTTCAGACAGAAAACAAGTGTGCTACGATTTTAGTCTTACAAAGGAATACATATACTTAACACATTCACATACACTAGTAACTAACTAATATACAACGTGATTGTTGTTGTTATTGTTGTTTTGGAGTTTTTTAAAATTGGAAAGTTGGATTTGGCCCAAATAAGCTTCATCACATTCCATTTGCCCATCATGTTGGCATGACTCATGTCAAGCATGTGATTAAAGGATCATAAATATATTTATAAAATTCACCATTAATTTGTGACAGATAAAACTGTTTTCTATAATTTTTTGAACTACTTTCTCATGAGTCATGAAAACATGCTGTTATTATCATTAAACTTGTAATAAGATTCCAAGGGAATTTCCATACATTTCCTACTGACAGGAACCATCAATACACCAGTACTGTGAAAAAGTATACTGCGCACCTCTACTATATCAACACCATGGTAGGATATAAACATGTTATTGCCAAAATATTACATTTAAAGAGATTCCTTTATAAAATACAGCACCACATTCTTCTCCTTATCATACAATTCATCTATAAAAGCAATAGGTCCTTCCTAGTTGCACTTGAGCAAAACCCCTCAATAAACAGATCTAACAAAAACTGACTCTTTCTGAAATGTGGTGCATGTCTCCGGACGAAGAGGTATTTTCAAAAAAACAGCAACAAAGTGTAGTCATACTATTGTATCCTGTCCTGCAGCAACAATTGAAACATTTTTTACGATTATTTACAGTCTGCAATCTGTTTCTACAAGACCATTCTGTGTTCCCAAAACAAGAAGTCACTTCTCCCTCTGGTGATACAAAGTGAGCAACATTCAAGGAAACTTTATCAATTTAGCACTATTTTAGTAATGTTGTTTATTATTATTATTAACAATAGTATTAGTATTATTATATCTCTGGCATGCAATTACATTATCCATTGAACTAAAGGCTGGGAGTATGACAGTGAATATGTGAGACACTACATAAAAGGCTAAAGTTCTCTTTAAAACTTCTTCTCTGGTTTAAACATTACATGGTTTTTGTGGATAAGTCACCAATTTACATTTTGTCTTGCGATGACCTTGACCTTCAGACAGATGGTGTGGTTATAGTATGTGGCACTTTAAGTAATCATGATATAAAACTGGTTACACTTTTATTTTAAAATAACTTTAACATTTCAGAAGTTATACCACAGACAATGATACATGTCAGGAGTTACATCTTCCATTGTTGTGATCTTCACCTTGGAAAGCAACACAGTCTAAGCATGATACATAAATGGCTAAAATTATATTAAAACATTTTTGTTGGTTGAAAAGTTATACTCAGGACAATGATACAAGTTGGAGAACTACCTTTTCCCTTACTGTGACCTTGATCTTTGGCTTGGGCATGGTTATGGCATGCAACTAACTATACATGCTATATAAACTGCTACAATTTCATTAAAATAATTTCATTGGCTCAAAAGGTATATTCTGAACAAGGATACAAGCCTGAGAATTATAGATGACTTTGACCTTTTGACAGGGCACCTGGCCATGCTATACAGTTTAATGAAAATCTCCTCAGCTATTACAAGTTATGGACCAGACAATCAAACCTAAATTGATTGGTCCGACAGAAAGATGGATGCACGCATGCATGGACAATGCCTAACATAATATGCCTGACTTAAGACAGGTGTATAAAAACTGATACTGATGTTTATGTAAAGTTCATCATAAAAAAATCTAACATTACCTGATACCTTACACTAGTCTTGTACTATGCAAGAAACATAAAACCTGTCTTGACCTATATTCAGTACAAATGGAAGTACATTTGGTTCAATACTTGTACCATTTACTAAGTACTGATACTTAAGAAAAGTTTAAAAAATTCTGGCTTATATACAAGATCACAAGGTGATAAACATACATCAATAATTTGAGACAGTACTTAACTGGCAAAATATTTTGGACATAAGAAGCGTTGGAGATGTCCTTCTTGAAAATTATTAAAACTGAGGGGACACCTGCTATAATGCTATAGCTGTGATCCATAATTGACAACCATGGTATTTACCAAATGGTATTCAGATAGAACCCATGTTCTGTGAAAAAAATCACTGCTGCATAACATTATGGTCTATAAGCTAAGGTTTCGGAAACTTCACTAAATTATATTTATCTGTCAGCATTGATGTTTTGAGTAGTTTCAGGGAATAGTGAAAATCTAAGACAAAAACTCCAGAGTCATGAATCATCTATTTTTTTAACCCAAAGTTCATGTTATAATTAAGTCCATAATAGCAGGGTTCTCCTGTATGAGATAAATTTCAATAAAATAATAATCATTATGACAGTAATACTAGGATCTATCCTTCTTACCTAGATAAAATGTACAGAATGAAGAGTTCTTCAATGTATCTTATTTCTGTAACATTTAACAATTTACACATTTATGATATGAAATAAATGAGATTTTAATCTTTCAGACGTAATTGTTGAGCACTGATAACAGAAGCTAACTTGTGGTGGAAATGATTAGGTTATACTGAGGCTATTCCAGCAATGCGAGAATAAAAATTTTTGAAGATGACATTGCCTTACAGTTTGTGGGGTTTTTTATGGGGAGCAAGAGTATGACGTCAAGAACGTCATATGGGAGGCACAGGTAAGAGGGTTAAATTTTTATATGGGAAGCAATGGGTTAATTAGCGAATGCCAAGTTCTTTTCATTATCTTTGGTTCTGTTTGTAATGCATTCCATATCTCACTGACTGACAAATGTGAAACATACTCTATACATATCTTAAATGGTATAATGCATCAAGATTGAAGGGAACAGTGTAGGTGTCAATATGACTGCTTCAATTGGCCTCTTTAAATATTGCGCAGATTTTGAAACTGACTCTAACAGTGAATCTGTACATTTCCTTATCATATCTGTGGTCACTTTTCTGCTTGCCAACATGAGAATTATGCACATATTGACAGGTACAAAAAAAAAAAAAAAAAGAATAAAATGAAGAAAAAAAAGACTAATGAATTTTTAATTCATTCCAATGTGAACTTTCTGAATTTCAATATCAATATAATCATTCTTTATCATGTGGGATTGAGGAAGTTGTGCAATTTATCATTGATAAATATCACAAGTCAGCCTGATATATGTTGTTTCAGTGTAAAAAAAATAAAAGAAAACAACCTTTTTGGTAGGATAAACAATGTGATCTCTTCAAAAGGCAAAAAACATTCTCTCCATAAATTTTGGATTTAATAGTTCCATTCAAAATCTGACAAAAATGTGTACCAATAGACTAAAAAATATGATTCGCATGAAAATAGAGAATTATAAAAAGTACACAAAGAAATAGGAATTAAAAGAATGAGGGCCAGATGCCTCAAAGTTTTGGAAGCTGATCAAACAAACATGTACATGCAAAGCATGCAGTAACGGCATAATTTTGTGTCATCAATGGTACTTAGACTGTTACTGTATCAGAGTGATTCAGAAATTAACCACCATTTAAATTTTATGGCTGAAACCCCTGATGTTTCTGAAACTCCTATATCTGAAGCTGAAGTTCTCAAAAGTATCAGAACCCTAATCTCAGGAAAGTCTAGTGGACTGCATGGAATAATAGCCGAAATGACAAAAAACATGGCTCCAAATATATGTCCTTATTTAGTCAAATTATTTAACACAATTTTTGGCACTAGGCACTTCCCTAAACAATGGGGTGAAAGCATTTTCCTCCCATTACACAAAATAGGCTTTTCAGATAACCCTAACAATTACAGGGGAATCTTTCTCACTGATATCTTGAATACAATTTTAAAACAACACCTCATTTAGTGGTATGAAGCCAATAATAAAACTGAAGAAGGTCAGCTGGGATTCTGCAAAGGCTACTCAGCAATAGAAAATATTTTTTTCACTTAAAGCAATGGTTCAGAAATACCTGAGTAAAAAGAGATTGTTTTTATTGTCTTTATGTAGACTTTTTCAAGACTTCTGATTCTAATGACACTAAAAACTTACCAACTTCTTTAGTCAGCATAGGTATCTGTGGAAAGCTTTCAAAGTTCTAGACTCAATGTACAAAAACTGGGTTTTCAACAGACATGTACCCTCAGGTTTTGACACGTAGAATTTTAAAATGACCCATTTTTAACGCACAAAAATTTCGACTTGTGCATCTTCTTGATGCACACAGATTTTGGCTGGAATGTCAATCTTAATTACCCTTGATTCGCTTCCAGCTTAGTTTCTTACTAAGAGTACGCTGTCCATAACAAATTTACTGTAGGAGGCATTGATTGACATCTGCTCGACAATAGTCTAGACCTTGTTATATTGTTACAGGTTAGACCCCCAGCCCTCGATTCACTGACATAAACCCCTAATTTTCTTTGTAATGAGCTCCTGTGGTCAGAACTGGAGCATATCATTATGGTGGCTTGCGAAGCTGGTCTTCAACGGAAGTGGACCAACTTTAATTGTTTTATTGGCAAGCTGCTTCATTTAGCAGGATGCTTAAAAATTCGGAATCGTTTATGACTTCATTGGATTCATTTCTGATAAAATATCAGCATTTGTTTGATCGCACTTTAAATTATAATCAGTTAGACAAAACAGGAATATATGGCTTCTCGCTAATCCAGTTTTCTGCGTGGGATTGTGTTTTATCAGCAATTAATTTCCTGAAATCAGCAAACGTTTTAAGTAATGGATCATTCAGAAAAAAACTGAACAGACATAACACTCAGTGCATACATCTGAACTTTAAAATCACAATGGCGCAAAGAAGTATATTTTCTTTTCTGTCTCTGTGTGGCGGTGATAAATTTTCTGACCCTGAGACTCCAAAGAAACAAATATTGTCAACTCTGAGGAGGAGTAGTCAATCTCCAAAATTTGTTACAAAATTTAAGAATGAGTGGAAAAGTGAACTGACAATTCTGTGACGTACATCTTTGATATCTGATTAATATATAACCTTCAGAGCTGTATGGGTACATTTTTGCATATAAAATGATCTGAGCAGTTGATAATAGAATATGTTGAAAAGTTGAAAATATAATAAAGTATAAAATAATCCTCTTTCTGTTTCATATACAAAAAAATACACACAATAACATATTGTTACAAAGAGAAACACTTTTACAAAAATGACATTGTATATTTCTTACAAAATACTATACAGGTATTTCTCAATTATTCAGCATGAGACAATAAATCTTAAACATCATCTGTTTCCACCAATAACGAGAAATCTCATCTATGGGCTCACGACTGTCCAAAAGAATTGACTCTCGAGATTTTAGTTTTGACTCTTGAGATTTTAATTTTGACTCCTGAGATTTTGGGGTCAAGGGCCAACTGACTTCAGTTTGGAAATCTATTGAGAACCTTGAAAAATCTAAGTTCATGGGTGCTGATGAAAGGGCATAATACAGAATTCTTCACTGGTAATATTGGTACCAGACAAGGATGCATATTAAGCCCTCTTCTGTTCAATCTAGTTATAAATGATCTTGACCTCCAACAAAACTGACATAAAAATGGTATTTTTATTACACATGAAATAACTGACATTACTACACTTGTATGCAGATGATCTTGCAAACTGTGCTGGTACAGTTGATTCTTTACAAAGGCATATTAATATTTTGGAGACATTTTGTGAAAACAGTGGAATGTGTGTTAATTTAGACAGAACTAAAATTATTGTATTCAGAAATGGTGGAATGTTGTGGAGTAACAAGAAGTGGTATTATAAGGGTCAACAAATCCAAACTGTATCTGGGTATAAACACATGGGGTAATATTTCACCCCTAAACTTATATGGGTAAAAGCAAAGCAAGAACTTGCAATTCAAGCAAACACGTCTCTACATACAGTATTAGTCAAAATAAATTAGGAAAAGTTTCCATGACAGAAGCTTTCAAACTATTTTGATGCTATGATCACACCGGTATTAACCTATACATGTACTCCTGAAACATGGGGGTATGAATATTTGAATACAATTGAAAAGGTAAATGATAGGGTCTGCACAAGACTTCAGAACCTTCAGAGACATAAATACTCCCTTCCGCCATGAGGAGAATGTAGAAGACAATCTCTTTAACCATATAAACGCACTAAGTATTGGATTTGGTTGATTAGAATCTAAGACAATGTTATATTATGCTGAAAGAAATAAATAAATCGGGTAAACATTACATGGATTTCGAAAGTTAAAAACATACTATTCAGACAGGGATTTGGCTATAGTTGGTTCACACAGGATGTAGCAGATGAAAAAGTATTTCTGTTGAATTTCAGATGTCTTACAATTTTATTCAGGATTGGAATTCAACCATAAATAAATCACAAGGCATATCACTATATAAAATTTTATGATAATTTTCTGTTCAGTTTTATACAACCATAAATTTAAATATCCATCTACAAAATGCATTAAGCAGATTCCATTGTTCCGCTCTTAATTTAGCTATGGAAGAAGGACAGTATAATGGCATCCCCCTAAATCAATGAATATGTATGTTATGTGATAAAAGCCAAATTGAAGATGAATATCACTTTATTCTATAATGCCCTTTCTTTTGTGGATCTTAGAAACAAATTCATACTAGAAATTTTCAGCAATAAACACATATGTGAAGAAATCTTCCATTCACTGATGAAGTGTAAGAACCATATCATAATATCTCAACTCACACAATACATGTATGTGTTTTCATTATTCCACAGAAGAGATCACATGTTCATGTAACTAAATTATTTTATTTTGTTATTTTTTTCTCTACCTATATGGAAGATCACAACTATGTAGATATATAATGCTAGTTCTGTTTCATCTTCTACATATATTGCTATATTTTGTCTTTCATTTTCACCAACTGTGTTAAATCTATGTGTAATTTGGCACTCTATATCATTACAAAATTATTTTGTAACTGAAGTATTATGAGCCTATGGCCAACATTACCAATAAACTATTGTCATTGTCAATACTTACAAGCAAGCTGCATATATATTACATTTATGCATATATAAAGTTTTATTTAGGCTAATTAGCTAATGCAAGTACTTTTCATTATCTTAGGTTGCCACTTTAAGCAGCAATGACAATTCGTAAACATTTCTGCAATACATACAATAAACTGACTTGTTTACTTGTTTTCATTTCACTTCTTTTCCTTACTTCTTATATCGCTTGCAGTTCTGTAAATATTAATCTGCCAAAGTTTATATCTTTGGGTAATATCCATCCTTCGTTCATAATATCTGCTTAAAGATAATGAAAAGCACTTGATATCAGTTAATTATCCTAAATACAGTGGTCCCCCTCTTACACGGCCACCCCTTCTGCATTGGGAAAGTGGCCTTAAAAGACGGGTGGTCTTTCCAGAGGGGGACTATATTTGTGAGATGTGTATGTATATGTGTATATAGTAGGAAAGCTACATATAACTTAAAAGCAGTTAATATATTCATTTAAAAGTAGCAATAATTATTAAAATGTTCTTCTTGTCTTAAAAACAGAGTTATTTCAAGTAACATAAATTAATAGTTCTTATTCTAAGACGTGAAATGTGAGTGGGATATTGTTGGCATGCGCATTACAAAACCATTGAAAAACGTTATTTAAATCTTGTTACATACGTTGTTTCGCGTTTAAAATCATTCTCTTTCCATTTACTCCATTTTTCCGACTGCTAGAGAATATTCTCCTTATCTTTTATGATCTTGTTTTTATGTGTCTTCCCAACATAAAATCTTTCGGCAGGTGAACTCTCCCCATTGTCGTCAAGTCAACTTTCACATTTTCTTCTAAAGTATTATTTCTTCGTTTACGTGGTGACATGTTAAAGTTTTGTAATGATTTATTCCTATGTTGCATATTGTACAGTACTGCAATTTAATTTTGCAGATGAAACTTTTGTACCCGAAAAACCTTGTTATATATACTGTCACGTGATTTTTCAATCTTTGTCTGGTACCCTGTTTTGTTCAAAATTGATTGTTTTTGTGTGTATGTGTTAATCCGCAAAATCTATTTTTAGCCTATCTGACCCTGTTATGATCTTGATAATTACGTCGGTCGAAATCGTCAATTGAAAACAAAAATAAACCCCCCAAAAAATCCGCTATGTGAAGCCCAAAGCTCTATCAAAACATTGCTGACTCCATTTCGATCTATGTTATGGTCTTGACAATTACGTCCGATTGTAATCGTCAGTTAAAAAAAAAAATTCACTTTGTGAAGCCCAAAGCTCTATCAAAACACTGCTGACCCCCTTTTCTGCAAACATCGGCATTAATGATATAATAGTAACCTTAGTGGTACATGTACTTTAGCCAACATTTTCTTCAGTAACAAAAACCTGACATCCGGAAACCGACATTGGGAAAGATAATCGGATTAATTACCTTACCGTAATTAAATAATGGTTCTGGACATATATTAATAATAAAATGTGGCTGCTTGTGAGGGGTAAATTTTACTTTTTGTGCACTAATATGTTGGCTGCTGGTCGCATTAGGGGGGTGGCCTTTCTTGAGGGATACTTTTGAACACAAACTTGTTGGTGCCAAGGGATTCTGACCATAAGGAGTGGGTGGCCGCTCATGAGGGGGACCACTGTAAACCTAATATGTACGTCTAAATGGAATACAGACAGAATTTGCCTGTAAGTATGAGAACTAATGCAGCTGCAGTATGTGTTTCCACTAAAAGAAGGTACTTCTGGCAAAACAAGAATGTGATTCAAATTAAGAGACGAATTTTAACAGAATTACATACTGATCAAGTAAGAGATATGAGCAGTTACATACTTTAGAACAGGACTCATCACAGTTCTGTCAATGTTAAATTACAGCGCAGTTTAGTGACATCAAATATGACATTTATAGATGTATATATATCCATGTGCTTTTTTGCAATGGATTCTACAGTGTGACAAATAGGCCACTTATAGGGAATATGTTGATGCTTGTTTGTACAATCAGTTATATACATATTTAGTGACATGTTTCTGCATTTGTGATAAATAGTTATTGATACTGTTTTGCATGTGACACTTAAACACTGGCTAAATTAATCTGTATCATTGTACAGCATAGTCATTTACAAAGATATGGGACAATGGGTGCTTCAGAAAGTGGGATACAATGATGGGCTTAAATCTGGCTAATGGTCAACATAAAGAGGAAACAGACAAAAAAATCTTATATTTTTTACATTTTGCCTTGAACCCAGCACAAGGATACCAAGAAAGTGGTTAAAGATTTAAACTCAAGACACATTAATTAATGAAGAATCAAAAACGAATTTACCAATTATGGCAGAATAGATATATGTAAAGAAAGATATGTGTGAAAATAAAAAAAATATTCCACACTGTTCATTTTGGAGATCAGCTATAGTTGTCATACGTCTTTTCATGGATATGTCATACTTTTCTGTTCTTAAATGTATACATATAAATGATACAGATACACCCACTATCCAGCGAGTCCTCATTTTTGAAAGTTGAAAGATGATAGCACTAGATCAGCATAATGTTTGTGACTGAAATTTGTGTCATTAGTATTACAAAAATACATATGCAGTATAACTATGCAATTGTTTTCATCACAAAGTGCTATGTCCAATATACTTCAACACTGTATTATCGTGGGCTTATATTATCGTGGCAAACGTGATTTTCCGATTAATTTTGGACACACGCCGTCTAGCGGTTGTTTACAGATGTAAAGCTGTAGCAAGTAAGGACGCAAATATCTTAACAGCAAAATTTCCTCTAAAATGTCAACATTTTTTATAAGTTTACAATGGAAAAGAATGAACATCACTTTTTTGTAAAGTGCATGCATTTACGTTGATCATCATATAAAAAACTCCCGTCGAACTTGCTATACCTGCATTGGCTTTGATTACGAAATATATTCAGTGTATCGTCTGATGTTTGATGATTATCGGTCATATACTAATGGTGACATACATGTCCTTACACGGTTAAGGTTGCAATTTCATTGCATGGTAGCCAATACGGACCAAAATTTACCAAATGTTGCTTATGATCATACTTCTCTTATGTAAATAAGAATAGAATAACAGTTAAACTTTCTTGAAATCAGTAATATTTCAATAATAATAATAATAATAATAATAGCTATATATTGACATTTCTTTTCCTACATTGCATTTAAAATTCTTATCAAGTTAAATAATAATTGCTTTTAATTTGCAATGTTGTTATTCATGGATTTACACTTGAATTACATTTGTGTGTTTGATTTTATCATTGGATCCTTTCGTTTATTGTGGAATTATTATGCCAGTACAAGCGTGGACATTTGTTCTCAAAGGTAAGTTGTATTTTATGTTTATTATAATACCTGCATGCTACCATACGTAAGTCAGGGAAATACCGCGATAATATAGAGTCGT
Organism: Megalonaias nervosa; assembly: GCA_016617855.1. Taxonomy (NCBI): domain Eukaryota; kingdom Metazoa; phylum Mollusca; class Bivalvia; order Unionida; family Unionidae; genus Megalonaias; species Megalonaias nervosa. The sequence continues at coordinate 214,966 of JAECUM010092905.1, forward strand.
TCCCCCATGGTACGTTAATCTAGGTCAGCCACCATAAGCAGTTTTATCTACATTTACAAGCTTCGATTGACAAAATTTTTTTATAGGAATAGAGAGAGGGAAGTCATTTAAACTATAAGTAAGCAGCAATAGCAAGACAGTTTTAATATGTACCGATAAGAACAATATGTACCACGATAATACAGCATTCCGGGCTACACAGGGGCTCGTATCTTTGCTTACAATTTACCTGTCATACATGTACTATATAATAACTAGTTATTATATAATACATGTATGACAGGTAAATTGTAAGTAATGATACAAGCCCCTGTGCCCACATGTACTGAATTATGCATTACCAACCACAGGGGCTCGTATCATTGCTTACAAATTACAATTTACCTGTCATACATGTACTGTATAATAACTACGGGAAATGTAGCTTGAAATATCGGGCCGCACGATTCACCCAAAACCACCAAAATCCTGCCTAAAACCACCCAATATTTGCCCAAAACCACAACAAACATTATGTAAATCAAATGAAACATACCTAAAACCACAAGAAAACATTGGAAAGAGTACTATCTTGTTGGAAAAGATGACAAATTATGCCGCACTTAGTATTTACATCGGATGGAAATGACAAAAGGGAGACAAATGTTACTGGATTGATCCACAACTGTCATTAAAAGTTCGTCAACTATCGTACAATGGGTCCGTGGATGGTGACAGTACTTAATGTTATGATGCTGATGGAGATGATGGTGTCGGAGATGATGATATCAAAGAATATGATGATAAATACATGGATACAATAGACAGTGATATTTCTAGCCATAATGGTCTTATGAAGAAAGAGAATGATCCAGGTCATCATGAAACTGAAGTTTTTAATTGTGAAAACAACGAACGTTACATGAAACAATTGAAGCAAAATGACAGATTTTTAAGCAACGAAGACATTTTGTCAGTTTTCACTAACACCAACAATTGCCCAACTGATATACCACCAGGGCCTAAAAATAATGTTTATGTTGTACTAGACATAACTGGTAATAACCATAAAGGAAAACATGAATTTCCCCGACGCTTGTGATGTATGGGACACGCATGAGGGAAATACTGTCAACCAGACGTTTTTGCTTGAATCGGAAAATAAACTGCGTCTGGTTTATACAAAAAACAATTTAATATGTATGAAACAAGTACAAAATAAGAATATTACATATATTCCAATTGAATCACAACCTGAACAGGTACTTTCATTCCACAGATATTACACAAACCTTAAAGGAGATGAAAAGTTTAAAAATGTGTAAAAAACCATGATTAAGGCACCCAGTCAAATCCATTTTATCCAAAAACGTGCTGTGGTAGAATACTGTGGGGAAAGGTCTTTAAAAATTAACCAACCACATGGAAACAGTAAACGTAATGAGCCCTATCAGCGAACAAATCCAAACATTCTAAGAGAAGCTATAAATGGTAATGGGGAGACAAAGGCATCGGATTGATATTTACAGATGAATAAGGAAGATAGCTTTACTGCGCCAAAATCTTCAAGGCAAATTCAAGACAAAATTTATAGAGAAAAGAAAATCAAAACATCTAAACCAGGAAATAAAAATCTAACTGACGATTTAATAGAAATTTTAGGTGAACTTCACACCAATGACTATGCCCAGGAAGTGATTCTGACAAAGAGAAAAAGCCCGGTTATTGTACTGTATACTACAGAACAAATTTTAGACTTGATCAAAAATTATTCAGGACAGGATAAAAACATTATTGAAATAGACCTAACATTTAATTTGGGTAAGGTTTTTGTAACTGAAATGTCACACAAAAATAGAAGCATTGTAAACAGGAAAACTGATCAATACCCTATTTTCTTAGATCCGCTATGTCTTCATAGGGAGTCAGACGAAAACACATATTACAAATTCTTTTCGCATATTCGCCAAAAATTGGAGACAATAAGTTTATATTTGGTACAGACGATGAAAAAGCTCTGACAAATGCTCTAAGATCCAATTTTTGTAATGCAGAACTTTTATATTGCAATAGGCATATTAAAGACAACATTCAGCAATCTTTGCATAAACATGGATGTGATGATCTTGTCACAAAATCAATACTTCGTATGCTCTTCAATGAAGACAGTGGTCTAATATTCAGTCAAGATGACGCTGAGTTTGCGAAACGAGAAGACGATCTGGCAATGTATTTAAAACAATATCCCAATTTCGCACAGTACTTCAAAAAGTTCATATGTCAAAAAATTAAAATGTTTGTGTACAGACCATTAAAAAGCAAAACTATCACGAGTCTTTGGACCAAAAACAACTCGGAATCTATAAATAAAAAGCTTAAGCAGGTTGCTGATTGGAAACAACACAAGATACCTGAATTAATCAACAGGTTATATAGTGTAACTCAAGCTCAGTTCATAGATTTGCGTCATGCACTATATGGCTCTGGCAATTATAAATTATATGACCCTTCCTCTTTATATGTAATTGATGAAACCATTTGGCGCACAAAAACATCAGCAGAAAAGACAAGAACTTTACAAAATTTTTACAAAAGCAACTAAATTCCAATACTTCGAAGTATATACATTCATCAGACGGAAAATTCCAATGCATCCAATCGAAAATAGATGCGGGACACAAACCTGGGCAAAGAAAGCATGCAAAGGCGAAACGAACAATGCAAAAGACATGGCAATAATAGCGAACATTGACCTAGGCTGTGCAAATTGAACTAGAAATACACTTGTCTAATGTCGATGAATGGCTACGCATTTCCATTGTTCCAGTTTTTGAACTGGTTTTATGTAAGAAAAATCTTTCCAGTGTTTATAATCTTTGTACAATTTTAGGAATTTTTAGTTACCTACAACACAGGTTGCAAGCATTACTTGTATTATGTTGATTTTGTTAATGCTTTGCTTTAAAATATGCAAAATACAATTGAGTTGAACTTCATTAGTTTAATGTTGATACACTTCATTTCGCGTTTTAAAACTGTGCTTGATAAGACTGAACAATAATCTTTGAACATATTTATACATTTTTAATTAGCGGCGAGGCATGCTATATTTGATTGAAACCTGAAATCGATTATAAAGAAATTATGTAGTACTTTCAGTTGTTCGTTGTTTTATAATGTTCTGTTAATCTCATTTGACAGTTATGGCACTGATAGGCAATTATTTACTTCAGATGATTCTAAAAAAGGAGAATTTAAATAAAATGCAACAAAGAAATACAATCTATCGCTAAAGCCCGTAGCGACAACCAATTGCTAATAAGGACAAGAACATTTACGGTGTGGTGTATATATTATTGTTTTCATCCTCATTGATATGTATGGCACTGGTGGTCCATTATTTACTTCACAATGTGGCCGTTTTTACTTGGAACGCATTGACTGGGTCCGTTTTGACTTGATAATCAGCACTGGCGATGAATACTCAGTATAGTAACATTTGTCTCCCTTGTCCAATATAATAATAAATGAGCCGATTTGGTCGTCTGTTTCTACAAAATAATACTCTTTCCAATGTTTTCTTGTGATTTTGAGTATGTTTCGATTAATTTACATCATGTTTATAGTGGATTTGGGCAGAGTTTGGGTGATTTTGGGTGGTTTTGGGTGAATCGTGCGGCCGTGAAATATCAGCGTTTATTCTTAAATAGGTCGCGCGAGAAAGGAGAGAAGTGTCCTCCCTTGTAGTTATATATATAGTACATGTTTGACAGGTAAATTATAAGCGACGATACGAGCCCCTGTGTTACCAACAACACTAAAATCTACTTTCTATTTCAACCAACAACTGTTGTTCCTGCAAAGTAAACACGACGAATATTGATTTAGGAATCCGTGAAATGAAACAGAAATGCTATCCGTGTACTTACTGATATTTCTCACACCAATATCATAAATTATAGTAGCATGAAAAAACATATAACCGAACAGATATCTCTTACTTGTCCAACTTCAATTGTCGGCAGCCGCCACTCTCTCATTGGAATTTAAAAGGGACAAACATTCAGTATCATTCTTATTGTGATAAACTGGAACGCATATTCTTCTACTACATCATAGTTGGAATAAAAGAAATAATATATCTACAATTATATGCGCCCGATAAAGTATTTTAAGTTTAAACTGTTGTTGATACAAAATGTAACACAGCTGGAAAGTATGTTTGAAAATATATATCCCTTTCGATTTTTGTATTTGGCTTTTCTTTTGTTTCTTCCTTTGGATAATTTTGTGGGTTTTACTGTAACTTGATTCAGTGCTTATGGTGCGGAACTTTTTCTTATCTTGCAGTTTGGAAGAAGAACTACTGTGTTCGGGAAAAATTACTTTGTCCGAAGTTTGAAATTCATATTTTATTTTTCATTCACAAATCCGGACAGAGGTATTAAGTATAATTACTTGTTCCAGCTAAACACATCTTTTAGTTTAGGACAGTCTCAAAACTAACATTTTTAAGTTGCTACTCGACTAATATTCGAAACTACTTTTTTTCTTCAGCTAACAAGTTATCCATGAATGGAAAAATCTGCGTGTAAAGACTGCCTAATCAGACACTATGAATGAATTAAACAACTCCATTAATAGATATGTGAAGAATAATTATATGGGTTTATATGCAGAAGCGTACAAACGGGGACGGGGGGGGGGGTACCAAGGCGTCAGGTGTCTCGAGGCGCCAGATGTACGGGCGCCAGAGGTCCTGTAGCGCAAAAAAACCCTTTGGGCCTTCGTTGTCGATCCGGGCACCATGTACCCTTTATACGCCACTGTTTTTATGAGTATACTCGCTAAAGCCCTTGTGCTGCACTTTTATGGTTATTGATTCTATAATCAATTCTCGCATCTCGCTTATTAAAATATCTTCAGACGCATATCGAAAGTCTCTGTTTGTTGCTTGTTTTTCTGTTATATGATTACGGTGTCAGCTTTGGCCTTCTTGTATCTCGACGATTTGTGGTGAATTTTGACTCCATCATAAAACTAAGCATACCAAATAAAAATTAATCAGAAGTAGTATAGTATGGCACTCTAGCGACCGTTACAGAAAAGGGAATTTAACATTAGACCGTCATATTGGGATAATTTCAAATAAAAATGTCTACATGTGGAACTTTAACGTGGCACTCTGGAGTCAATGGGAAATTAATTCTGTGTGTGTGTGTGTGTGTGTGTGTGTGTGTGTGTGTGTGTGTGTGTGTGTGTGTGTGTTGAACAGTTTCAAAAATCACACATAAACATATCACATATGACACTCGGAATATAAGGAAAGATATCATTAGGCAACTCTTTTTATGATGGTCATATGAATGGTTTAAAAATGTATACATATGTCATTCTGGGAAAAAGGGGAGTTTAACGTTAGTCCATATGTATGTTATGGTTTTAGGAACAGTTTAAAAAATGACATTTGTGTATAAGGAGAATATTGATGCTACAACTGTCCAGAAGGAATAACATGATGAAAATGTAATATTAAAACTAAACCTTATAACCAATGCACCATTGTGACTAACCAACACTCACACTTACTAATCAATAAAAGGATAAGAATCCTAACAGATGCACAAACATACTATCACACTGGAATGGGTAATGTTCACCTACGAATTTTGGGTATGTTTTTTTTTTAAATTTGGGTTTAACTTTTGTTTTAATGGAAACATGTCTGTTTCTATCCCCGTTGGCATGTACGTCATATTTAGCAAAATATGTGAAATGAAAACTCCACAAACAAACTTAAAGAACATCAAAACCCACTATTGATGAGGCATATCCCTGTGTGTGTGTGTGTGTGTGTGTGTGAGAGAGAGAGAGAGAGAGAGAGAGAGAGAGAGAGAGAGAGAGAGAGATTTGGATTTTTAACGTAGCTTTAAAACTTTTCAGCCATGTCGCTACGATGTCTACAGTGTGGCAGTTTACAGTGATGTTGAGCACAGGGAATCATGTCGCAGATATTTCGGATGATGTCCCACTCAGTCACATTATCCTGACATCAGGGGGACCAGTCGTAACACTAACCCATTAATGATGAGCGCTCGTAAAGACCAAACCTGAGTGATGACGTAGTCGTGTGCCGATCGGTATTGGAAACACTCTTCCGACTCATGGATACCAATCTACGGGACAACATGGACCGGAGTGTGTACCATGCCAGTGTCCATTGATTTGGGAGAAAATTCTTGTCGAGTGTGCCGATTTCCACTACGTGAGACTGCAGTATTTTAACTTTAACTGTTTGTAGAAACTACAAGAACGCAACACCTAAGGAAATCTTGGAATTTTGAAGGGAATCCTGTTTGTATAAGAAGTTGTAATCACGTTGTAATGATTTTAAACGTGTTACTGTATCTGTTGTTTCTTGTTTTATTTTTCACAGATTATTATGCATATTTACGTTTTATATTTAATCTTTTGTGCTTTGTTATACATCCGTGAAGCATAATTTCCTAAGTTTTTTTGCAATTCATTCACCGTGCAATTAATCATTTTTGGCACTACATAGCCACCTTTTTTTTTTTACTGAGATGCCGTCAAGTACTTCTCTATACCATATTTTATTTCTTTCAATATAGATTCCTCCTGCCAATGCGACTGATTGTTCTTTCTTGGCCCATCACCATCTGGTCAATGAAATGTTGTGGTAGAAATGAGTGGAGAAAAGAAGTGTTAATTTAATTTTCATTCGCAAATGTATAATTATATTGATTAAAATACGTAACAAAATGTAGTCTCACTGTAGTCAGTAGAAAGAAATCTTTTCGCATGATTTACATCAGATTGCTGCACAGATGTTTTGAAATTAAAGATAATGTATTGTTAATAGAAGACCTTACTTTTAAAAAATCTGATTGTTGGTCACTCCAAACCGCGTGTTAGATAGTAAACGGGGCAGGGGGCATGGATATTACATGAACGGATTGGTCAGTCAAAGTGCACGTTACACTTACAGTTTTTTAACACTGCGTTTTAAAGGCTTATTAAAAAACATTTATAGCGAAAAGGGGAACCCAAAAAGTTACGTTTTCCCTTGTCGACAAACAAACACATCATGTTAAACCTACTGTAATTTTAACATTACCTTTCTAGTTAGACGCCATAAGGACCCCCACTCCCATATAGCCTCAATATTAAATTTCCATTTGAGGCCATATGGGCCCTTTTTTGTTATAAAATATAATTTTCTATAGGTTTAACATTAGTTAATGTTAATTCCCGTATGAGACCATATCGTCCCACTATACTACTTGGGTCAATAAATCAGTCAAAACTCTGGAAATATGCTGGGAAAAATTAAGTGAAAAATAGCACGAAATAAAATATCCTGTTTAAAAATGTATTTATTGGTGTTTCAAAAGACCTGAAGAAAAGCAAAAAATTTGTTAAAAAAATCAGTAAAGGTTATGCTTAATTGTTGGTTTAATTACACCGACTCTACATAAATCTTATCCAACTTTCGTGGTAAACATTGATGTTCAACTAATAATTATAAGTTGAGGTGGTTCCGATAAAGTACGGGAGGGACATGTAAGACATACATACATAAATATTGATGAAGAATATATCTATTATAAGGGGCGTTATGTCATTCTGAGTAAGGTATGCTCTTAAAACATAATGAGTTTCTAAAATAATAGAAAGATTTATTTTTTATATTTAAAAAAATAACTGTCGCTTTAACTGTATTTACTTCTGCAGCTTGTTCCTCGTCTAATGGGCACGCCACCTTTCTTTCCGGTCTTTAACTTGCTCTCAGCGATATTTGTCTGGCACTTCATCTTTCCGGCTATGAAATCTTTAAGTTTTCTTCTAAAGAGGCGTTTATGTTTAATTTATAATGTTACACAGAAGAATTTGTTCTAAAAACATAAACTAATGCCCAAAGGGAGAAGGACGCCATCTCAAGTCCAAGGTTTATTTTTGTTATAAAACTTTGTTTTGTTCACATTTTGTGGATTGCGTCCTTTGCGTTGTTGGTGTGACCACAGGGGCTCGTATCGTTGCTTACAATTTACCTGTCATACATATACTATACAATAACTACAAGGGAGGACACTTCTTTCTTTTCTCGCGCGACCTATTTAAGAATAAACGCTGATATTTCTAGCTACATTTCGCTTAGCGTAATAAATTTGGTACCGATGTTTAGCTCAGACATTCTACTTCGTACGCGTGTCCGAAGTTTGGCTTCATATCTTTAAGGAATGCCAGACTATTTTCCCACGCTACCGCTCAACATGGCCCTGATCGCGCCCGCTTAATATGCAAGTAAAACCCCGCTTAATGGAATACTGTTCTCTCATTGGTTAAAAGAAAATGATGTCCTGCATTTATTTATAACTTATTTTCAGTTGGCCACTGAGAAGGCAGTATTCCATTCAGCTCGTTGTTCTTGCATATTAAGCGGGCGCGATCAGGGCCATGTAGAGCATTGGCGTGGGAAAATGGTCTGGCATTCCTTAAAGGTATGATAGTAAACCAAACTTCGGATACGCATACAAAGTGGAATGTCTGAGCTAAACATTGGTACCAGATTTATTATGCTAAGCGAAATGTAGCTAGAAATATCAGCGTTTATTCTTAAATAGGTCGCGCGAGAAAAGAGAGAAGTGTCCTCCCTTGTAGTTATTGTATAGTATATGTGTGACAGGTAAATTATAAGCAATGATACGAGCCCCTGTGGGTGTGATGGGGGAATAATTACTGTACACAGTAAAGATTTCTACGATATCGCGTGTTCAATGGTATCGCGGTATTCGAGGTTTTCGGTATTTTACTGCATTGTGCCACCTATCATGTGCTTCTCCAGTATACACTTGTTGACAATAAATGAATAGTTCTGCATCACAGTTGATTTCGTGAAAGCATTGGGATTGCTGGCAAGAACATTATTTTAAAAATGCACCCATAAATTTCAGTTTCCAAACATCGCCGTACCCATGTTCTCAAATAGTCTATATCTTCGATAAAATCGATATCACTGTAGCAGATCTTTTAAGCAGTTTGTGATCTGATAATGGCCAGTGATGTTACGCAAGAATCCGGTCACATAACTACATAGCTCAACAAGTAGATCTCTGCCTTTTTTTCTTTCTGACATTACTCCGCTGCCAGTAATATCAGAAAAAAAGTGGAGATCTACTTGTTGGTCTAATAATTACCATGTTTGTGATCAAATCTATATGAGTTTGACAGATGTTGACTTTGAAACTTTGATGTACATGACTTCTTACTTTTCAATGGAGCAACTGGAATTTAAATAGTCTGGTCAACATGTATGTCATGCTATTGTTGGTGGGCCAATTCTAACCAACAAGTGTCTTCCCCATTACAGGTGGTTAAAGATGCATTGCTTAAATCTCGCCAAATAAGTTTCTGTTGTTTGAGGGTGCAGGTGTCTGAATGAGGACCATTTAAGTAGCATCGGTTTTTCAAGTTGATTTACCTGTTATGCAACGTATACCTTAAGTTCCCAACATTAAGACAAGTATATGCCATTGTATAGATTTTTTTAGGGTATGTAGCAACCCCAGTGCAGGGCATATATCCCTTAGAATTGTCCCCGTTTTACATGGTCACTGCACTTTTTCCATATGTTAGTAACTTTCTGTATTAAAGACTGATATAAAATATATATGAAATAAAAGCCAATAAAATTATCTTTCTAAATATGTATTACTTGTTAGTGTTATTTATTTGGATTTACACTTTATTGCAGGTTGAAAAGTAAATTACAGGTAATTTATGCTTCCCGCACAAAATCAATACTGCCTTGACCTGTGTGTAACGTGTGGTTCGTTTGGAAAATTATGCGACCGGGTTAATAACTATGAATATTCATGAAAATTTCCAGCCAATCAGAAAATTGAATGATGGTTAGTGCGGAATTTGAAGAATTAAAATATCACAAGCCATGCTGAAGATATAGTGATGCAAATTCAAGTGCCGATCGTGCGCGATCCTCAAAGTTTACAAACATTCTTCACATGTCATTAGATTGTACATATTCTCATCTTTAATTTCGTGTATAAAACGTCTGTCGCAAAGGAGATTTAGTGTGCCGGATTTTGCTTTAAAGGTAAGGACTTTTGAGTTTTTGTACTTCGCTGAGCATGTACTATGGACGCCATCTTGAATATATTACGATGTTAGTAAACAAACGTTTGTAACCAGTAGTTTAAGGCCATATCGATTAGTAAATGTCCATAATATAGTGTCTACAACTTGTGACTAACAAATACATGGTTCTAAATCGAGTTTTATCATATATTCTTTTATTTTAAAAGCGAACGTCTTTTGAAAATTTGTCGAGACGACCGTTCATCATAACCCATGCGATATCACAGTTAACATCGAATTTAGTTTTCTCATTCAAATCGTTTAAACAAAACCAAAAAAAATTCTGATGTGTGAAGAACTACATTACAGACTAAGATGTGTTTCATCAACAATGAAAACAACTTACAACTCAATTATTTCAACCGAATGGTGACATTTATATTAAAGTAGGAAGTAAAATATGAGATTTTCCAATTACAATGACAATAATTGAACTTGAAATTTTATGCATAATCCATGATTAGTAAAGCCTTGGATTTGATACATAGTTACCAGCATTAACTTTATTAAAATTTCTATTTGAATGGTTTTGCTGTGGAGAAAAGAAACATTTTTGATTTAACACCATATATTAACATGTTGCTGTGTGTGTTAGCACACAAAATATTACAAACAAAATTTAAATATTGGTGAGATTTTTCTTGAAATAACTTTCCCTGTTGTAAACGTACATCTTTAGTAATTGCAGATACGAGTCCAGCATGTTGTTTTACATAAAGCTGGAAAGTTTTATGAATTTACCATTAAAAATAACAAAATTACATCAATTTATGTCCAATTTCCTTTTTTTCTGGTGCCATGGATTTATCGCGTGTGACAATATTATTATAAGGAAAAAGGTGAGCAAATTGATAGAAAATTGGCAACTTTAAAATGTCATAAGTTTACTTCTAGTAGAGATATTTTCAAAATTTAAACTGTTCTATGCTGCTTGAGATGAGATCTATCATTTAACAGTGTTTTAAAGGCAATTAAATGACAATGAAAAATCAGCTGGGGTTGCTAGGGTATTACCACAATATTAGAGAAACTCCCCTTGCATAACCTGGAATCTACATGGGGTGTGTTTATCAACCATTTCCCACAATCATCTGATTTAAAGTGGAAATTAAATGCATTTTAATAAAAAGTAAAGAACAACAAATAGAAGTATATAGCATCTTGATGGTGAGTGTCTGTATTCACTTGTTTGACGATCACTAACCTCAAGACCCTCAGTACTGTAGCACTCCAGGCTAAGTTATAGCTTATACTGCACAAAATTGAATTTTATGGAAGTGTTAGAGACTTAGCATGTTGATGTTAGATTGATACAGTATTTAAATATCTGTGTACTTTTATTTGGGGAATGGCCTCATTTGACCAACGATGCGATTCCATACATCAGCGTCAGGTAGGGTGAATATACAGAACAGACCTTATTTGTAAAAGGTGTTGGATTGGGTCATAATCCTGGTGCAGTTATAAAGTTGACGACCTTGATTCTGGCCATGGAGAAATTTTTAATTTTAAAGAATTAGTTAAATATGTTTCTGAAATGTGTCATTATCTTCTTGAGCATTTGAAAGCATTTTGAAACCTAGTCATATCTTTGTTGGTTAAAAGTTTAGTGGAGCAGTACAGTATGCAGATGGTAGATCTGTATCATATTTCAATATAAGGCAGTCTTACTATGAAACCGTATTTTTTGCTTTATGGATTGTATTATAATGAGGGAGTATTATATAATGTACTTCATTATAAGACAATTTCAGTGTATGGTGGTATACACTATAGTAACTGTGGACAGTTATAATGTGGGACTCGTGTATATTCTGTTGTCAAGCAGATGATCATATAAGTATGAAATAGGTCTTTAATGTCTTGAGGAAATCAAAATGCTACATTTACTTTCATGTTATTTTCTATTATCACAGTACATTTTTTTTCAGTATGATTGTTATTTTCTCATGTAATTCATCACTGAAATTTCAGATTCTCCAAACCTAGGAAATCCTGGTGATGAACAGTTCAGTCAGCCCAACACACCTCCAAAGCGACGAAAGAAATCCCAAGGACAGGCAAGTTTTTGATAAGATTAGTTATGAAAAAGTACTCTTGTAGATATAGAATCTTTGGTCTGTATATAGTTAAGTGCCTAGTAAAACTGTGTATGATTGGCTGACACAAAATCTCAAACTTAAGATTAGTTTATGATTTACCGGTCTGGTCTGACTTGGAAATCAGCAAACTTGTGAGCATGAGATTTTATTGATTGGTTGATGGTTAAATCTCAGTCTCAGACTCTGAGAATGTTATGGTTTCCAGGCTTGGATTTTGTTGATCTGGATGTGTCAGCATCTGAATAGCAATTTATGGGAATATATTGCATTAATTATTCTTTGAAAATATACATTAATTCAGATTGCGAAAAATCATGTGTACAAAGATGTCCCAATAAGATTTTCAGATATTCTCTGACCAAACTTCATATTTGCAGTTATAGCAGAAAATGAATAATGTATATATTGATGTTTTGCTGTATGACCCCTGGGTCACTGTTTGGGGGTCGGGGGAGTGGAAAGGGGTTGGAATATGCAGTAAAAACCTAAGGATTTGCATATTCCTTCCACCAACCCCAAATTGTATGTAATTGCTGTATTCATCTGTCTGGCTGCCCATACAAATTTTCATTTCCAGGCCAGGATAATGAAACTTAAGCGTATTTTAACCAGTCTTGGCACACATGTCAAGCAAGTTTTGTAGAGGCGTCATTTAATACAGAGGTCTTGGCAGTCCTTTGACACTGTGAGTCCTGGCCCCACAGTCTCCTAAAATCATGGTATCCTGGTCAGAAAATTGAGGGTATGTGTGACATAAGGAGTCCATTAGCAGGTGTAAAAACCATAACATTCAGATAGAGTCGGTAGTCTTATGGTTAATATTGCTATATCTTCACTTTTTAGCTCTATGCAGTAAAGCATTTATACTATCCTTGGCATTGGTATTTGTAGATATATAAGCATTCAAGATAAGATAAAATCACATTTATTTAAGGTCAGCTTGATTTAAAACAACATATTAACATAAGTTCTTATTTGCTTTTTACTGACAGTAAACCCTCACTGTGTCTCAGTCTTTCTTTCTTTCTTGGTCCAAGGCAACAGTTTGAAGTGGGTCTCACAACACTTACACCCAGTTGAGGGCGATAAGGGGGATTGTTTTGTGCATATATGTACAGTGTACATTTTTGGTTACAATTTTCGTGTTTAGCTCAGGTTTCTCGAATGCTGTATATATACTGTTATAGCTGGAATTAAGAAATTTGGTGAGGGTGTGTAACATAACAATTACTTTACTCTCGTCACACAAGGAGTTGGCTATGGCCCATATTTTGTGCTGAACTGACTTTGGTTAAATTAAGCATTTTAAGTTTATTTCTCAAGATCCGTTTATGCTAGAATTATCAAATTAGATGCTTTTTGCATTCTTTTTAGTCCCACACTCATGCAGAATGTCACTGTAACCTACATTTTACATTTAACATGCTTAGGTCAAGCTTTAGCTCATGACAACATAAGTTTAGTGAATGCTGTTAATACTTTGCTGTCTAGATTCATGAAACTTGGTAAGTGGATGCATCTTGATGAGTATTACATGTGGGTTTGAGAATCAAGCTCAGTTTATGTGGGTATGTGAGAAAGTTTGCCAGTAGCTCCCTGTGGGCCAGTGGTTCTTACTGTGGTTTTCTCAGGTTCTTCCTCCGCTAGTTATATTGGCGGCCATGTATAGCCTATCATGTACTGAAAAACTTCATTAAGCCCATAACAGTAGCAACATTCATTTTAGTAGTAGATCATTTTAGCCCATATTTCACACTTCATGAGCTTGAGTAAAATTTTGTCTTCATATTCATTATTTTTGCACTATGTGCACTATAATCATGAAATTGATGATGATATGCATCTGTATTTATATCACACCCTTAAAACAAAATAAGCGACCTGTGACCTATATTTCATCTCTTACTGCCTTTGGTTAGGTTTTTGGATTTATCTTGTGATCATCTGATTTTTTGGCATGCTGTAGGCATACTATTGTACCTAGAATCATTAGACTTGGTGAGGCGATGAACCTTGATAAGTACTTCACCTGTATTGCAACAAGATGTCTCTGTGACCTATCTTTCATGCTTTGTTAAAATTTTGTGTCAGAAGATCATTTATTTTGATTCCTGAAACTTGATAATTGGATGCATCACTGTTAACATTACACCCATACAGCCAAATATGGTCACCTGGATCAAGATTGTTTTGTTTACACTGCTTTGTGTTTAATTCATGACCACATAGATATTTCTGTGTTATATACATCCTAGCCTACACAGAGCACCCTTTCTGACCATTGCAGTTGGAGGTAGTTTTTGGTAAGTTCTGTGTGTGTTACAGCACAGCAACAAAAGTAGGTTATTTAGTACCTTGGCAATTGGGCTTTTAAAAAAAAAGTGCCATTGCCCAAGGACTTGCCATGGTATCTGACTCAGGCTAATCTGGTCAGCATGCTAACCTCTTCATCACCATAGCTCCTGTCCCTATTAGTTACCTTTTACAACATATGGGAAGGTGCATTGGGACTATGCTACATCCCCAAGCCCACATCAGATAAATCAGAAATGTTAACTCCGTGGTAAATTTTATGTAATAATGAATATACATTGTATTGTACGATCATATATGAGTGTAAGAATTATATGAGTGGATGGGGTGTGGCAGCTAAATCTAGGTACTTACTGATGCATGATCTGTGTTTTTAATAGTCATAATACTGGCTGTTACTACAGGTTCATTCAAAGCATGTGACTTTCACCCAGTAAAATTTGGCCTCACTTTTCAATTCAATTTTGAGAACAATGATTTTTAATGAAAAATTAATAACTGGTTTTTATCAATTGAATTAAAGTAGGGTACTTTCATTAGGAGTCCTCACATATGAGGGGTATGGGTGGTTATGTCTTCCGTAGATGACTTGTGTTTCTTTTTTGTCACAGTTGCTTAGTATAGGTGAGATATAATTAGATATGATGCTCATTGCTCATAAATAGAAAGGGTGTTCATCTTGCATCCAATATGACTGGCACAATGGCCATCTTGAAAATCTGGTTACTACTTCACCTCCAGAATGGGTAGTCATATCAATATGGGGGTTTCACAAAACAACTTCTTATGATGTCTAGTTGGTCCTAAATGAAGTACCCATCTTTCATCCAACATGACCACCATAGTGGCCATCTTGAAATTCCTGTTATTGCTCAAGAATATCAGAGGTGGTATCAAGAAATAGTTTGATCGTGGATTCCTCAAATTATTTTCTATTCTTATAATTCTTGTGTTGATGATATTATTCTTATAACAATTTTATGCTACAGGGATGTCACATGCAATGCAGTGCTCTATAGGCAAAGACATTCATAATTTATGGGACTATATTGTTCTTTCCTTTTGGGGGGTGTTGCTTTTTATTCTTTCATTCATCACAAGATAAATTTGTTTCAAATAAAATAACCCTTTAGAAACTTAAATGGTCTCTCCCTAATAAAGACTTGGCTTGAGCAGATGTTCTGCAGAAAGAAAGGGAGTGACCATTATAAACACTGTGATAAATGTTAGCAGCAGAAGACAATGTTAATTTCAGTTTGGAAAAGGTGTGTTTCTAACACAAAGCCATCTGACTTGGAACATTGTACTATATAACTCAAATGATGGTCCCACTGTTGAAAGTGGAAGTTTGGTAATTGTTCCTAATTAATCTAACCTCAACATATTGTTGAAATGAATGGAAAATTGTCAAATCTTCAATGTTCAACAAATTTAAGGCATTCTGCATGGTTGTATCCACATATCCTATTATTTGTTCATTCTTGTAAGGAAATTTTTTTTATCATATGGAAATGATGTGTCAATAACCAATCTGATTAAAATCAGATCTCCACTCTCCTGGGTGAAGATCTGACAGTGATCACTTAGGGGTCATGTTCTGGTAACCATTGAGTTAGCCAGTGGAAATGTAGCTTTTAGAAATTTCAAAGTGAATCAAATCGATAGGCACAAACTGATGCTCTTCAGCTATAAGATTCAGTCTCTCAATTGCGAAGATATAAGACTTCATCTGATTGGATGATAAAATTAACAATTATGATAATAACATAGGTCACCAGAACATGACCCCTAATAGGTCACTGTCAGATCTTCACGTAGGACAGTGGAGATCAGATTTAATCAGATTGTGTCATTAACCTAATCGTAATATAGATCTGAAACAATTATTTCAATGCAGCATCCTGTTTGTGACTATTGGAGTGTGTGGCTATTGAGACAAAACAAAAACTGTGTAACTGTTTTCTTTCAATGGTATTGAGGAGAATTTCTTATTTGGTATATTGCATTGCAGATTAAATGGGTTAAGTGGAAGACATGGTTCTGATTCCTCATTTCTCCCTCTCTCTCTATAAAATGATGGATGTTAAATTTACACTTCTCTAACATGATGTAATGACTTTATGCAAATAAAAGACCTGTCAGTAGCAGTAATACCGTGTTTGGTCTCTACATTTATCGCAGATTGGTTTAGTGCTTTCTACTGTTTATGCAGAATCTTATACTTAAAATGAAACAAAAAACTTAAGAAAATGCTAATGGATCTATTTTGAATCTTAAATAAAAATTTTTGTCTCAATACTGTGTTATCAGAATTTACAGACATATTCATTTTCTTATTTCTGTATATAAGTATCATATGAATTTCAGTAATATTGCATTATCTGCTGTGAAAAGAATGATAATGACTGATAGACATAAAATATTTTACAGTACAATTGCATTCATACTTGACTGAAGTGAAACAAAATTGCACAAGTTCTGATAGTTACTCCAAGCGCAAGTTCTCAGTAATGTATTGTACAATTTCTTCTGACATCCAGTTATAGGATTATGGATGAGTGATTTAAACTTGAGATTTGCATTATGAAAAGGAAACTATGCTATTCCTTTTCTTAGTTGAAATACATTTATCTTGTGATGAATGAAACAATAAAAAATACCATTGCTGGAAAGAACAATCTATTCCCATAAATTAAATGGTCAGTTCCTTGCAGCGCACATGTAGTAGTTAAAATTGATCAAGTATGTATATTCATCCTTGTGACAGGATCATCATGTAGTTCATAAATTATGAATTTTCTCTTGGATTTTGTTTTTTTTTTTTAAAGCAAAAAAGGCTGTCAACTGAAATTTAATTGTCCAAACCTAGGATTACTTTTCATGTTTAAACAGCAAGATAAATTTACACTGTTTAAGAGAAGATCAGTATGGTGTGCCTCTTGTCAAGTTTGTTCAAATTTCTTTGAATAAAGTATAAACATATTGCAGAAGAAGTTGATCATCCTTCTCAAAATGTACAGAACAGGGCTGGATCAGGTCAAGTGTTGGGAGGGGTTTCCAAAATTTTAAAAGGTCCCTGACTTTTCCTTGAAAGCAGAATGTGTCTAATTACTAAAATTGTACTTCACTGTTAATGACTCGACCATAATTTGAGCAACATCTATTAAGTGCAACACACCAAGTCATTTTGGTGATAGAAACCCACCTTTCCCAAGCTGAAATTGACATCATCTTCTGATGCTAACATTTTGTAATAGTGTTTATAACACTGCCTCAATTTCTGCTGAACATCCACTAAAGGCAAGTCCTTATTAGGGAGAGACCTTTTAAGTTCTAAAAGAGGATGGAGGTGTTTAAATGCTTGAAAACTATTGTCTTCTTCTGATTTATAGTATAGAAAAGGACACTATGCCCATTCCCTACTTAACTTGAAGCAAACCTGTGATGATTGAAAGAATAATAAAATACCAGTCGGAAATAGTAATTTAGCCCCATAAAATTAAATGGCCAGTCCCCTAGAGTACACATACATTCAGAATTGAACTAGTTGATAGTTGTGTACATGTATGTTCAATTTTGTAACAAGGCCATTACTGCTTAAGGACTAAACACTTGGTTTGCATTGAGATGTAAA
This sequence comes from Megalonaias nervosa, assembly GCA_016617855.1. NCBI lineage: Eukaryota > Metazoa > Mollusca > Bivalvia > Unionida > Unionidae > Megalonaias > Megalonaias nervosa. The sequence goes on from JAECUM010092905.1 coordinate 233,170, forward strand.
TTCAGTTCCTTCTGTTTTTGTTGTTTGTATTGTTTAACAGAAGCTGCTATTATCTGGGATTTAATTGTCCATACCTCACAGGATTACTTTTCATATTTAAACAGCAGGATAAATTTACACTGTTCAGGAGAAGCTCAACAAGGTATGCCTCTCATCAAGTCAGCGTGTAAGTTTTATAAATGTACCAAATATACAAGACTTTTAAAATTAATTTCTGTTATCCATATATATGTTCAAAATTAAGCTCACTGATTCTTGAAATGGTCTTTGAAATCATTTGTGACTTCCAGGTTTTTCCATGGGTGTTTATTGATTGGCTGTTCAAATGTCAATCAGTAATGCTGATCAGCCGCTCGACAGTTGAGGTGCCATTGGCGTGCTGGCTAAGGTGCGGTAGTGATTGATTTGTTGGTATTTTATTGCTCCGTCGTGGAGCAAAAGTGGAGGGGATTAAGTCCCCAACTGTGATACATGGGGTTTCCGAAAATAAATGTGACCTATACTGTATTCATGAATATATATAGTAGTGTTTCATCATGATCAATTTTTTTCTATATACAAGACTGCTCTAACCTAGTTTAAGAGAAATTGTTCCTTGTATGTTTATTTTCAAACTTGGAGAGAGTTCTGGCTTAATATTCTAGCATTATAATTGCTCAATATATTGCTTTGTCAATAAAATTTAAAAATTTTTGGGAAAGATTTCCTGAATAAGCCATGAAAAAAGAGTGAAAATATATTGATTATGCTATGCCATCATGCTATTTTTTTTCTTGCTATTTTTCAGTATAATACCAATGCCAAAGACCTAATTCCTCCTGTGCCTATGGGACCAACCCCAGGGCCATTAGTGGCACAGAATCCTTTTGATGATCAACCCCATGCACCTTTGCCACATAGACTGACACTTGGTCAGCGGCACATGCAAACCAGAATGCCAGTTCCAGGTCCATTACCCCCTATGTCTGGACCACCAATGGCTGGCAAAGTATATCCACCCAATGCATCAATGATTTTCAATCCATCCAATCCAAATGCACCACCAATATATCCTTGTGGAGTTTGTCATAAAGAAGTGCACGATAATGACCAAGCCATATTGTGTGAGAGTGGGTGTAATTTTTGGTTCCATCGAGCATGCACCGGTCTAACAGAACCAGCATTTCTCATGTTGACACAGGAAGTGTATGCTGAATGGGTTTGTAATCAGTGCTCATCACATAAAAATATACCACTTGTCAAGATGAAGTCATAGAGACACAGTTTACCAGAGCATCTCCATAATGAATCCTTGTCAGAGGGGAAGTATTGATTAAGTTATGAAATGTTCAAAAATATGTTATACAAATGCATATATAGGTTTTTATGTCCAAATGTCAGAAGTGAGTCTTGTGTGAATGTGACATTATCTATTTTAAATTCTGACTGCTATAAGCAGTCTTATGTTTTTTTAGTGTAAATTGTTTCCAGACATTGCATTTAGGAGCAATTCTCATAGTTAACATGGCTTATATCCTGATCATTCTTTGAAGTCTTGTTCTGAAAACATGTGCATATGCATTTTTATCTGCTTAATGTTTGCATTGCTCGTACAAAAGAATCCCTCTTTATGTTTCATTTTAATTTTGTCATTCCATGTTAGAGCAACTTGTTTTTGACATGATATCAAAACAATTCCACAAGAAACATCTCTGATCTCAGATGATTTGTTACCTTTTTCATTGTGCTGAGTTTCAATTTGGAATATTGATGGAATTCTTTGCAATTAAAATATAAAATCATTTCTTTGGTAATTGCTGGAAGGATATAATTTCTCATTTTTTTAACTTAGATCTGGACTAAACCTTTAACCTTAATACTCAACTTTGCAACGTTTCAAAGTCTTTAGTTAGCTTGGTCTGAGAAAATTGTGATGTACACACATAATTAAATAATTGAATAATTGTCCGAGGTACCAGACTTAACAAGTGTCTGTATGTGTGTGTGTGTGTGTGCACACGCAGAGAATATATACTTATCACTCCACTTATTTCCACACCGTATGAATACAGTTATAGAAATGCAGTGACATGAAACTTTTGTTTTATTATCAGGTTTTCAGCTTCATTGTATGTTTTCTTTGTTATCACTTGGAAAATTTAAGTGCTTCATTTAGACAATCAGTCCCAGTATTTTAATGTAGTATTAAGCTTTGCATCCAAATGCGTGTGGGTGTGTTGCATTTTAAAGATTTAATGCATCTTTTTTGTAATATACTTCTTTTGTGTTGTAGGTTTTATCTTTGCATAACATATCACCATCTGTATCCTAGAAATGTGAAGTGTGTATATCATTTTATTATTATGCACACTGTGTGTTCATTACAAGATAGAGATTTTACTTTTCTAGGGCTAATATTTATGTTCATGTAACTACTTTTACAAGGTATTATTTCCAATTAGAAGTGATGCCATACAAATCTATTTTCCCATGGATGCATGTTCAGCAGACTTTGTTTCATTTTTAGCTCCTTGTACACAATACAAAATGTCATATATTTGTAGTTCCATTCATGCCTTTTTTAACAAAATGTCAAAAAACATTCCTTTTATCATTTTGAATCACCTTTTGCATGCAGCTGTGTCTCATTGACACACATTTCATGCACACAAGTGTCCTAATTTCACAGGTTGAGGCATGCATTCTAGATGTTGAACATGTAAAGTATGTGCAATTACGACAGTAAAGTAAGACTATTAAATTCTGTTAGGAATTTTGCAAAATCATTTTCTTTCCTTGCAAGCTGAAATTCATTGACATTGATAAATTAAAACAGCAAAGTAGATAACTGATTTAGGGACTATCAGTCTGATTTTATTGTTAGGATCAGACAATTTTTAGAAAAGGGGTCCTAATCTTTTCAGGCAAGTTAGATTGATTGGATGTTGTTTGTTTCAAACAAAGTAAGCAGATTTAGGTGTCATCACTGAGACCTTTTGACCCTACCTGACATAACCCAACCCTGTCAAAAATGAGGGTTGGTCAGAGTTGTGATAGATATGGTTTATACTGACTTTTAATTGGATTATGGGATTTTTTTTATGCTTACATGAAGACTGTTAATATGTACGTACTAACCCATATATCAACTTAATTCCTAAACAGTCTAGGCCTTGATTCCCCTCATTTAAAGTTTTCTGTTGGCTTTCCTTGGGTAATCTAGGCAAAATGCTCCTATCTGTGGTGTGAAATATTTCAGTAACATATAGGTGGCAGTGACTGAATTAGCAGGCCTGCAAGTTCCACCTTCATCAAATGGTTTTCATTTTGCGCATTAGATTTCCATTCATCCAGTTATTTCATTTCTCTATCAGGTACATTACCTGATCACATTAGCATTAAGAAAATGTGATATGCTACCTCTGGAATCTAGCCCTCTCATTTTTCCTGTGTATATACCATATACACAAAGGGAAGAAACTCATTCCCATTACCTCCCCTTAACACCACTAGGTGGCAACCCATCAGTGTATACCAATTTAAGCTCAGTACAATCAATATCATACTTTGGCTTCTTGAAATCCAAGGATATCTTCATTATTTCAAGGTTTCCATCCATGACCATCACATGAATACCATTCAACCAATATGCCAGCTATTCATGGCACATCTGTTGAATGGATATTGTTCATGTTACCTATTCTTATAGCGTTAATTTGATCGGGAAATGTAATCAATAGAGAATGTAAATGTTTTAATAAATTACATTTTTCAGAGAATACTTATTCGATCACATTACTATTAAATCCTCCAACACCTCCTTACAAATGCATCAGAGTTTAAACTGGTAAACATGTAGTTGATGGGTAGCCGCTAAGTGGAGTTTGTGGAGCTACTGGGTAAAAAGAGCTTCTTCCCTTTGTCTACGCCATATATAGATGGGAAAGATAAATTTTTGTCTTTTTGTAAGGGCTGGATTCAAGAGTATATTTTCCTTACATCAACATGATTATAGAAGAAGTCTTGGAGAAACATAATTATACAAATTAATTTTCTTGAAGTATTCTTTCTTATCACAAAATATTGTTTTGTCACAAAAAAAAAATATTGGCATAAGGGAAAAGGAGGCTGATGCTACACATTTCGTTTTATTAACCATATTGATGCATTTTTATGCAGAAATTAATTATATGTGTTTTGAATATAGTTTTTTTTTCTGAATCAAATATAGAGTTTTCTGCTTTATTAGTACATGCTGATAGTTTTTGTATCCCTTATATGGCCAAGAAGAATCATTTAATTTAACTTGCATACTGCAGTTATTCTCATAGATGCCCCGGGGGCAATACAATCGCCAAAGGGGGGCATTGAATACTGTACATCACTGTTTGACTGAAAACATTTGTAACTTAATTTGTTTTTATATATTTCTAGCAATCGTTGGAATACTTAAGTACTGTTTTAATTATTTGGACATACCATAATGGATATATACTGATCTATCAGCCTCAATAAGGTAGGATTTCTTTCTTTGTGGCAAAAAGAAGATTAACATCCAACACATTGTATATTATTTTTAGCTCGCCTGGCCAGGAAACCAAGTGAGTTTGTATAATGGTCCTTCTTCTATTGTGGATCGTCCATGTTTCTATTTCTAAAAAACCACTGAGCAGAATTTTACCACATTTAAAAAAGCAGGTTGGCTTGAAGCACTTTAAATTTGCATAGATGATGTCAATCTATTAGCAAATATTGCCCTATTACAAACAATAGAAAATCATTTCAGTGATTTCTTAAAAACTGCTCAACAGAATTTGACCAACTTTGACAGCATATTGGCATGAAGGTGCTTCTTATTTGCTCTAAAGATGCAGAGCCACCATAAAATACAGCTGCAATTAATACAGATAGAAAAACCATTAAACAACCATTTGACAGAATTTTATCAAATTTGATTGACATCATCTTGGCATGAAGATCTTTTTCAGATTTGTCTAAATGATGCCAGTCCACCATTAAATATGGCCACCATTAATAAAACAGAGAAACATTGATATGACTTCTTCACAAAAACTGTTCAGTAGAATTTGACAAAATTTAAAAGAAAGCATTCTGGCATGAAACTTTCAGATTTTTTAAATGATGCTGGTTCATCATTATAAAATGGTGGCTGTTATTAAAAGTAGAGAAACCTTTCAAAAACTGCTGAGCAGAATTTGATCAAATTTTGCAGAAGTCAGGGTACCTTGTAATGACAAATGGGTATGTATGTTAAAGGTGGAGCTGTGAACAGTTTATGAATTAGAGCCAAGTGCCCAGGAGCAGGGAGAGATCTGATAGAGTTCAGGGGAACATTGCTGGTCATATGTGACATGTCCTTGTTATGCCAGGAAAGTAACCCTGTATATATGGTCTAGGAAAGAAGATGAATCACACCAACATTATTGCTACCATGTAGCAATTACCGAATATACTTGCTTATAAGCCGAGTCCAACTGTAAACTGCACAGACCCAGATCTGCCATCACATCATCTGGGTCTGTGCAGTTTGTTAGGAGTAATCAGTATCTCAAACAACATAGACCCTGATCTGCAGGTGCTTTATGCTACAGCAGATCAGGATCTTTGTTGTTTGCAGTTGGACACGACTTATAAGTGAGGAAATATGGTATGTGTTCCAAACTTTTCTTTCCCTCTGCAATTTCAATATGTATTTAAATTTTGTCAGCTATCCAGATAAGCAGTATCAGGCCCACTTGGGCATCTTGTTAACATTGTACCATATTATTAGGTGTTACCATAGGGGTCTTTCATGTTTTTGTTTAGAAAGAAGAACTTTTTCTTTGTTGATGAACCTTCATTTAGCTGATGGAGAGACATCACTTTTTCAGTGGCAACAGCAGCAGAAATGGTGTCAGCTGCATCATCTGGTTTCACACTTCATTGTTAAAGTTTTTGCAAGTAGTGAACTTGGGATACATAATTGTAGTGGTAGAGGGCAAGACATGAAATTATTGGTACCTTTGCAGGGACAATCCTAGGCTTTCAAATTAGGGAGAAATAACTTCTCCCTCAGGGCAGAACAGAAAGAAGTGCAAGACCATCAGGAATACTTGATATATTTGATGATGAGACTAAAGTGATGCAATACAGTTTTTGATAATAGTAGTAGTAGTCAGAGTAGTAGTAGTACTAGTGCTTGTAGCTGCTGCTGCTGTGGTATAAAGTTATTTCTGCATGTATTTTACAATAGATAGAGAATGTTTTCTTTTTTATACATGTAAAGTTTATGACTATAAAAACAGATTGTTATGGGATGTTATTTTATCATAGTCTCATGCCATATAAATAACTTGATATGTGATCAGCTCTTGTGTTGAAGGCCGCTAGACTGGTTTCAACTGTGTAACTTGAATGTCATGAAACATACCTAGACATAAAGCAACATTTTGTTTACTCTGATTTTACTCTTCTACGGTATCAGCAAACTGTCTTTATGGCTTAAGTGGCATGCAATCTTTTTGAAGTTGATTTAGAAGAAATGTCAATACTGATATTTATAATTTCAAAATCATTGAATATTTAATGCAACAGTGATCAGTTTTGTGTTGGGAAGGGATATAGTCTTTTGACTGTTTGTTTGTTCATTCATTCATTGTTCTTTCAGTATGCTGTTACCCCATTAGTATCTCACACCTTATTTCACTTGCACTGAAGAAATTGGGTATATGGATGTATCTTAGCTGTACCAAAACTAGGAAATCGCAACTTAATTTGTACATTTGAATGATGAGCATTTGCTGCTGTTCATCAATTACACCCACAATATCTTGTCTTTTTTTAAACCTATACTTATGAACAATGGAATGTAGATACATTTTCTGGAAAGTAACTCATTCATACCAAATCTTTTCACTATGACTGCATGCTTGAGTGACTTGTGTATATTGTTGGCTACTCCAGATGTGCTCCTCTTGATGAGGAGATTCATGTTTATGGGTAAACACACTGATAGATAATTTGCGAAGGCCGTGTGTAATAAAGTAGTGTTCAAGTAGACCTTTGTTTCTGTTACTTACACATTCAAACTGCAAAACCAATACTGTGGCTTGCAAAACTTGATGACACAAATATTCTTACCTGATAGTTTGCAAATACATGGCAAAATGAATATCACTTTTCTGCTAATTGAAGGTGAAGTTTTACACGAAAAAACTACTTTTCCTTTCTAGTTGTTGGCATGTTACAATTAATCTGAGAGGTGACTGGAACTATATTGTATCTTACCTGGTAACTGACAAATACATGACAAAATGAATGTCATTTTACTGCAAACTGAAGGTAAAGTTTTAGCAACAAGTTACATTTTCCTCCATGTTGCTGGCATGTTACAATTAAACAGAGAGGTGATTGGAACTGTATTGTTTAAGTTCACATGTGGAAAACTATGCCTTGCTTTTATTTTAGACTTTATTGTGTGTTATATGTATGTAAATATATTTTTGCTTTTGTCTGAATATATTTACTATTTTTATTTTCTGTATTTGTGTGTACTCTTTACACTTTAAAATGTGCATTTTGATTGTCAGTATTTTATCCAAAGATGATCACTGTACATGTTAGCTTCATAGATTTAAGTCATTCCTGTATTGAGATCAGTGCATGAGTTCCGATGCTTACCTGTAAGATAATCACAGTTGCTTGAGCATGTGAAAGATGTCATTTTGAAACATGGATAAAAATTACTTTAAATTTGTCTGGATGAACAACCTTCAGTAATTGTAATTAGCTAATCCCACTGAAACAGCTTTACTGATTGTATTATCCAAAACATCATCCAAAAATGTTAGGATTGTGCCACATGAGAAGGCATAGAATTATGCCATAATAAGGCATACATTATTTTAAAATGGAATATTTCCATTTTTAGTTACAATGTACAAAATGTATATGATTTTTGGGCTCTATGTTTGTTACTGGATCATAAGTGAAATGTAGACAGAATCATAGGTTGCCTTAAAATAAACATTTTATCATTCTTCCAGTTCGGTTTAATCTGCTGATACATGATATTAAGACAATGTTTTATGGACAGAGACCTTTTAATTGAATTGAAGAATCTCTATACTACATCTGCCTACCTCTGCCTCCATCTGACAGTCAATTGTTTATTTGAAATTCCAGTGGGCCACTAGCCAACCTTGTCCTGTGCACTGTGTGATCCATCATGTAATGACACCTGTTGTATCCTGGTTTGTCTAGGATGATATCTGGTGCCCTGATGATCACACACTTAAACAGCTCATACTGTGTAACCAGATACCTTGTTAGATTGCTTCTTTTTTTTTTTTGTTATCCAATTTGCTTGAAGTTGGCACTGTTAATAGAATGATAAAATGGTCAAAAGAGAAACTTTGGCTTTACAGAGAAGACTTTGCAAAGGGGTAGGCATAGTTACCTTGGTTATCCATCAATTACCGTAAATACCTGCAGATAAGTTGGATCAAACTGAAAACTGCAAAGACCCAGATCTGCCATCACACAATGCACTGGTAGATCTGGGTCTATGCAGTTTGCATGGCATAATAAGTAGAACAAAGAGTATTGACCCTGATTTGTTGGAATATTATGCAATGGCAGAATAGGGTCTGTATTGTTTTTAGTTGTACCATAATTATAAGCTAGTAAATATGGTGCATTAATTATGCTTTCTGTAATGGTGTCTCTTGCTTTACTTGTTTTCTTTCATTGTTTTGCCATGCTGTCTCATCTTTTTCATTAAATGACATCATACACATTTAGAATTATATGTTGTCAATTTTGAATGAGATTTCAGATGTGGAAGAGTTAGCAATCTGTATAAGAGGCTGAATTTTTTTTTCTCTTTAGGAAACAGCTTGCCTATCATCTTTTCAGATTTATTTTTTTTGTTTAAGTATAGTCCATCGCTTTTGTTTCAGGTTGCATGTATTCTCCCACATTCCAGAACATTAGCAGCTAATATTGAGTTCTAGTTATTTTTATTGAACCATACAAAAAGATTCTGTTATATCAATATTTTGTAGTAATTTTTGCTTTGGGGAGGGGGGATCTGTGACTTCATTTATAAAACTGTTTGGTTAAAACATGTTACAAATAAATCTCTGTTTTCTAACACTAATATATTTAGATATTAGGTGTTTTTCAGTATAATTGAACTTTAATTCTAATATTTTCTGTGCTCGCTTCTCTGTAGGTTTTATCAGTTTTTGACTTTTTTCCATAAATATTATTCTACATGCTTTATTAAATTCATATAGTCTTTATGCAGAAATTGATAAGATTATGTTGTTTATGATTTCTGCTGCAGTAAAGTTTTTAAGTTAAAAAAAAATGTTGACATTATATGATGTACTCAACATATGTATACAAACTTCTAAGAACTTGAGAATTCTTTTCACATGGTAAGTTCATGTTTCATCTAGTTGAAATAGCATTATGTGACTTAGATTTTTCACACAAATTGTAGTAGATGAGACACTTGAAAATGTGATGAATTGGATCCAAGATTTCAGTTTAACATACTAAAGTTCACAGCATTTAGCAAGCGAAAGTAAAACAGACTTTGAAAAATATCCCGATTTTCCATCCTTCAGCAGTGCATTTATCAAACTTTCATTGCCATAACACCATTTTTATTCTTATGATAAACCTTCCATCAGTATGGTATTGCAAATTTAACTCAGAATTGAAAACTTTAATGTACTCATCTTATAGTGCCATTATTAGTTGTAATTCTTATTCAGCATAATCATGTGACCAATTTTGGGTACATTACTTTTTCAGGGTGTGAGAAGTTTCTTTTAAAGATGTTTCCTCTTAACATTTCTTTTTGTTTGCTTTTTTTCTTTACTGTATTTGACTGTTATTCATAGATATCTGGCTGGTGATTCTGGCTCATCTGGAAGATCAGTGGGGTTCAAAGGTGGGGGACAAGACCTCTGGTATAAAATAAATCACCAGAATAAGATATGGTAGATGATAACTGTTTATATAAACATTGCAGGTGGAAACAATTTCCACTTCACCTAACTGAAGTTACTACACTAAAATGTACATTATTTTGTCAGAGAACTGTCTTGACACATCATTAACTTTCCACTTTAGCTCATTCTTTTCTTGTTGGCCCCAAGTGGCAGAGAGGTCTGAAGTGATCACCATTCCAGATCACTGCCATCTCACCTCTGTCTGCGTGGGTTCGAGTCTCAGGCTCAGCTAATGTGGGTACGTGAGAAAGCTTGCCAATAGCTTCTTGTGGGTAGGTGGTTCTTCCCAGGGTTCTAGGGTTCTTCCTCCACCAGTTATACTGGCCACCATGTATAGCCTATCTTGTGCTGAAAAATGGTGTTAAACCCTACAACAACAACAACATTCTTTCCTCCCTCTCTTCTCTCTCTCTCTCTGCATATATCATGACAAAATACACCAAAAGACATACCAACACTCGCTTTTCTCTCCTACAGAATATGATTTTTGGCTAACCATTACCTTTGAGGCATTGTCCCTATAGTCCAACCCTATCTAAATGCTGACTCAGCCATTTTTGCAGGCTCATGACCTTTTTCCCAGAGGTTGTTATGATTATCCGACTCCCATAAACTTGTCTATGTTTGAAAATGTTTTCTAATTTCCTCCTCCACACATGCTGGTGTGAAATTTGATAATGGTAACTGTTTATTCTTTTTTTCAGTTTATCCTGCCTTATCTGATATTTATTTCCACTTGTAGATCTGATCATTCCAAATTTTTAGTTTGGGATTTGAACAACCCTTTGTCATGGCACTTATTCAGTATCTTTTATTCATAATTATCATTCATCATGTTTATATTGGTCTGCAAAAGTAAATGGTCTCTGTCCTCGCTACCATTGAAATTGTGTCATTTTCATTCATTTTATTTTATAATTTTTAATTACCTTATGCATATGTCTTTAAAATAGTTCCCAGTGTGAGCATTGTTCTCACTTGTATTTCCTACAACTATCTGGGTATAATTCTTGTTAGAACTATTATTGACTATATGTACTATATTTTTGTACTATTTTGTGAAAGAAATCCCATTCTGTGTGTGTAGTATTATTATATGCATTATTCGCTTGCTACTTACCAACTGGTTGTTAGCAAACATATCATGATAGTAGTTTTCCAGAAAGTCTGTATAAAGCCCACATGTTTATGCAATAGTTGTTTTATATTTTAATTTTACAAACTTTTTATTTTGTCTACATTGTAATTTTTACTATTTTTTTTTTTGTCACGAACAAATATGTCATTTGTGACTTATAGAAATAAAGGATGCTTTTTATCTTCAAAATTTACACATCCTTAATAGTGGTTTTTGATATGTTCTATACATAGCATCTTTAAACATGAATTAAATTGTTTTTCTTTTGTTCACTAATATTAAACATTTACTTGAAAGAGTATCTCTTCACTTTTTCCAGTTCAGTTGCTTTCGGTTTTACATGATCTCAAAGTTTTTGTTATCTTTGTCTTTTATTCTGTACTTATAAACAGAACTTAGCATATGATGGTGTGTTAATGATATAAATTTTCCACAAGATTGTGTATCCATGACATGCATTGCATATGGCAATATGAATAGTAACTCTATATTTAAGGTTGTTGCACTTTTTATTTGATATTACTTTTATTTTGCTTCGGCTTAAAAGATTTCTTGTACATGATGTTTGTCTATGGTATGAAAAAGGCATCTGTATTGTAGGTAAAATGAAATAAGTGCTAGGAAACAGTGTAGTTTTATATCACACCTTATTTACCTATATAGCCTGACAAATTCTTATGTTGTGGGCATATACTCATGCTTATTTGTGTCTGGCACATTTTGATAAAAGGGTGGGTAGCCATAGGAAAGAGGAAAACAATATACAATTGTTTATTTCTCTCACTCCCTCACAAACTATCAGTTTGGAATATTAAAACATGCCCATGACATGGCATATGTTTGTCAAGCTGGAGGGTCTTCACAAGTTGCTGTATGGAACCAGTTACTCCATGATCATTACAGTTGATGCTCCATTTACACCATTGATGCATTCCTGAGGTTATGGTGTAAATTGAAAATTGGCATAAATCGAAAGTAATTTCCCACGTGCTCCTTGTAAATTAAGGAAGTCCTTCAGCAAATTATATCTAACTTTTCAAGTGATGATTATTTATCCATAATTTTCAAACAAATACATATATATGTAAGCTGCTTGAAAGTCACAGCACATGGCTCCCGCAATGGCATTAAAATGAGCACGGGCACAAATTGAATGTTATTGCTTCATTATAAATGGCATTTAAAATGAAAGTGCACAGATCAAATTGGTATGGTAGATCATACCCACAAATATCCATGTGAAATATGAATGATTGAGTTTGTTTCAATTATGAAATTCTTTTCTTACTGCCTCCCCTTTTTCAAAGAATAATGCAAGACAGAGCAGTTGCCCATCAGTATCAGCTTGGTGTTAAATGTTTATGGAAGCCAATACAACAGTTTTTCTGACGAGTACTAACTCCAGAAATGGAGAAACATCTTGTTCCATGGAAACCTTTCCACTTTAATAAGGAGTAATTATGAACATTGGTATCTTTATAGAACAAATATTTAAATTGTACCAAAATCTCTCAATTCTTCATTCTCTCATGAAAATCTTTAGAAAGAAACAGTATTTTCTTTATTTTTGTAAATTATGTCTTGCATTCTTCTATTGTTGTTCCTTGACCATCCAATACAGCAGGGTGTACCTTCCCTATGGAGGCATTTCATGGAGGACAATACACTTTCAAGGGCATAATGGCTCAGTTGTTGGGCAGCAATTGCAGTTTAACCATAGAAAAATTACAGCTGCATAAATTCAGTCAATTTTTTAAAATAGAAATGCATTATGAAGTATGAAATAAATTGATGTCAATAAAATACAGATGTGTTTAAAGAACATTAGCTTCAAAGTTTGTGGCTGAACTTTTAAAGGGCAGTTTCATTATCAGGTCAACAGGGTGCATTCTTAGGGCAGCTGGATGTACTTTAAGGAGGACAGTATGCATCTAATACCCATTTATTTAATTGGGACAGCATTGATTTTTAGTAAGCAGAAAATACATATCTGTACATTTAATTCATACAAAAGCTCAGCATTTGTATACTTAACTGTATATGTTAGTGATAGTATACTGTACATACAGAATAACAGGCTACTTATAGACACTGTACATGCATTATCAATGTCAAGTAGATTGTGTTACCAAGTTCATATTTTGAGTGACTATTTTGGTTTGGCTATAAAGGTTTTCTACATATTATATATAGATATATATAAAAAATTTACTCCTGCATTTGTTTCATTTTTTGTCACACTTGCAGTGCACGATACATAGATATCACTGTTTTAATGGCATTGTTGTTGCTGTTTATTATTATACAAGTAGGCATCAATTTGAATATCAACATTTAGTTCCAGATTTCTTAAGCTGTTTCATGTACAGCCATGGCATCTAATGCTTAATCTGATGATTACATTCTACTTTTAGTTTATGGTGTGGTCTTTCATTTGTTCTGCATTTTCATTTGCTGTATTGGTGCTTTTCAAAATTTAACAGGAACATTCCAGTACCAATACCTTTGTTTAAGAGTTCTGACTTTCATCAAACGTGCTTATGGAAAGTAGAATGACTTTTACATGGCTTCTCAAAAACCACTGAATTGGATTGGACCAAATATGATAGACCATTTTTGCACATTGACCTTTCAAGTTTGTACAAATGTTTGTATGACCACTGCTACTGAAGATAAATAAATCTTCGCATGCTTTCTCAAAGCTGTTGAGCAGAATTTGACCAAATATAACCTTTTGACCTTTTGCATCAAATTTTATCAGTTTGTTTTACAAATGACATGTCCCTCAAATATGGCCACTACTTAAAGCACTCAGTAGACTTTTCCGCTTTGTTTGTTTGGAATATGAGGAATTAAGATTAATGAATCAATTTTTAAAAACCTCATTGCAGAAATCTGTTCCTAGCAACTGTGTTTAGGATATGAAGACCTTGTACCTAAAACAGTGGGTGTAATGATGCTTCTTTATTTTTCCATCTCCCAGGTAACATTGCCTTATGCCTAGGAGATCCAAAGACTTTGTATACAAATTTATACTTTTGTGTGACTGCTTTGGTGGCCTAGTGGTTAGAACATTTGCCTCAGATGCAGGAGGTCGTGGGTTTGAACACCAGCTGAGTCATGCCAAAAATTTATAAAAATGGTACTAACAGCTGCCTCGCAAGGTGTTCAACATTAAGAGATTAGTGTTAGGACTGGTCGGCCTGGTGTCAGAATAATGTGATTGGCTGGAACATGATGCTACATGTCTGTGGCATGATGCCTCACTGCTAGACATCACTATTAATTGCCACACTGCAGACATCGTAGCGATAAAACTGAAAATTTGTTAAAGCTGTGTTAAAAATCAAACTCACTCACCCACTGACTGACTGACTGACTCACTAACTCACTCACTCTTGTCTGAAGCATAGGTCAGATCCCACTTGAACAAAACTTCTCAGCTGGAGTAATTATTTAATAATTAATTTTACGCAGTCTGAAAAGTTTCACAAAGTGACATTTAAGGTCAGTTTCTAATGGTTTTCAGATGGACTCAGCTTATAAGAAAGTATATATGACTATTCAATTTTGTTCAATATATTCTCTGCTATGAAGGAGAGAGATGTAAATTAATGTTTCTTTTAATGTATATCGTAAATAGAATAATACATGTTAACAGTACGTTGAATATTTCACTTGTGTCTAAAGCCAAGGAACTAGTTAACTGCTCACACTTTTTACATTCTAAAATGAAATTCCCAGATTTGGTTCAGTACAAGCTCCAGCATAGCAAATCAGATCTGCAGCATGTGCTTTAGTGTTACAATTTGACACAGTTTGCTCCAGATGGTTGGATAGGAAGTTGAAGGAGAACAGACCTTATTTGCAGACATTTGCACTGTTCCATTGTTTTGCTTGGTGAACTAACATTGTCTCCAGATTTTTCTAATAATAATAAATTCATATTTAATTTTGTGCATACTTTCATATTATGGCTGTTTGTTGGCATCTGATGCCAGTTAACATGTTTCAAGAGGTGGTCTTGGCTCTTGGCCTTCAACAGGATCAAGTTCTTGATCCATTGGGAC
The DNA here is from genome assembly GCA_016617855.1 of Megalonaias nervosa. Classification (NCBI taxonomy): domain Eukaryota; kingdom Metazoa; phylum Mollusca; class Bivalvia; order Unionida; family Unionidae; genus Megalonaias; species Megalonaias nervosa. The sequence continues at coordinate 248,382 of JAECUM010092905.1, forward strand.
ATGGAATAATCCTCTGTTCATGAGAAAAATTTATCCTCATGTAGACAAAATCATGAGATGGAGTAGGCTCCAGTTTTTCTAGGTTGTGTATAAAAACCAGTCTGGTCACTATTGACCAACAACAAGACAGTTATTTAGAGGTATTCTAACGGGCCACTGTGCATCAACCATTTGTCAAAATACTTGATGTTTGGGATCCCAAGTGGCCATATGTGGGCTGTGAGGGGGAAAGATAATAATGTGAAGGTACACATCCTGAAGATCGATGAGCTCCCCTCCGTTGCCAGATCTTATGGCATTCATGACAAAAGCTGTGGACTCCATCTTCAAATGTTTCTCCTGCAGAAACTTGCTTTAAGGAGGAATGGTACCATTTTCTTTTTGCTGTTGTCCTATCTATTTCATATATGTTACCCAATCATAATACTTTAGGAGAACCACTACTACCTTGCAAATCCCTCCCTCCAAGGTTAAAGCCTTTAACTAAAAAGCTGAAAAGTTATCTGCCTACCTAGGTGGCAGTTAGTGATCTCCCATTGATAACGGATTGGCTCCAAATCCTTAGAGGTAGTTTGGAAATTTTCTTCCGCAAAACAAGTTGGAAGAGTTTCATCTTTGAAGGGAAGTATATATTTCCAACTTCTCTATTCTACCTATTGCAGATGACAATGTTTCCTAACTTATTTTATCACTTTGCAGTCTTCACAGACTTAAGCATCATTGGTACATACCTCCACGAGTCATGATGGCATCCCCTTACATTGCTATGACTGTATTAACACATGGATGTCTAGTGCATGATATAGAAAACTCATTTAGTATTGCTGTATAATTTCTGCCTAGTCAGGATACATACAAAGTTGTATATGTGACGCTTTATTGATTTTACCTTTATAGAACGTTATTGGGACTTTACTACATGTAACAGTTTCATAATAGATATTGTAGCAACTACTTCATAAGTACCAATACATGATGCGTCAGTTCCTTTTTTATGTGCAGGTTTTATGTGTAATAAAGTAAACTCGTTCATATTATTGTATGGCTTCCACCATAGATAAATACAGGTAAGTTTTCTATGCATGGTTTGCTCAGTAGCTTCCAGTTCATTAATGTAAGTGCTATAAGCTATGCTTTGGTGCTTTTACCTGCATAGGCAGTCAAAATTGACTTTATCACAGGTTACTTGTTAGGAGAATTGATTATTGAGAGTCCATTTTGTGAATATTAGCTTTGCTCTAATTCTCTACCAGTACAGGCCATGTGCACCCCCCACATTGTAAATATTAATAGCAATGCTCAAATTCTCTGCCTGTACAGGCCATGTGCACCCCCCTACAGGTATTTATCATAGTGGATAACTCAGCACAAGACTACTCTGACAACCACTCAACATGTACATGTTGGACAAGTAAATTATGGATAGAAGTAAAATTTTCGGAAATTCATTGGGCACTAAGGGGAAGGCACAGAAGCATAGCATGAGGGACAAAAGCATTGGGTTGCACGCAAGGGTTCAAAACCATATCATTTACTGGGGAATGAGACGGAGAGCAACAACAGCCTTAGTTACAGTCTCACATATCAGAATTATGAACGGCTACGTGTATGAAATATCCCATATCCTGTTTCAACCTCTAGAACTGGACATCATGCAGCCAAGATGGCCATGTTCCTTCATGACTGGGCTTGGCCATGTAACACGAATCACAAATGGCCACAACCACAATTGATCTTACAGTATCAACTACCAGAAAACGAACTTTTCCAGGTCCACGACTCACATATTACTGTTAGGCATTTCCTGCGTATAGTGCCTAGCTTAGTGTTGCATTACCCAAGAACCAACTTCATTAAACCAGTTATTCAGCAGACTTACCCACATAATGCTGCAAAGGACTTCCTGTGGACAACACAGCCTATACAGGCACTTTCATGAATCATTCTAACCTGCAAAGTTTTGTTAGGCACTTACTGTGGATGATGTCCAGTTTATATAGGCACTCTCATGGATCAGTTTAACTGGCATAGTACCTCTAGTCACTTCCGGTGTACAATGTACATCTTGGTGCCTCAGGTCCTTAGAGGTGTCTCCTCACTCACCCTCAAGCTTCATCCATGTAAAGGGAGCTGATATTTAGCAATACCTTGGAAGTACACGGACTTAATTCATAATGTGCTGCAAGTGTAGTGAGCCACCATCCTCAAAATTTTTCTTGAACTATTTTGCAGGTCATGCAAGAGCCATTGGCATCACTACTTAATCCAGAACTGATGAAAACTGGTCATCAAGTTCCCTCATCATTATTAGAGCTTACTATGATGAATGAAACTAGGCCTTTCAGGCTTAGACTGAAGAAGTTTTCCACCCACTCCCATCAGAGTTCGGTTGTCTTCTTACCTTACTTCACCTGCCAGGTATACAGTTCCAACATCAGGTGATATTGACTACAGAAGAATCTACTTTCAATTGCTTCCACAATCTGACAAGTTACTAATATTTTGGGACTGCTTACTTTGTCAGTTACAAGTTCCAAACATCTAAGCAAGTTCCAAGCAAATGTTTTCTCTGTTCTACATTTGGATACCCATGAGTTAATTCATAATATCTTGACTGTGGGATCAATGTTGTATCTAATATCTATGTACTTTTGAGAGAGTGATGTATGTAGGGTGAAGTTGTTTGCAGTTAAAACATGCATAGTGGAGAGAATATTGGCATACCTCTACACAACTTTGATGTAATGTGGCTGACATTTCTTTGGATATTGTACTTTTGGAAATTGTACATGATTTAAGCACACTGCTAACTAAGATGACTGCTCCCTTGTGCTAAAAAATCAGCCTGAATTAGTCTAAAGTACACTATCCTTAGGAGCTATTAAAACAGGGAAAATGAATTTTGCCAGACTAGACAATACCAGCTTCTGAAAGTGCAATGAATGAATTACCAACTATATAAAATGCCAAAAACATTATCAGCTCTTTTTTTAACAATTTACCTCTAAGTTCATGAAGTGAAAATGACTAAGTGGAGCCAGCAGTTTTATTAAAGGTGAACATCTGGAGTAAGACCAAGCTGTATACTCTATAACCCATATTACACCCATCAATCATACACCAAAATAAAGGGAATTAATGGTTCTTTGAACAATGCCCAAGATTTACAAGGTCTTTGTTAAATAGCCAATATAACCAGTGAGGAAGCCCAGGGAAATACTTTTTCTTTAAAATTCTAACCCTATGCAAAATATGAAACTGTAGAGCACCACCTATGGCGATCTTCCATAGACCGATCACAGCCTACCTTCTCCCACCCTGAATCTCAGTGGAATAATAGTGAGGACTTTCACAATGAACAAGAACTACATCGTAAGTGGGGCAACAGAACATTGAGGCCTTTCACGATGAAAAAGCACAGTACACTTTGAGAGGGGAGTGGTACATTGAGGTCTTTCACAATGAACAAGCACTGTACATTTTGAGAGGGGCAGCAGTACATTGAGGCCTTTCACAATGAAAAAGTATTGAGAGCAGCAGCAGTACATTGAGGTCTTTCACAATGAACAAGCACTGTACATTTTGAGAGGGGCAGCAGTACATTGAGGCCTTTCACAATGAAAAAGTATTGAGAGCAGCAGCAGTATACTGAGGACTTTCACAATGAACAGGCATTGTACATTTTGAGAGGGGCAGCAGTGCATTGAGGCCTTTCACAATGAACAAGCACTGTACATAGTATATGTACAATAATCAACTTACCTTTAACCTTTGATCCTCCTGCACTTAAGTATTTAAACATGTGAAAATGTTAACAGATTCTCAAACACAAAAGTGAAATAAAAATTTCACAAAACTGGCTGACACATGTCTGAGTTATGGCAATATTAATTTGCTTATGTTGTTCAGGGAAAATGAACAAGAAATACACGTGTCTTCATTTCATTGGTTAGGGATCTGACAAACAACTTCTTTTGAGGCAATTACAAAAATAATTGATAACATGATTCTAAGTGCTCATCTGTCAACATTGAGAGACAGTAAATGATTGACAATTCTTGATAGGTTCAGAAAACAAAAACTTTAAACTACCAGCATATCCAGTAGAATCAAAAGTTTATAAGTATGCCAGTTTTCAGTGTAACTTATTTTTCCAGTAAAATACTGGAAAAAAACAAGACAGATTAAATTTTCTCCAAAACCTTTATTACATTTGACATTAATTTCACAAAAGTATTTTCTTAAAAATGAATACTTTATTATCTGTACAAAACTATAAATATATGATATCAATAAAGTTAGTGATTAGCATACTGAACTTATAAAACCTAACAATAATTTACTCAACACTTGCACTCTTCAGTAAAAAACAAAAACAAACATGACTGACCCAATACATGTTTAGTTTTCACAACCATTTACAAAAAGACATCTTCAATTTAACCAAGTTTTTTTTTATTATTAAAATGAGGTAATATAAAAAATGTTAGTGCCTGCCCTTTCAAGGTAGTATATTGATTGGGTGTGTAGGAATAAATGAAGAAAAATTAACATGAGGCAATATTTGTTCTTAGTCTTCTAAAATCAAAATATTTTCAATTAAAAGTATTCCATGTAACCTTGACTCTCATCTGTGTGTAGTAATGCATCCTCTCCCTCTACCTGACCTCCAACATCTGACTTGAAAAAACTAACGCAAATACAAGTCACTGTTAATGCTACAACAACCATTACCACCAGAAAAGCATGAACTATTTATGATGTGCATAAATGTGTATCAATAGCACAATGAAACATGTCACTTTTATTGTAGTGACATTAATGTTAAAATTTTGTGTTAAAGTTTTTGGAAGTCAGAATACATCACTGCACAAATTCAGATGAGACACCAGAAGTACAGGTATACCCTTTTTATATGTCGACTAGTGCAACATTGTTTCATTTTTATGTGATCAAATATTTTAGAAATTTTTGTTTGCAATAAGTCATCTGTCATTTGTTTTACATCACCAATTGTACCTATGCCTGCCCAGCTACAAGAGATGTGCACTGCTCTAATGAGCATTTCTGATGCTGCTAGATGCCAAGGAATGGAATCACCCAAATCTTTGTTCTACATTTGTAGCAATCAGATCACATCTCCACAATAGTTATTTTCATCAACAAAATATCTTTGCAATCTATAGCCTTCACGTTTCCCAGGCACTCTGTAAAGGATGCTGGTAACTCTGCTAATGTCTGTATTACAAAGAAGGAATAGAAAAATATGACTGTTAAAGTTAAAATGGAGCTAATCTGACAGATGGAAGCAACAAGCGAGCTGTTGATGTTGCATGTTGCTTAATCTACCTGCTACAACAGTGAGAGCAATCTTCAAGATATCAAGAAGACTGCCACTCTTATAACACCCAAGTCATCTGCAAACATGACCAGGCAATTTATATTTTAAACTGCTTTGTGGGCCAGATAGAAATGTTAGAGCAGAAGCTGAAGGCAAAGTTGTAGGTCGAGCAAGGACTTTAACTCCACAAAATTATGCCAGAAAATGGTGAAAATCAAACAAAACCTAGGACAATTTAAAGCCCATACCAAAATTTATTTCAATCAATGATGTCCGTTTGAAAGTTACTGAGTGGAAACAAAATTGGAAGCCAAAGTTCTCAATTAAATAAGGGTCATTACAAAAAAAAATTGCCAGAAAAGTGAGAATCGACTCTGACCTAGAACTTCTTAGCTTAAAGCCTCATACCAGATTTGATTTCAGTCAATGAATTCCTTTTGTGTGAGTGTTCTAATATGATGTGGTGGAAAGACCGGGGAAACACTATATGGCCTCTTCATAGGTAAGGCAGAGGCACAAATAAATAAAAACAACTTGCTGTAAGCCCTTGTGCACAACTTTAATGTCTGAACACAACCACATGGTTCTTTGATTTCTATTACTTCCATAAAATACTGTCAAAAAGAAGTGGCAGGCTTTGTACATTGTATTGAAAGCCTGAAAGTTGTTTTTTCTTTCCATGAGCAATAAAACTTAATGTTTTTTATAGTAGCTCACTATGACTTATTTATGTTTATGATAATTCCAATTTATGGAAGTATATAAATTTTGTTTGCTCTAGATTGCTACAGAACAAATAACATTTATTTCTTATTAAATGGGTTAATAAATCTAACTAATGATCGCTAAAAAATGAAACATTTCCTTCTCCAGAAATAGGTTTGTGGATGTGACAAAAATATTTATTGCAAAATTTTGCAGAGAAAAGGTGATAAAGTTACAGCAAGATATTATACTTAACATAACAAAACTTAAACAGTCTCAGTCAACTTATGAAATTTGGTCTGGAAATGATTAATATTGAGAACAACTACCAGTTGTGGCAAGATAACTAAAGAATGAAACTAATTATAAATGTGTCCACATAATATGTCTGACCCCAACAACATGATGCAAAAATTTCAGTTAAACAGGTTTAAAAACATCTGTCAAACTATAGTGATAATATGACCTTACCAACACTTCCTAAAATAAAGCCTTGTACCAAATTTGGGTTCAATCCATTAAGTCCTGCAAAAGTTGCAGCACAGAATCAAATTCAATGACGTGAAGTGATGTGATGAGATGGAAGGGAAGAGATAACACTATATGCCCTCTCCATTGATGAATGGGATCATGAGTTTTTTAGAAAGTTATAGTGGAAACAAATCCAAGATAGTTGTAACATTACGTGACTGGATAGAAGGCCATATGGCAACACTGTATAGCCTCCATAGATATGTGGGGGCATAAGTCTGGAGAAAGTTGGCAAGTGGAAGCAAATGCATGATGATTGTAATGTGATGTGACTGGATAGAAGGCCATAGGCAACACTATATGGCCTCCAAAGATATGTGGGCACATAAGTCTGGAGAAAGTTACTGAGTGGAAACAAAAAATCCATGATGGTTAAAATCCATGATGGTTGTAATGTGATGTGACTGGACAGAAGGCCATGGATAACACTATTTACCCTATCCGTAGATATGTGAGGCCATAAAAACAATTTATTCCATGAAAGTTGCAATAACTGTTGACTCAAGGAAAAATATTCATCTTTAAATTATCTTAAAATAATATGATGCATTTATTTTACAATGATGTTTGAAAATTTTTGATGCTGTTCAATATTCTCTTGTTTAAATGATAAAACTCTGATGCTATATATAAAATCATCAAAAATGTAGTTAAACTTGTGATGTTAAGCCTTAATTAGTAGCAACAACTTTGTACCAGTAATCCTAATATCAGCACTGCCATTTGAGTTGTTAAAAAATGCTATAATTAGCCAAAACAACAGAACTGGTTACTGAGTGTTTAATAGTCTTTCAATGTTTTGAAAACTTTTAGGATCAAAATTCTCAAATGGCTCAAATAATTTCAAAGAAGGATAAAGAAGAAGAAAAAGTAAACTGTAAAGTAGCACTGAAGCATATGAAAATTCTGAAAAGCATAACAAAAATACTTTTACAGAAGCTTATGAAAATTCAAAGACAGTTACGTTGTACATAAACAGCAATTTTACATGTATACATTTCCGTTACATCAATTTATGGATGTATTTACTGGGTAAATGAGCAATGGGTGCAATGCAAAGGGCTGACTCACTAAAATCTGCTTGGGAAGGCCATAAAAAAGAAGAACTGAGTTAAGAAACAAAAGTTAGAAGAATGGGCAACCTGGGTACTTCATATGAAATGCTGACAACTGAGCTGGTTCTAGGTCTCGTCAATGCAAATGGTGAATGTTAAACCTGTTAAAATCCAACTCTAAAAAGTTATGCAGTGGAAACCAAGTGAATATAAACTATCAGAGTCAAGACTTTTCTACAGTATAAGAAATAAATCTCATTCAAGGTTTCATCAGTATAAAGCTGGATGCCAAATTTGGTTAAAATATCCACTATAGTAAAGCTACAGAAACAAGGTCAGAAGTACAGGCAATCTGGTGGTGTAACTTCTATAAATGATGCCATGGAATGATTGGAAATCATTATTCAAGGTCTCATCATCATAAAATTCCAAACCAAATTTTTTTTAAAGCCAAGAAGCCTTTATTAAACTTATACTGTAGAAACCAAGGTCAGGAGGACAGGCAATTAAGGGGTGCAACTCTTGTAAACAACATTACCTAATGCTGTAAATTAAACCTGTTCAAAGTCTCATAAATATCAAGCTGCTAACCAAATTTGGTTGAAATCCAACAAACATTGGTAATGTTAAGGTGCTGAAACTAAAATTGGGTGAATGAGCAATCAGGGGGCATAACTCCTGTAAAAGCTGTTATGGTATGCTGGAAATGAAATTCATTTAAGATCTCATCAATATAGAACTCATGCTAAGTCTGGTTGCCCAACAATCCTTGGGAAAGTTAAGAGAAAAGTTTGGAAATCAAATTTATTTAAAGTATCATCAATATAAGCTGCATGCCAAATTTGGTTAAAATCCCCAAAATTCCAAGTCTTGTGGAAACAAAACTGTTGATGTCCAGATGGCCAGTCAGATAGACTGATGGACAAAGTGATTACTATAGGGCTCTGCCAACTTTATCAAGCAGGGCCCTAATAATTACCAAAGGTTTTGATATACACATTTATCAGGCAGATTTTACAGCAAATTCCATCAAAATGATTAATCAAAGAAAGCAGGAATGCTTTAACAGAACAAAGTACTGCAATCAATAAATAGCTGCTTCTACCACTTTATTAGGAACAGAATAATAATCAGAACTGCAAATTTCACAGCTCAGATTTTGTTTCTCTTTTCTTCATACTTGTGTATGATTTTTTTTTTTAAAATACAAAAATACTATAAGGCCTATATGAACTTTTTAAATATTAATTTATCTTCATTTGTTTTTACTTTGCAAGCATGGATACAGCAAACAAATAAACCATTTTATAATGTACTTTATAACCCTTCATAAATACCACAACCACACATACATGCACTACAACTCATTTGATCACATACATTATCACATAAATAAATATCACTCATATCAAAACAATATAATGTCATTGCCACATAAAACCAGATATATTTACAAGAAGTATTTTATGTCAGCCATAATTTCATTCATATGCTGACTGTCATGCACATAAACTTTCAATATAAAACTGTGTGAGCCAGATTTTAAATACTTACTCCAGAAACATAACGAAAAAAACCCCATTCTTTTCCGAATTTTAAAATTACAGCTCTGACCAAATATAAAAATTTTGATAACATCTGATAGTTTTGCAGCAATGGTCTCTTGTGTACACATTCTTAACCAATTCACCTCGAAGATAACAGGAAATTTTACAACACAGATTATTCATCATAATCAATAATTTACAAAGTATATTAAGTAAAACTCTATTTGATTACAGATAATATATCACAGCTGAGCTTTCACATCTACTGATATATAATACATAGATGTAGATATTTACAGGTGTGCATTAATTATGTTTACAAATGAAGTTAAATTAAACAGCTTTATCAAAGTTATCATCAACGTAACATTACATCGCAACAATTGTGTGTCACCCTGCGACATAAATTTAGCAATGCCGCACAGCAACATCAGCATGATTGTATGTCAATAACACTGTTTGATACATAGAACATCAAAACTGTGTTCATGAAATGAAATTATGATACTAGTTCAACAATACAACATACACCTTGCTGTAAACTGCTCATGAAATTGAACATTATTCAACTGGTTTCATACATTTCATATCGAATAAACGCTTATGTTAAATCCTCTATGCACTGAAGCTTTTCACTGTTACCGTGTCATATGATCTGGAGCAGTCCAAGTCACAGTCAAACCACCATATTTACTCTCTTATAAGTCAAGTCAAACTGCAAACAACAATGATCCTGATCTGCCATAGCATAATGTGCCAACAGATCAGTGTCTGTGTTGTTTATTTTAGTGATTACTCCTAACAAACTGCACAGACCCAGATCTGCTGGTGCATTATGCAATGGCAGATCTGGGTCTGTTCAGTTTGCAGTTGGACTTGTCTAATAAGCTAGTATATACAATATCTATGAGTTAAAATTCAAGTTGAATGCTGAGAGTCATGAACACATGTCTATTATTGCCTTGCAAAGATTTTCCATACTCTACAAGTACAAAGAAGGGTTTTGACATGTCCAACTTGTATCTTTTGCATAAAAAGATGTAACAGTCAATCCACTTTGAAAACATTCTGATTTCACAAGCTGGTACAGCAGTCAATTAGCTACTGATATAGCAAGCAAGCTATTCAACACAAATAAAATATGGTACAACTTACAGTATTTTCAAGAAATAAATATATCTTACACAAAAAACAACTTTATTCAGACATAAGGTTTGAAAAACAAAAACAAAATAAGTGAGAAAAAAACTGCATTGCATGTGTTTAAGAGAGATAAATAAAGCAATAAATAAAGATAAACAACAAATAGCATTAGGCAGGTCCACATATGTGTAGTAAAACTTTTGTGATGGAAGGAATGTTCTTTTGGTGAATATGATCAAAATGATGTATAATCCTGGTTCATATAGCCTCAGTAGCATGAACAGTGATCTTGTCTTACTAAATTTATATTATCACCAGTTTATAAATGAGTGCTTTACACTGCTTTAACACTGAAATGTTGTACAGTATTATTCTGTGACATGAAAGTGCAATGAAAACATATACCGTTCTACACTATATATGACTGGTCATGAATAGAAATGATATTTCTGTGGATGGATGATCTGATGACTAACCATGTCTAGACCAACAATAGTATAACAATCTATAATTGGAATCTGATATTGTTCATTATTGTTAAGATATACTAAGTCTAGAGTTTGACATTGTTCAAAGAATTATTTTGACACAGTATGACAGACCATGTCAGTTTTCTAATATTAACATTACTGACATTATGTTATTTGCTATTACAGCCGATATCAAGACACTGACACTGACACAGATGTCATCATTCTGACATCGGAAAGACTAAATGTTTTCTGTAGTCTTGTATTAGTATGAAGCATGAAGTTTGTACTCTGAAAACTGACCACACCTGGAGTATGACCCTAGTAAGACAGACCATCTCTTGACTCTAACATTGGTAACAAACCATTCATGTTTGAGGTCAGGTCCAATATTGATAAAACAAACTACCTTGAGTTTAACATTTATTTTTTAACAGATCCTTGATGACAGAGGCCTGACATGGGAAGGAGGTAATAATATCTGCCTCAGACATGACATACCACAGCCAGAGTCTGATACTGGTATAGAAGTATAACAGACCAGAGATGGCATCTAGAATTTGTGTGACATACCATTCCTAAAGCCTGACATTTAGAGGCTATGTGAAATATATGATTCATCTGCAAAACATATATATTTAATTGTAAAAACAATCATTAATACCGATTTTGAGATGTTAATTTACTGAAAACATTTGGCTGCCCAAAAATGTTAATGACCAACAGGACCAACTGACCTATCACCAAAGCAGGCATTACCATGTCCTATTAATTAGCATAGCAAATAATATAAAATCATAGTAATTTTGTGTTGACACTTAACCCATGTGAATTAGTGTTACAATTTAGGTGTGTACTGAAATTTTCATGACAATGGTTGAAAAATATTGAAGTTATGATATGGTTTTATATATGATAAACAGTGGCAGATAGCTAAGTGACATACACAAAGCCTGAATATCTGACAAGTTTCCATTCTGCTGGTTAACTACATAATTACCAGTGATAGTACTGGTCGGTGGTCCATAGGTATTGGTACATGTAATGGTTGACTGACATCTGCCAGGTGAGAGTCAGCTGATACCTCATGTCCCCTTTGGGATGAAATGTTCTTCTATTAGGCAACTCAAATATTAACCTTGTAAAAACAAACACGAATGGTAATAATTATTTGTAATGACATCATGAAATGGTATGAAATTGTATATTCCTATGCAACATGAAATAACTTTCTGAAATATTCAATACAGTTTCGTACAATGGAATGGTCTTGAAACATAAGTCTATACCTATGTTTTAAAAGAAAATAACAAGAAACCTACAAAAGAAGTACTTCATGAAAATCAAGATTAATAACTATTAAGAAAAATAATGGATACATTTACTAAAATTCAACTTAGAATTTAACACTTTTCAATCAATTATTAAATTCTTCAAATTACAGGTTGTACACATTCTCTTGTACAATAAAAATAACAAAATGTCTACATATTATAAATACTGTTATTAAACCACTGCAACAATCTGAATAAATACACATTTTCCACTTCTACATGAAGAAATATTTTTTATATACATAATGAAAGTGATTAAACAAAGGACAAAAGATGTCAGTTCAAGAGATCTGGATTCTCTGACTTGACTTATTTTAACACTGAAGACTCTCAGTCAAATACCCAGAAGTTTTTTTTTTTTAAACAATACTGCATATCACTAGCATCTTTGTTGGAATGTTGCATTGTCATTTCTTAGCAAGAGCAATGAAATGTATGACAATCAATGCAAATTTACCATCCGAATATTTCAATTAATCCCAACATATTTGGGAATATCTTCAACTGCACATCTAATCCTAGTTTCCTCTTCAGAAAGGGCTGGTATAGGCAGGGCACTCTATGCACCTTTCAACTACTTAACACCTCACCCTGCTAGCTACATGATATGCAAATTATTGTTTATGTTCCAACTACAGACAATCCCATGATTACACAATTCCTGCTGAATGTCTCAACTGAAGACGACTGCATGATTTTCTCTCATTTCTAGCTGGCGCAGTCTCAGGTTATTCGAAGCTCCACGAATACGCTGTGACTTTGTTGACCTTAGACTTGATGCGGACTGATTGTCGGTTGAAGGTTGCAAGGTTTGGTTGGAGCTTACGCGGCTGAGATTTCCAGTAGATGGGGAAGGTACGTCGTTTCGACCAAGCTCTGGGCGCTGCATAACAGGGGCTGGGGCGGACACTACTGATAAGCCATGGGAGGGAGGGTGATGGGATGGAAATCGTGGTACATCTGAAAAGTCAAGTTTGGAAAAGGTGACATAGCTGTTGGATTATAGTGTTAATTCTATGATAAGCCAAGTAAATGTAAAAAGTCAGGAGGTCATTTCGTTTGGGTAAATTCTAATGAAACTTAAATGTTGTTAAATGTTTCTAAAAGTTCGGGATGGGCTAGGCAATGAGCATGGGTTTATTTATTTATAATATACAACAGGAACTGTAAATAAATATTTATATGTAGAAACAAGATACTTGAATAGACTTCTGTGTACATAATATTAAATTAGAAATGTGAGATACAGTAAGTAAAAATGATATTCAGAATAAGGTATGCCATGCTATCATGGAAAATGAATGACTGAATGCATTAAATGCAGACTTTTAAAGTATTCAACAATTGCATACTTGGTCCTGAATTATTTTACAAACAACTGTATTCATCTTCTGTTCTTATAAGGAATGAATTAAGTGTATCTGATTTGACGTCTATGCTGAAGTTTCAGTCTCTTGGGTAGGTTCTTGAGGGTAAGGACTGCCTGAAGGGCAACTATCAGTTTGGTATGTGCATATGTCTTTTCATGTCTATCAAGTATGAACATGGTTATGAACCAAAGGCTAAGTCACTGAGACTGAATGGGGTCAATGTCAGTGGTATGCATAAATTTGCCTTTTCATATCCAGTACGAGTATATATGGTTATAGGGTGGGGACCTCAATAGCTTCAAGCTATGACCTGTGGGATAGTGGAGCACCACTCAGGTGTCACAGACATATAATGACACTTTGGTCATTAAGCACGTATATGGAAATGCAATATAATGATCCTTAAGATTAATCAATATGCAGTTTCATCACTGTAAAACAAAGTCTGATTAGTTTAGATGAAACAGTTGTTCAAGATAAAGATGATATGAGAAACAGATGGCGATAATACAAACGTTACTCAGCATGAACATTAGGTCACAGTTACCTACTTTTGGTATGGCTGAGATACTTTATGTAAGATTCATCCACATACAAATTTTAATGACATTAAGCTAAATATTGTCAAAGCAGTTGAAGGTTTAACGGAGGACAGCTCAAATTACAAAAGTCAGTCAAACAAAAGCTGTCACAGTGACTGGCTTTCGGTATGGTTAAGTTTTTCTCCTTAAGATGCATCCACATGTCAACTTTCACGAGTACAGGCAAAACATCACTGAAAATATTGGGGGAGCTGAAAACAAAAGTCATTCAAGCAAACAAACTGGATCACACTGACCTCATTTTAGTATAGTTTAGTTCCTCTCTTCAAGATGCATATGAATGTCAATATTCAGGAGTACAGATGAAATAGGGTTCAAGATACTGAAAGTATAATATGGTTAGCTAAAAATGCATAAGTCACTCAGACATTAAAATAAGGCCACAGTGACCTACTTTTGATATCGTAGAGCTGTTCTTCTTGAGATGCATCCACATACCACAAGAGTCATTCAAGCATACATTTTGGTCACACTGTCCTAAGTTTTGTATATCTGAGCTACCTCTCTGAAGTGAATCCACACGCCCATTTTCATGATTATAGATGCAGTTGGATTCCAGATATTAAGGGTATAATAAATAAATAGCTTAAAATACAAAAGCCACCAAAGTATGAAAATTAGTCACATTAACCTTGTTTATATTTGGTAGGATTAGTTACTCTGAGATGCACCTACATACCCATTTTGATAAATGTAGGTGAAGTAGGATCCAACATACTGAGGGTGTTACAACAGATATGTGCAATTACAAAAGTTATTCAAATATAACAAGTGGGCAGTACTGACCGAATTTTGGTATGGGTTAGTTGCACTTGTTTGAGATATATCACATACCAATTTTCATGAGCACAGGTGAAATAATATGCAATATACTGAGAGTGTAACAATCAGATTGTGGAAATGTCACTCTAGAATTAAAATTAGGCCACAGTAACTTATTTTTGTATAGCCAATTTACCAGTGCTCTTGTTGAGATGTATATTAATCTTCATTAATATAGGAGAAATAGGGTCCAAAGACATTGAGGGTATAATTAATGAACAGCTGAAGATACAAATGTCATTCAAGCATGAAAGTTAAGTTACGTTGTTCTAGTTTTGGTATGGCTGTTACTCTCCCTTAGATACATTCACATACATGTACCAACTTTTATGAGTGTAGGTGAAATAGATTCCAAGACACTGAAAGCTTAATGAACAGACGGCAAAATATAAAAGTCCCTAAAGCATAAAAATTAGATTACCTTGACATATTTTTTGTATGAGTCAGTTTATAAATCCTTTATATTGTCCCAATATGCATCCAAATATGAATCTGCATGATTGTTAGTGAAATGGGGCCACAAAATAATGAAGGGTGTAACAAATAGCTGAAAATTAAAAGGTCACATGACTGTGAAAAGTACATCAAAGTGACCTACTTATATTATGTTAGAGTTACTTTTGTTCAGATGGTGAATCTACATTCCAATTTTGATTAAAGTGTTGGTTAAAAAAGACTTAAGATATTGGAGTTGTCATGAGTGAACTAGTAAAAATACAAGTATAAAATGTAGTTCATAGTGATCCAGTTTTGTTATGGCTGAGTTACTCTCCTTGACTTGGTTCTATGTACCAATTTTCATGAGTGTAGGTCAACGAGGGCATAATCAACAAATGAATGCACACACATGAATGAACACATGAATGAATGGCAAAATTCCTTACCCCGTCTTAACTACACTAGCAAAGGGAAAATAAAATTTATATATGTTGTTTTTTTAAACCCAAAAATACAAGTAAAATGATATCTAAAAATCTTCAACCTTTTAACCAACAGTAACCTGTAAACTAAATCAAGAATTAACAAGTACAAGGACATTGGGACACATGCACACATGCTTATAAAAGACAACCTCATTTATGGGTTATTGTTCCTAATTTCATGCTAATTTTCAACCTCAATGTAAAGATACCTGCTCATAATGGAAAAGATTTATCTGGTACCCTAAGAATCCCTTACAGACAAGTTTTCAATAAGATTTCATGTACATTGCTCTGTACAAAACACTGAAAATTAATGGCACTGTTAGATTAGTGAATATGTGCATATTACCATATGTACTTGCTTATAAGCCAAGTTAAACTGCAAACAACAAAGATCCTGATCTGTCATTGCATAAGGTGCCTGCAGATCAGGGTCTAGGTTGTTGGTTCTATTGATTACTCCTAACAAACTGAACAGACCCAGATCTGCTGGTGCCATGTGTGACAGCAAATCTGGGTCTGCGCAGTTTGCAGTTAGATCTGTCTTATAAGTGAGTACATATGTTGCATCTAGTTACAGTGAGATATCATTGCTATGGTGATGTTAATAATATAATTTTGTGTATATTATAGGTTAGATCTGATACATATAGTATTGGGTAAGACAGATAAAACATGACATCACAAGTGAATTATGTGACAAGAACTCAAATATGACATCAGAAGGAAATTATGTAACAATAACTCTGTGTTTCAGTTTCTCAATGGATTAAATAACAGGCTGTATTTGAGATATTACACTTATTCTAAAAAAAATCATGGGTCAACTTTTTTAAAACACAATTTCAGTGTGAATCCCATTTACTTCTTTGCATGAAACTGTCCACAGTGACAATATATTTTCAAGATCTCGTACCCAATGTAAAGCATGAAAAAAAAATCAGAATGGCCCCCTTCTGGAGTGGCACAGTAAGCCCAAAACAAGGCCTCCACTGCTTTTACTGCATAATATTTTAAAAATGATCAACCTTTAATAGTCAAGATTTCCTGAACACATACTTACAATCATTTACATGCAACACTGAAATTAATCTAGAATACAAAAGTCAATATTTCATGCAGAACAATTCTAGCTCCAAGATTAGAAAAATCATTCTCATTCTCACTTTCAAACTTGAACTTACCTTATATTTTAATGTATGATTGGTCAGTAACTCGATGTAGACTAATCTGATATTAGAGCTTTGAAATGAGTCATAAGTCAGCATGAGAATGGTTTCATAATCTTGAGGCCTTATCTAGGAATATATTATCTTTTAAAGAACTTAATTATCTTGCAAACACAGTCAAAGAGAAAAAAGATAAATGGGTGTCTGACCATCTGTCTTTAATACCAAAGTAATAAGAAGTCCGTGTTATCTTGATATAGCTTAATTGATTCACATGGCCACTAATCATTAATAACCACTTAAAACAGCAGTCAAAGTAGTGTAGGTTAGTAACAATCAGGCCATATATGAGAGTGTTTTAACATTATTTGCAAATCAAAGTATACAAAATATCTGATGGGTTGGAGGGTTCAACTGATACTAATTTTTATAATCTCTGAAGACACCTCCAGAGATATATTGATATTCATGGCCCTTTATACCATCCTAAATATACTATTCAAAATAATCTCTATAATATTTTTCTACCTTTCCTTTCCTTTATATGTCACTGAGAATTTATATTAACACATGGAACATTATTAGAGGAATTAATGTGGTGCCTTCCTTTTCAAAGCATTTTCTACTAACAGTGGAATAATATCCAAGGTCGATAACTATTATCAGGTATAATTATTTACCTTAAATTGTTTTTTTGCCTCCGTTGACATAAAAAAAAAAATTGGATATCAAATGCCAAAGTACATTGTTATTAATTTTAGTAAAACCATATGTTTGTTACTATTATTAGCAACACAAATTATACATGTATTTGGTAAATGAAAATGGACACTATGCCATAGGTATGAGGGACTGAAATCCCTTCAGCCAAAAATTAAAGACTTTATAGCCACAATACCTTTTGTTACCAGTATATTTGGTAAAATTCTATTAAGTGGTTTTTAAGAAGTTACTTCAAGTATTTTGTCTATTCTTAGCAATGTGGTCATATTTTTTTATTACCAAAAACGTAAAACAATGAAACTATCCTTTTTTATGCCAATTTTATAAAAAGACTGGTAATTAGAAAAGAACCTATTACACAACAAATAGTATAATAATAATAATAATAATAATAATAATAATAATAATAATGCTTTATTTATAGAGGGTGACTCATTAGTCAAGGACTATTCTCCCTTGAGGCCCTCTTAAGGAGAGTATAACAATGCACATTACAGTGGAACCTGTCTTGAAAGACCACCCCTTTTGCCAAAACATAATGGTCTCTCATGACAGGTGGTCTCTCATAACAGGTCATAATACTATATAATCAATAAATCTGTACATGAAGAACCTGGTCTCTCAAGACAGGTGGTCTCTCATAGCAGTGGTCTCTCAAGACAGGTTATACTGTATATGAAGATAGCAATAATTACTGTTTATTTTAACATATTTAGTATTAAAATACTAAATAGATAATGGATATCTATTAGAAACACATTTATGCTCATGATATCTCGTCTTAAATACTCTAATATTTTCAGCAGATTTTACATGTAGTGGAAGCTTGTTCCACAGAACTGTACCAGAGTATTGGAAGCTCTTTTTAAATTGCTCTGTTCTTGGTTTTGGTGCTAGAAGGTTTCCATGTAATATTGATCTCAACTGGCATTGTGTTGAAAAAGACCTGAACAAGTCCTGAAGATACTCTGGTGCAGTTCCATGTAGACATTTATATAAAAGAACTGCCTTGTGAAAATCTATCCTGTCATATATTGTGAACCATTTGAGTTCTGTAAACAATGCTTTTGAGGGATGATCAATAGATGCATCTAAAATTACGTGTGCTGCTCGTTTCTGAAGTTTGTAAATCCTTTTAAGAGCAGATTTAGTACAGTTTCCCCATACACTTGAACAATAATCCATTGTTGAAAGAATATAATGCTTGTAGTATAGATTGCGCATTTCCATAAGTAACTATTTCTTGATTCTGCTGAGTAGGGCAATTTTGGATGACAGTGTTTTACAAAGCTTATCAATATGGTCAATTCCATAATAAATTATTATCTACGGACACACCTACAAGCTTTTCATGTTTGACAATTTCTAACGGATGATTATTTATTGTAAGAGATAGTTCTGGGTTCCCTGACTTGTGTAGCTTTTGTGATGTCCCCAAAATCATACATTTTGTGTTACCTTCTTTAATTACCATCCTAATTTGTTGTGCCCAGTTTTGGACTCTAATAAGGTCTGAGTTTAATCTCATTTGGATAACTTCAGTATCAGAACTAGATGTATACAAGGTTGCATCGTCTGCAAACAAATCTGTATTTGTGGTAGATCATTGATATAGATAAAGAAGAGGAGAGGGCCTAAAACTGAGCCTTGAGGGACCCCTGAATGAATAGTGCGAGTTTGAGAGCTAATACATGTATTGCCAATCTTACTCATTGAGACCATTGGGTTAGGTATGATCTAAACCAGTTTAAAGAAGGATTGTTGAACCTGTAACATTTCAACTTTTGCAGCAGAATTTCATGATCAACAAGATCAAAGGCTTTGTTGAAGTCAAGGAAAACAATCCCCGTCATATGTCCATTATCCATTTCCTTCAGCCAAAGATCAAGTGGTACTTTCTAAATCCTGATTGCGCTTTATGAAATAGAGAGTATGTTTCAAAAAATTTATAGACAATACAGGTAGAATTGATATTGGTCTGTAATTCCATCGATCCTCCTTTTCTCCTTTCTTAAAGATAGGTGTAACCTTTGCACATTTCAGAGTTTCTGGGACATTACCACTCATTATACTTAAGTTTATGATATGCGTTAATGACTTTGTTATTGCTGGTGCAGCAATTTTAAGAATTCGTGGACCAATACCATCCAATCCAGAGGATTTATTAATATTCACCTTAATTAGCATATCAAAAACATCAGTTTCACTAACATTAGCTATTGAAAAATAATTATTTTCAGGAATTTTAGCTCTTATAAATGATAGAAGAGCATCAAGTTCAATTGGGATGTTAGTTTGATTCTGAATACTGTTACTGGAGATGCTTATGAAGAAATTGTTGAACATTTCCACAATGTCTTGTACAGATGTTGCTATATCCTCATTTTGCTTAAGTCTAGGGGGAAAACAACTGTTCTTGGGTGAGTTCAGCTTTTCTGGAACATTTTTCACAATAATACTAAAAAGCAAGGACAGACAAAACTTGGTAGAACAAACACTTGGCTTAAAATTAAAAATCAAGTTTCACAACAGCCAAATCTTACAGTTGAATAGTGAAATGATACAGTATGTCAGGAAAGAAAAAAACATAATTACACCATACCTGAATTCCCTCTCCCTCCATACATGAATTCCCTCCCCTTCCACCCTTGTCAGTGAATTCTGGTTTAGGTCAAATCAGATAATTCAAATCTAATGCAAAAAATATCCAGTTTGTGATACTGTGTAAGATACATCCATGAAGAGAAAGTTATTTGATCTTATTCAAATATGATGACAACAAAATTTATTAACAAACAACAATGAAAGAAATAAAGTGAAACCTCATGAACATTTGGAACGCTAACAACTTACACCCACTTGACCTTATAAATGATCCTATAAAATACAATTTTTTTTACATTCAACATATATTTACAATGAAGATATGAAGTTTAATGCAGTGCCTGCATCTAGTGATGAAATGGGTTGAAAAAATAAGGCTTTTTCTCAAGTAACCTGGAAGCTGAAGTTTCAGAATATAGCTAATATTCATGGGGATGGATAAACAATTTGCATCAATATCTACAGAATGAAATTAAATGGCAAAAGCAGAAAACGGAATGTTATCTATTTACTTCTTCCATTACAAGTCAATGAGAAAAACCTTCAACCACAAGCCCATGGGACAGGCCTTGTAAAGTTCTGAAAATAGGGTTAGGGATGACTTATATCATAAAATACTTCCTTAAATAAAAGCTTGTCAACATTTGAAAAATAAAAATTCAAAGGTGGAGGACTTATCATGAAACATTGCTTGACTATGTAGGAATAAGTCATCATTAATATCTTTGGAAATGGATTCCACATTATGAAACTTTATCATTTAAAAGTTTTATGACCTTATTATCTGGATGTTGTGATGGTTAGCAATCGCACTGACAATAATTACTGGGAAAGCTGTCTGCACACAGGATTTAAATTCATAAAGAATTATGGTCAATATTACTATTGTCCATTTCCTGATCTATGTTAGTTGATTTAAAAATATATGGTCCCTCTGTTACAAAACTTTACTTGACTCCAATATTCTAACCAATCCCAAGGTTGTATTTGTCAATTCTGAGTAATTCCAAGTCTGGCATAACATTTTACCCTGAATGTTGTGACTTGGGGCATAGTTCCCTGCTTTTATCCCATACTGCATTTGTACATATCGTATATACTTGCTTATAAGATAAATCAAACAACAACAAAAATCTTTATCTGCTGTAGCATAATGCACCTACAGATCAGGGTCTATATTGTTGTCTTAACAAACTGCACAGACCCAGATCTGCCGGTGTATTATGTGAAGGCAAATCTGAGCCTGTGCAGTTTGCAGTTGTACTTCTCTTATAAGTGAGTATATAAGGTACACTAATCCTTCAATATAATGCTGTCAATGTGAGCCATGGTCTGCCTTATAGTGAATCTACCTTATAATGAAGTACATGGTACAGTACTTCCTCGTTATAATGCTGTCCTTGTGAGCCGTAGTGTACACCTCCTTATAGTGAGACTGCCTGATAATGAAGTACACAGCACTTCCTCATCTTAATGATGTCCATGGGAGCCAAAGATTATACTGCCTTATAGTGACACTGACTTATAATGAAGTACATGTGATATTCCCTCATTATAATATTGTCCATATGAGATAATGTGAGATAAAGTTGCCTCCAAAAGATTCTGTCTTAACACTGCATTCAGTTGCAAGGGCAACCACTCTAACAAAATTGCAAGAAAAGCAGTTTTAAAACGCACACATCTTTGAATAATGACCATAACACTGAGGTTTACCTGCAGTCCATTGAAAACTGTGAGAACAGTTGTGTTCATGAGATGGTCATACTACTTCTGGCTCAAAGTCAAAAAGAACAATAACTCTAAAAAAAAATCGCAGCATCACAATGATTTGTGGACAATTTGTTGACACATGCATTTTCAGATGATGATAATATCCAATCAGTCTGTGAGACTAGCTACACTCAGGAAATTTTATCATACACTACATTCTGCTGAACATTATGAGGGGAAATAACTCTTATACAAATTGCAGGCACAGTGATTTGATGATATGCACATCTTCAGGCCATGGGAATAATATCTACCATGTTTCATGGCAATCCATAAAAAAATGTAGGACTAAAGTGATTTGTTGATATGCACCGTTTCAGATGATGAACATAATGTTTACCACTTGTTTCATGGCAATTCACCAAAAACTGGGGGACTAGTTGCACTAACAAGATTGTGTCATATACCATATATACTTGCTTATAACTTGAGTCAAACTGCAAACAACAAAGATCCTGATCTACAGTAACATAATGCACCTGCAGACCTGGGTATATGTTGTTTGTTTTACTGATTACACCTAACAAACTGCAGTATGTGCCAGCAGATCTGGGTCTGTGCAGTTTGCAGTTTGCAGCTGGACTTGACTTATAAGCACCTATAATACAGTACTCATTAAGCAATAAGTAAGTATTATACAGTACTCATTAAGCAATAAGTAAGTATAATACAGTACTCATTAAGCAATATATAAGTATAATACAGTACTCATTAAGCAATAAGTAAGTATAATACAGTACTCATTAAGCAACAAGATAAAAAGTACAATAACTTTTTCAAAAATTGCACAAGCAAAGTGATTTATCAATACAGTCATCTTCAGGTGATGATCCTTACTATGTTTGATGGTAATTCATCAAAAAATGCAGAACTCATTGTGCCAACAAGATTCTGTGTCACACAGATGGATAGATGGATGGATGGATGGATGGACAGACATGAGAATTACTATATACCCCTACCTATATAGATGTGGGGGTATTAAAACAAGTTGTAAATGAATATGCACAATTTGTTTTCCCTCAAAAATCATCTTCCATTTCTTTCAAATACACTTTAATTTGAAAAGAATCTAAAACAATACTATACTGCCACTACTGAAGCATGGTTGGGATTAAGGTCAAGTTGTCTCTAAGCTTGGACTTATCCATGTACAGGATATAATACTACAGGGTAGTTAAAGCATTCAAGACCCATTTTTCCACATACTCCTACAATCAAACCTGACTACAAGTACACTTAGTATTATATATTTTAAATTACCTTAAGTAAATTATGATTTATCATCATACATACAAAAGATTTTACGACATATGAAATAGGAGGTGCACCATTTATTCAAATAATGCAACACATCCATCTGGAAACAACAACTTCAACAATTAAACAATCAGAACAATAATGCTGAAAGTTGTTTTAAGGTAAACAATTGTTAAAAATTATATATATATATATATATATATATATATATATATATATATATGTTAATGAAGATAATATACAAAAGCTGAAAACCTCAAAATGTGAAAGTCAATGTAACAAGAGCTCTGATGTGGTATAAAACTGATATGAAGACCAAATTTTCATTTTGTTAATCTATTTTCGATATACCATTCTCAATGCTAATGAACACATATCTCAAACCACTGTCCAAAAGGTTTCATCAGACTTTTGCACCTTATACCCCTATCTAGGTCTGACTAAATAAATATTAGAAGAAAATGATTCTCTTAAATTTTTTTAAATATATTCAGACTAAACTTGTTTATCTCCATGCCAAGACTATCAATTGTTCTGACCAAAAGTGATAGGCTTTCCTAATGTTTATCATCCTGCTTACACATTTGTTGATCATCCCTTGGGGTGTTTCTGTTTTTGGACAAGCAAGCCAGTTTGTGCATAAAGGTGTCAGTAGCAATAGATAAATCGCTAAGCAACCATTTAGCAAACTGGCTCCTTCCTATAGTGTTCACCCTATTCAACAAGAGTACTGCAGATGGTATATGATATGACCATCTAGTGACCTTTCCCTACTAGTGACCCTGAATGATATGACCATCTAGTGGCCTTTTCCCTACTAGTCACCCTGAATGATATGACAATCTAGTGACCTTTTCCCTACTTGTGACCCTGAATGATATGATCCTCTAGTGACCTTTTCCCTACTAATGACCCTGATCTCTGAGCCAGAGACTTCACTACTGTATGAAAAATTGTGAACCTGGGAAGAGTTTCACCAAACTGTATGTAGGGTTTAAAAAGTGACAACCTAGATAAGGAAATAGGCTACTGACTTGCATTATAGTTTGTTGTGATCTTGATCTTGAAGCAACAGGGATATGACTGTGAATATGCAAGAAAGTGTCCGGATGTCTAAAACTAAACATCATTAACACATCTTCATTGCTTTAAAAATAATACCTGTACATGGATAGAGGTCATTGATGTACATGTTCTCTTGCTGTAACCTTGACCTTTAAGCAGGGTGCATAGCTACTGAATGTGACACACTGTCTAATCATGATATATAACTGGTTAAAGTTCATCCAATATCTTCAATGATTCAAAAATTAAATTCTAGACAAGTATACAAGTCAAAGAATTATATTTTCCTATATTTTCCTTTGACTTTAAGGCGGTGGCCATGGTAATGGTATGTGACATAAGATCGAGGCATGATATATAACTGTGACAAACTTCATTAAAATCTATTCAGCAGCTTATTAGTTACTCTCTGGACAAAGACAAAAGTCACATAAATACATTTTCCCTTGCTGTCATCTTGACCTTGAAGCAGGGATATTGGGTATTGAAAATGAACATTGTCTAATCATGATTTATACTTGGGCCAAGTTTCATTAAAATCTCTCCAAAAATTACAAAGGTATGGATCAGACAAGCAAAGGTTGATGGTCTGACAGATGGACAATGCTTTAGTGTAATATACCCAGATTAAGATGGATACATAAATAACACTTGTACAGCATTCAGGCATTAATATGGATGAAGAGCTGCTCATGGTCATCTAGAGGTATGTTCAGTTCTAATCTATATATTTGGAATGGTGCAGGATTACCATTAGGACAGCCTACCAATCTGAGTGGAAACAGATTATAACAACAGTCTTGACAATGAGATGCAGAAGGCTGGTTTGAAAACTTAAAATATTTGAAAGCCTTGAATTATTTTCACCAATTTTAGAAATACTGTGCTTTTACAAAGTATAGCTGTGTGAAGGTGGAAACAGCATATTGGGCATACTGATTCAAAGCTTGAGTGTCCAAAAACAAATAAGAAATTCTATTTCCTTTCCATAAACTTAATCTACCATATTCACTCATGTATAGTGCACATTCCATTATGGTAAACAAAGATCCAGATCGGCATCATAGAAAGTGCCATCAAATCAAGGACTATACAGAACTTTCAATTTATGAGGATGAAAAAAATAGCCATCTGTCTGGTGTCCCAACCATCTCTATAACATAAATCCACTGTGGAATACCAAAAATTACTGTCAAAAGGATTAAGAACATTTACAGTATGTTCAGCAAACTTGATTTCTCTTTCAAGGACTGACCCTTTATTAAGTGATAAACAAAAAAAGTTAAATAAAATGCTTATCGAAGACCAAGCAACTGACCCTAATTTCTTTGGTGAGAATAAAACCAGAAACACAATACTTTTGTAGGCCTGATTTCAAAGAATGGCATAAATCTTGATCTGCCACTGTGCACCTTCTACACTGGTAATTACAGTATGTATACTAGCCAACTTTAAAGCTAAAGATTCTGAAATTTTATGTGACATTCTAATTACACATTCCATATCTTAACTGCAGGGTCAATTAAATTTACTCTTCCTTCTAGGATAAATTAGAAAAGCAGGTTTTGAGTACTAATGGGCCCTACGTGCTACATACTGTGAGCAGGTTTTGAGTACTAATGGGCCCTACTTGCTACACACGGTTAGCGGGTTTTGAGTACTAATGGGCCCTACTTGTTACATACTGTGAGCAGGTTTTGAGTACTAATGGGCCCTACTTGCTACAAACTGTGAGCAGGTTTTAAGTACTAATGGGCCCTACTTGCCACATACAGTGAGCAGGCTTTGAGTACTAATGGGCCCTACTTGCTACATACTGTGAGCAGATTTGCATTAGTGTAGTATGTGGTAGAAGAGCTGTAAGTGTTTACTGTAAATCAAACAATTTTAGTCAATTTGATGAAAAACTATATTCCCAAAAACATTTTTCACTAAGAATGAAATTAAAGAAATGTTAAGCAACATTTACTCACAAAAACTTTGACGATGCAAGAGTAATAAATTAACTGCATTTGCGGAAACTTGAAGACACTAAAATATAATGATTTACAGTAAAGAGAGCAGACATACACTGTTATATTTTGTCTAATCTTACAAGCTGGCTGTCAAATGAGTTTGACACTTCAAACTGCTGTTATGACATACAACTGCACTACTTCAAGAAAACATTATGCTGTCGGCACATTCAATCTCAGTTAAATTTGACTACTTAGTTAACTGCTAATCAAATGGAACTGAAAATTTTATGAACCTTGTATTATCATGTACTTTTGAAAATTCACAAACTGCTGAAGCAGATAAAACTAAAATTTAAGTTATTGAGAAGTCAGTTATTTGGACCTATAAATCACATGGACTTATGAGTGCACTCCTTTTGATACACAATTATTACCTGCATAAAAGTTTAAGTTATCTGCACAAACATACATTAAAATAAAATCCATGTCTCCTGATGGGTCCACTTAAATCCTGTTGATGTATCAACTTCCATTTGCAAGCTCTCAACAGTGATGGAAACTAAGAACTTTTTGTTTTTCCAATGTAATAATGTAACACAGTTGGACATCAAAGCAGCCATCTGAACTATCATGACAACCAGCTTGTTGGTCTACATTTAACCATACCTAGATGATACTGCCAGATGGCATTATTATACATAGTCCGACTGGTGCCTGGGTTGTAGACAGATTACAAATAATGTAAATCAGGGAATTAAAAACAGTCAATGTTGAATATCTTGGAACAACCATTTGAAGTGAGGGTCCAGTGTGTACATACTTTATATGAGCCATTCCAAGCATTAAGATTCTTCTCAAATGAAAATATTAAGAATTATGATGAACCATATTTACTAGTATTTTATTTAAAGCCAGTTTCTTATGTGCTTTGTTTCAACCATTTCTCATTTTCAAAAATACCTTATCAGAATTAAAATCATGACCTTTATGCTTGGGACAGCTCATACCTGCAAGAACTCACTTTAACAAACAAGATTAATAATTGTTACCAAAAATATATAATCAAATGTTTCATGTTAATTATAAAGCGTAAGTGACATACATGAACCTTTAGTCTGAACTGCAAACAATCCAGAAACAGATCTTTTCACCTTGTCTATGTGCATACCCATTAGTCCATTTTGAGTAATATTTCCAAGTCTGGAGTCTCATTACTCAAAATGTTGAGTAATGTTTTATGACAAAGTGACCAGGCACAATTAGGTAACAAATGACACACAGTCTGGCTTGAGACTGTTTGTTGGTCAATAAGAATTATGAATAAATAAAACTCTACTGAAAAGTGGTGAAACAATGAAGGTGCTTGGCAATTTATCAACTAATTATGCAGATGAATTTAACAACAAGCAGATTTTTAGTGTTGACAAGTAACCATTTCAATTTTAATCTCCTCTAAGGTTTGTATTTAGCCCACAAATAACTTGTATGAAACATATATGACATCTTTCTAGGTATGATCAAGAGGGGTCCCTTAATTAATTAAACCTATTAATTTTGTTACTGGTCTGTGTGTGTGTGTGTGTGTGTGTGTGTGTGTGTGTGATCCTGAAATTCTAATTATTCTTGCTGGACATTTTCCCCCAAAGTTAAAGTGGTCACCATATATTTGTGAAATTTAATTACAAAATATTATTCAAATGACCAATAATAAGTTGTGACAAAATTTTTTTTCCCTATACCTAATTATCAAATATAGCAGAAACTGTCATCTTTGATTCCAGGCTTGCTGCTGCTTTAGTGTTAGTATTATTCCTCCATGATTAAATGGTTTCTTTTCAAAGTATTTATTTATAAAACATCAGTTTTTCTTTCAGGAAACCATACTTTAGAATTTCACCAAACAATAACATTTTAATTCACTCTACTCTACTTAAAAAATAATTAACTGACATATTTTAGTTGCTAGTTATCTTTTTCCTTCTATTGATTGTCCAACACTTAAACAATATAGTCACCTTTGAATTAAGCTTAGCCAGCAACATCTTTATTGCCTGATGAGAAACAAGCTGCAAACTAGACCTGGTAACCATTGAATTTTAATTCATTAACTGAAGTCTGAATGCTCAGAGTATATGCCGGTATATACCTTTGACCTACCGGACATGTCCGACATTTACAGATATTTAATGATCTCTGCTATGTCAAGCATGTATGCATGTATGCAAGAAGGTAATTCCACATATCCATCAATCATATTTCAACTGTTTTGCCTGCCTACTGAAAATGTGAGATATACAATTCAAATGAATATATTGTTATATTTTGAAATATCTCAATTACTGTATGTTTTAAAGCTGCTACTATTAATGATCTTGATAAAAGCCATTTCATTATTTATCTCTCCTCACAAGGATCATTGCATAAATTTGTATGATAATAACCCGATTACAAACTGATCTGCTGTTTGATCACTTTAATTTTTGCTTAGAATGGACCTTTGCTTATTTCTCCTTCCCTACCACAAGTATCTACATCTGTCTCAACACAATGTGTATCTCAAGATCTAAAAATAATCTTCCAACTCAGTGTGTTCAAAGAAGTGTCATATCCTAAATTAAGGGGTGGATAAATCTGTAGAAAAATCAGCATTCAAAACTGAGGTAAATAAAGCTTTATACAAATGTGTGCTTAAAATTTCTTTATTAAACAGAACAATTTGATTTTCATTTAAGCCTTTTGTATCGACTATGAATCCAATTTTAGCAGAAGCATACTCCACCATATTTAACAAAAAAGCAGCTTAATAAAACACTCTGACTCTTAGATATTTTTACCATTAAAAAGTGAATGTAGACTACAAACAAGAGTGCTAATTTGCATACAGATCAATGAATTTTTTTCAGATTGCTCAAGTTTGTATGCACTAGTGTTACATCCAAAGAAAAAACCCAAAACTCACTTATTCAGAGCCTACTGAAATAAGTTTGAATGTGTGCCAGCACTGAGATCTAAGTAAACTTTAATAGCCAATTTATGCTTTAATTAACCTGTACATTTTTTGGCAATAAAAGGCCCACATTTCTTTTACCACAGAGGTCAGTTTAAAGTAACTAAACAAACTTTCTCTGACACTTACCAAAATTTGAAATTATGAATATCTTCCATTAAAAGCCATTTGAGGTGTTGCAAGGCTTCCTTTAGACTTGTTGCTCCCCATATTCGAAACAACCTGCCCAATGAGATTCTTTGTACAAATTATTATGGAGTTTTCTGCTGGGTGTTGCAGACATGGTAAGGAGTGACTTGCAAGTGTGGCTTATACAAATCACTTTTTGCTTAAACATTTCTTTTCAATCATCTAGTTTTGCTCTGCATCATGATTTTGGTTGTAATTTTACTATTGCATTGAAATTTTAGTTGTAATTTTTACTACTGCATTGAGATTTTGGTTGTAATTTTACTACTGCTAACAGTACTTGCAGCCTGTTTCTAACTTAGTTCTGCTCTGCATTGAAAATTTGGTTGTAATTTTTACTACTGCATTGAGATTTTGGTTGTAATTTTACTACTGCTAACAGTACTTGCAGCCTGATTCTAACTTAGTTTTGCTCTGCATTGAAAATTTGGTTGTAATTTTACTACTGCATTGAGATTTGGGTTATAGTTTTACTACTGCTAACAGTGGGTTGTTTTCACAGACGTCATGATTGTGTATGCAAATACACACAATGCAACGTGCATGCACCTTGCGCTGCCATTTTGAGTCCCTAGCAAATGAATATTCAAGATAAAAATCTGATTTAATTGTTGATAAGGATATTTTCTTCCTCAAAATAATATACATTATACTTGAAATTAATTGCACGAAAGTAAAAATAAAGCTAAAAGTTCCCTGGTTTATACCAAAAGACATAATGCATTTGAACCATAATCATGCATATTGCTATCAAATAGAAATGCAGTTATTTTTGACAAACAGACAATATTGATATTTTTTAAAAATATTTTATATAATGTCTTTAAGATTGTCACCCTGAAAGAGTATTTCTGGACAATGATCTTCGGGATATAATATCAATTACAGAATTAAAATTTCATAGCATGTGTATTATGCCAGAACTTTTATGTACAAATACTTTTTGGGAAAACAAGTGCTTGTGCCAAAGACAGCTGACAAACCAATTTTAATTAGTATGGTCAAATACTGTATTAATTTTGTGGTGGAGATAATGGATGTGCAATGATTCTGAAAGAAAGCAAGAACTGTTCAAGGAAGTTTCATCTTCAGTTTAGTAAAATGAAACATGTTCTTAAAAGAACATCACTTTGTGCCAAATGTCAAAACAGAGTTTTCTTGAAATGCTTTTAGAAATATGAATTATATATTAATGATTGGCTTTTTAATTTGAGTGATAACCAAATGATTGATTTCAGCCGGTGAAAACTGGAAATCATTACATGTTTCTACTTGCTTGTGTATCCATTTGTTTATTGATGGATCTATTTGTTTATGAAAAAAAATGGTTGAAATTTAAATGTTTTACTTCAAAAAAATAGGAGAAAAGTCATGCATTTGGTCTTGTGCAGTGACATGCACAACAGAATGAGATGTATTAAGATATCCTAACACACAAAATGAGACATACCTTCCTAATTATATGGGAAGAACAATGTTGTTAGGTGTCGGTTTGCGTGACTAGGGAATCAAAATGGCGGGTATGAAAGTACACAAGTTTTGCGGCGACACATGAAAACAATGGGTAAATGCAGTCTGTTTCTTAGTTTTGCTCTGCATTGAGATTTTTGCTGTAATTTTACTGCTGCTCACAGTACTTGCAGCCTGTTTCTAACTTAGTTTTGAGTTTATTATATATTATAGTATTCACCAACCCCCCCAATGATTTTAAAAATGAAAAGTCTCAATAATATAAAAAATGTACAAAACTTCATCATTTCATTTATTAATTTCTAATTTCTAACCTGTCTGTCACCATGGAGTTTCAAACAATGTCATGATGTTTGTGTTTCTTAACTAACAAGGTGTCCAAAATTGTCTAGTTTTTCTAGTTTTTCAGACAATGGGAGTGATGTAGTTTATCATCTTTAATCAGCTCAGAATAATTCTGTCATTTTCCATAACTATGAGACTTACATCCTACTAAACCCCTGTACATAAGGAGCCATACCTGCCATATTCCCAGACAGTGTTGGGGGAGTTTTGTGGACTCATAAAGTGTGTTTTGAGATCCCAAAAGGGGGGTGGGGGTGGGTGGGTCAGTCCACATGACCTAAAAAAGTGACACTGTACAATTAAGAATATATTTATATTTCATATAAACCTATTACAAAATTACTGGAAATTCAAATTTAATACAAAAGGAAATAACATATCTGTTTTCTCTGAAGCATTAAATATACTTACAAGCCAAAAATAGCTGATAGACTTAGCACTGTCCAATATCATCACCACACACAAGCACCCACTCACACACTCATTATTAAAATAAATATACCAAGTGACTGTCTTTAAAGACCTTTGGACAATGGAAGATTTTCTTAATCAGATGCAGTCCTTGCTGCTCTAAATAGCTTGATGCTATGCTGGTGGTGGTGCAGGTGGGGGTGGTTGTGTGGAGTCTGAATGTACCACTAACACAAATGTCATGTGTGTTCATCTTGGCACTCATTTGAGACTGGATGGTACTGTAGTTCAAACTTCCTCAAAAATCTTCTTAATTTTTCTCAGCACAGAAAATGCTATTTCTGCACCTGTACTGCTGTCAGCGAGTGACCAACATACAAAGTGGTGTTGCTATGTCAGTAGATATTGTACACTCCAGAATAACTAGTGTCAATATAGTGTTTGCAGTATGTGGAAAAATTAAAATGCACCCCTTGCTGCTGCACTTCACAAAGTCAAACCTCATGAAAGAGTTCTGAAATTTAGTTTTGCTGAACTTTCCTTGCTTAGCTTTTCTTAAATCACAGCTGCATTTCAACATTTGTTTTGCACCTTTTATATGGAGTAAAAGTGATTTCAAACAATCGTTACCACTGATCCCAAACATGCCAGTAATCTTTAATAATGATGGCTTGAACATTCGCACTCAAAGCAATAATGTGTTATAATTTTTTTCTTCAACATGCATCTCTATGACTGTACCCAACTCAAATGAATTGAACTGTTCCACTTAATGTAATTTACCTATGTAAATTAGCCTAATGATCTCTCCAGCAGCAATGTTCAAAGGTCTTGACACAGCATCATCCTAGCTATTCACAGTCAATTAAGTAATCTGTGAAATGGTGGCTGCTTATCTCTGAGCACCTTACCTTTTAATTGACTCCTTGATATTGGTAATCAGCTGTATAAACTGCACTATGGATAGGTTTACATGGTCTCTAAGCATGACTGTTTGATGTATATAAAGACTACATGCTTCAGACATGCATAGTTGTGGTAAAAAATGGTTCTTTTTGTTTCTTTTTTTTAAAGATAATTGCAAAATTTTTTGAAACATGACCATGTTATATCAGACATGAGTTAAACTACTTTCCCTTTCTTTGTTCAAGTTTTGTGAGAAATATTAGAACTAGATGTTGGAAATATTACAAACAGACAAAAACACAGTTTTTACTGTCTATTTATGCATTGTCCTAGAAACATCACCCTTCCCTACAAACTACAAATGACTTTTCCATGAACCAGAAAAGGAGAGTGTTAGGCTCATTATTACAAATGAAATTCCTGTTTGGTTTCACATGCAAGAAGCATGACAGTGATAGGGACCCCTAGCAGCAATCAGGTTAGAAATTATATATTAATGAAATAAATGACTAAGTTTTGTACAAGTTTTAAATACCTGATATTTGTCATTCTTAAAATCACAATGGGAGTACAAACTGCCAAGGGGGAGGTGGTAGGTGAATACTATAGTTTGCATCTTCATTTAGTCGAGTTCTAAGTCCTTTTATAGTCTTTAAAATTCTGTTGATCTGGTCTTTAAGCCTGAACATCTTTCAGTGGCCGTCATTCTAAGCATGATATGTTGCTTATGGTTTTGTAACTTTCTGTAATTTTCTTATCACATTTTCATGACCCTGAATTTTTATTTTGTCAACAACAACCATAAAAATATTTAGGAATGTACACTGATACTGTATGTATATGTATATATATTTTACTTGTATTGATATGAGTATGTAATTATCCATGTATTGTCTGTATTTGTTCTTTGTGTACATTATCATTATATGTATCTGAAAATAATGTTTTCTGTCTGCATAAATTGCCATTTAACTATACATGTTATGTATCACCCTACAGTATGTTATGTATCACCATACAGTATATTATGTATTTATGTATCACTATACAGTATGTTATGTATCACTGTACAGTATGTTATGTATTACTGTACAGTATGTTATGTATCACCACAGAGTATGTTATTATCACTGTATAATATATTATGTATCACAGTACAGTATGTTATGTATCACAACAGTATGTTATGTATCACTGTATAATATGTTATGAATCAATGTATGGTATCTTATGTATAATTTTATAGTATGTTATGTATCACTGTATGGTATGTATCATGGTATGGTATATTATGTATCGATTGATTGATTGATTGATTGAATTTTTTAACGGCGCACCAGCACTATGAGGCTATTTAGCGCCATGCAAAAGGTTATATCCTTCATTATTTATAAGTGGTAAAAGATTACGTATCGACCAGCGATACGAAACCAAACAGTTGAAGGTAAAACGATAAAATGGTAACGGTGATATTATGTATCACCACATTGTATATTATGTATCATTGTATGGTATGTTATGCATTTGGTTGACCTCTGGAACTCCCAGTCCCCTTAGTTTCAGTAACCTATTATATAAAGCATTGCATTTCAAGTTAGGGAATGTTATTGTTAAAAATGATATATTCTGAATGAAGTTTTTACTTTCATGAATGTGAAAGCTGTAATTTGACTGGTGAATCAATAGGTCAACAGAACATGACCCCATATTGGCGCGTCTCAGATCTTTTTTGCGTCAGAAATCTGGACTTTAATCAGACTGACTACATGTACTACTGGAAAATCAACGAGAAAAGACAAAATGCCTACATATTTTTTCACTGAAGGATTCCAAACAGGGTCACTCAAAAATTAAAAATCACTACATGCCAAAAAAAAAAGAAGAAAAATATGCCAAAGTTGAATATGATTTCTAGTTAAATCGAGCCAATACTCTAGGTGGATCAAGAACGTAAGCAAAGAATACTATAAGACACAACCAAATAGGATGGCTAATACTATATTAGTCAGACCTAACCATGAATTAATACCATATTACCAAAATATGCTATTTTTCCATGTTACAACCACCCTGCACATTGATGTACATAATCTGACAGAAGCAAACCATGATGAAAACAAAATAAGACTATTAATAGGAGACAACTCTTGCAAAGGGAGTTAAGAATTTGTTCCAAGGATAGTCTGAATGTTCCACAATACTGTATCATTTGGACATAATTATGTGAAACAAAAAACAATGTGCTTATGTTATTATTTTCATCATAACAGAAGTCTAGAATATATGATGGTGGTTGGATAAAAATATGCTGAGCAAATTCAAATATCTTGACATGAAATTTAGCACATATTAGTTCAATAAGCAGTTGTTGGCCAAACAGGGGTCATAACTCACTGATGTGCAAATAGAACTTGACCTAGGTCTTCTCTAAATTAAGTCTCATAAAAAGGCAATTTGGTCTCAATCTATTCAGTCCTTCAAAAGTTGAGTGAAGAAAATTCACGAAGCAAAAGCAAAGCTGAAAGTTAAACATGTGTCATAGCTCATCAAAATTCGATGTGAAATTTGAAATGGAAACTGCTCTACGTCTTCATATCATTAAACCAAATCATTTTCAATCCATAATGTCCTTTAAAACTGCATTACTGAGCCAAATGAAATTCTTGACATATGGAAAGCGTGATCTGTGCAATTTTTGACAGAAGGACATTTGTGACATCTTCTCCATAAATATTATTGGGGAATAGGAAAGCTGGAAAACTGATCAGATCTAGGATTTATTGAAATAAGTTACATTTAGCATGGGTTTGCTTATGTCAGAACATACACTGTTCATTCCTGGCTAGGTTGATGGACTTACGAATATTTGTTCTTGGGGTGGGCCGCCATTGACGCGGTGTGTTAAAATTAGGATGCAGTTTCTTCTCAATTAGTGACTTAATTGAAAACTGAAAGTTGACTTCATCTGGAATAAAGATGGATGCTTATTCCTTTACTCTGATTAAAAAAACCTGCAACATAACACCCACCCATCCTTCTGCCCCTACAAAATTCTATCCATGTGGACTACCTATAACTAATGTATGTAATCACTTGTAAGCTGAGTTGAGATGCAAACAATATAGAACCTGATCTGTCATTGCATCATGTGCTGGCAGATTATAGTCTAAGTTATCTGTTCTACTGATTAGTCCAAACAAACTGCACAGACCAGATCTACTGGTACATAATGTAAAAGCAGACCTGTTTCCATTAAGCTTGCAACTGGCCCTGACTTGTGCGAATAGATGGTAGATGGCTGTATTTAATAAATTAGTTCCTACATTCTACTAGTGATGGCTGATGCATTTTGATTTTGCTATATTAAACAGTATGTTTTATTGACTTGTATCAATTACACTGATTTTGCACCATGATACCACATATACTAATCTGGATTCCTGGAAAAAAAAGCCATCATTTTCAAAACTAAATGTGTAATAAAAGTTATGGAATGTAAATATATATTGACATTTAGTTGTTTCAACTTTGATTCCTGTAAAAAAAAAATGGATATTTACAAGGGCTTTAAGAAGTACGATTGACAAAGTCATGGTCGTGAAAGGAACATACCATTTTCCTTCCGATGTCCTGAGGCACTCAGCGTGCGTTTCTGAGTGGTCAGCGTATGAGAATCAGGCCTCCAGTCATTATTTTGATTAATTCCATTGCGAGCTAATATTCTGTTTCTTTCCACTTCTGTTTCCAGCAGTGATGAAAGATTGCGATATTCTGAGTCCTGTGCCATCACATTTACACCCATGTTTCTGTGATTTGTCCCTCCAAGTGGCTTACGAACGAACTTGTTACGCTTGAAACAAAGAACAAGTTCGTTGATCAAATTAACAGTCAGATGAATATAAAATAATGGTATAATCACTGATATTCAGTCCAGTATAAAACTTCTGGCTGATAATACGTTGTTGTCAGCTATTGTTGAGGACCCAACCCTGGCTGCTGGTGTTTTGAATGAAGACCTACTTAAAATCAATTCATGGGCTAATGAAGACCTACTTAAAATCAATTCATGGGCTAATCAATAGTCAGCTGGTTTTAATCCAAACAAAACTGAATCAATGACCACATCCAGAAAATCTCAAAGGGAACAACACCCAAAACTTTTAATGAATGACATGGTTATTAAGAATGTCACTTCTCTTAAACATTTGGGCCCAACTTTAGATACATCCTTATCTTGTCATATACATAAACAGGAAATAATTATAAAAGCCTGGAAAAAGTTGGACACAGAATTAAGTCTGAAATCCAAATGATAGAAAATCATTAAAACTTCTTTATTTCACCTTTATAAGACCTCTTTTGGACTATGGGGATAAGATCTGGGATGAAAGTGCACCCAGTAGGCAAGAGATGACATTTAAAAAAATACAAACTGAAGCGGTATACCTATTTGTAGGGCAACAAGTTCTACAATTTTGGAGGAAGTGAAATGGGAAAGATTTTCAAAAAGGAGCTCTGAACAAAGAATAATAACTTTATCAAAATCATATCGTGGAATGGCTCCAGGATGCATGCAGGCTTTGATTCTGCAAAGTGTCCAGGAGGTAAGTAAAGGACAACTTTGTGATGGAACAAACCTCCAAACATCCTCTGCAAAGACAAGTTTATAAAAAAAATTATTTTTACCAATGTCTGAATCTTCTCTCTGTGGAAATTTGAAACAGCCCTTCACCATACAATTTTAAATCACACCTAAATATAGATCTAGAAAAAGTCAATGGCCCCAAAATCAATGGGCCTCTATCTTACCAATTTACAAGCTAGCCACAAAAACTCTAGTGAAGGTACATGCTCAAGAACTGACATTTTTGTGCATAAACCATTTTTCTAGCAAAATTTACTTTTACCTTTGATCTTTTGAC
The DNA here is from genome assembly GCA_016617855.1 of Megalonaias nervosa. Classification (NCBI taxonomy): domain Eukaryota; kingdom Metazoa; phylum Mollusca; class Bivalvia; order Unionida; family Unionidae; genus Megalonaias; species Megalonaias nervosa. The sequence continues at coordinate 286,027 of JAECUM010092905.1, forward strand.
CACCAAATCAATAGACTTCTACTTCTCTCCAAGTGCAAGCCAGCCATGACATTTAGTCCAGGTCTGTCATGCAGAACAAAATTTATTGTGCAGAAAACCATTTAATTTTTTTTTTCAGTTAGAGTGCTACCAAATGAGACAATATTTTTTTTAGGTGAACTCGATGAAAAACCTTTATGATTAAGTATCTTAGCAAATTTTGACCATATGTACTTCGCTCATGTGCAATTCAACCCTACTATTACTACATGTACAATTATTACTTCAGTCAGTGGCCTTGACCTCAGACTACCTGACCCCAAAATTGACAGGTTTCTTCCTTACCCCAAGTGCAAGTCATCTTCAAAGTTTGGCCCAGGTCTGTAGTAAAGAACTGATGTTATTACATTGAATCCATTTTTATTTTTTAATTCACAGTCACCTTGATCTTTGACCTTTTGACCCCAAAATTGAAAGGATGGCTGGATAGATGGACAGACAGATGGATATATTAACATGATACTCTACCTCATGGCAGGTGTATACAAACAGCTCATCAACATTACAGAAGGTGTCAAGGAATATACATTTATCTTGTTACCAAATGATATCATCTGATGTCAGACATCATAAACAACATGTTCACTATCACATTCACTTATTAATTATTAACAATGCTTCTTAAGATCTGGAACATTCAATAGTTTCTTTCTTTTAAAGTTTCAACTCCTTGGAAAACTTATTTTCACTTAATATGTGTGACTAATTCTACAAAGGAATCACAATACTCTGGACACAGCGGATTTCACCATGTGACTGAGCTCTCAAATATTTTCTGGCAACTGCCTAAAAACAATATGAATGTGTCAAAATATTTCTGATGTGGATTTCCAGATTTCACTTTAAAATCCTCCAAATGTTGCAATTGTTATGGATACTATACTATTCGCATACTTTCATGTTAGTTTGTACCCTCCTACTGATTCAAAACCATATGGCATCATGGATATAAAAAATGCACAAAACTTAGTCATTTCATTCATCAGTTTACAATATCTAACCCGACTGTTGCCATGGGATCACAAACAGTCAACTTGTTGGTGATTTGAATCAAATGGGAGTTTCTGTAGTAATACGGTCACCATATTTGCATGGGTGGATCTATGTTTTCAAGCAACAGATATGATATAGTTAAGTGTCTTTAACAATCTCAATAATTCCGTACATTTTGGAGTTACATACCTTTGAACACACGTATATAAGAGTTTCTCCTTTTTTGTTTAATTTGTTTTAGAAATATTAAAACTGGACATTGCAAATATCTATTGTTGATGAAACAGTTTTCTATTGAAAAAGACTATTCTAGAAACCAGAAAAGGACAGTGAGCAGCCTGTCTGCTTATTTACATTGAGAGTTCCTGTTTAGTTTGAAAAGTGAATAAGTTGACAGTTTAAGGACCTCCTGTTGAGAATCAGGTCAGGAATTATAAATTGATGAATGAAATGACTAAGTTTGTGCAATTTTTATATCCTTGATGCTTTTCTCTTTAATATCTGTATGGCATTACAAACAAACAGGAGAGTGTGTGAAAAACTATAATAAGCTTGGGAAGAGTTCAACCTTCTTAATCTATAAGTCATATCTCTTTTATCAAAAGCAAATATGATCAAATTAAACGTACCTGGTACGATGGCACCGTCTTCTCATTTAGACTGCTGAGGGTTCCTGCCTTGCCTTGCCATCGACCGCCTGCACTGTGACCGGGCTGGTGGGAATAATTAGCAGAGTTTTGTGAATTGAGCAGTCGAGACAAACTAGAGGACATTGGGAAGGTAGACTTGGCCAAGGGATTAGGAGGTGGATGCAAGCTAATATTAGACGTGGATTGAGATGAGGCATAGCCACTAGTGCTGGAGTATTGTGCATTTGCGTTGGAAGAGAGAGAAGTGTATCTGCTGGTACTTTGTTGCGAAGTGCTAGAAACTAAAACCTGACTACAACCATGCAAATTGCTGCTGTTAACATCACTGCAGTGTGTTAATTCACCACCATGCTCTGCCTGAAATTAGACCAGAAAGTGAAGGAAAAAGAAAATTAAGTAAAAAAAAAAAAGACAGGTGGTAGAAAAAGCAAAAAAGATGTAGTTACACATGCATTTATAATAAATATCAATCCTAAATAATGTATTATTTCTGTTCTAGTATTCGCTCATCAAAAGGAAACAAACAGAAGAAATATGAAGCATGCATGTTTGGAAAAATTTTATTTGAAAAAAAATACTTGGACACACTCTGGCTGTCAAGCTGTACCAGTTTGTGTTTATTTCATATTATTATATGCACTACAACTTGATTACATAACTTGCAATATCTATTTTTAGCAACATGAAACTTACAATCCTATGTTTCCTGCATATTATAGCAGGACAGTGTAATAAAATCAGATGTAGGTATGTAATTTAAATATATAAAAATAAATTTGATCATTCTGGATGCAAACAAATCATGCAGTATACTTGATGGAAATAAAACTTAAAAAAGCACAAGTTTTAAAAATGATATCTAATGTTTATAACGTATTAGATTTTTTTTAAGAAAAACACTAACAAATTTTTTTTATAAGGATTGTAACTGTGTAACTTATATAAGTACAGCACACCATCATTATAACACTATCCCTGGGAGCCACAGAATATATGACATTACAGTGAGACTGCCATATAATAATTAAGTACATGGTACAGAACTCCCTCATTATAATGCTACAAATGGAAGCCATACAGTATACATAGTGAGACTGCCTTATAATGTGAACATGGTACAGTACCCCCCCACCATTATCATGCTGTCCATGGGAGACATAGAGTATACTGCCTTATACTGAAAATACCTTAAACTGAAGTACATGGTACAAATAAATATACACCCACTCAATGTAATGGAATCCATGACTATGCCCACCTTATAATAGGAATAGTATTATGATTAAGAGTATTATAGTGAGGGAGTGAATTATGGGAAACAACAGCTATCTTGTAGCTCTTATAACAAAATTAACAAAACGATATGAAGAACAAGACCAAGAATGTCATAGTGTCAATTAAATACAAAGCTATTTTAACTACCTATATCATAGCATTACAAATATTATCATTCATACTCACTTACTGGTCAAGTCCAACTGCAAACAAAATAGACCCTGGTCTGCTGTCACCTAATTTGCACACAGATCAAGGTCTATGTTGTCTGTTCTACTGATTACTACTAACAAACTGCATAGATAACTGCTAGTACATTATGTGATCACAGCTCTGGGTCTTGAAGTTTGCAGTTGGACTAAACTTATATGCAAGTATGTAAGGTAGCATCAATCACTATTTAACAGTGTTATCCAAATTTCACATCTTTAACACCATTCTTGACTTTATGGATACATGTATTAATTTTCATTGTTACACTATGATTCATCTCAAGATAATCAGTCACTACCCAAAAAAACCCAACAGAAATCGAGGTACTGAGCAAAAAATGCAACTATCATAAATAGTTTATCAATTTCAGAAATGAGAGCAAAGGATACTGACCTTGTGTACATGTTATCTGCATTATTTACTATTCATTGTAAGTGAAATTATGCATTATTTACAATTCACTGTAAGTGAAGTTATGCATTATTTACTATTCAATTTAAGTGAAGTTATGCATTATTTACCATTCATTTTAAGTGAAGTTATGCATTATTTCCTATTAATTGTAAGTAAAATTATGCATTATTTACTATTCATTGTAAGTGAAATTATGCATTATTTACTATTCATTGTAAGTGAAATTATACATTATTTCCTATTCATTTTAAGTGAAGTTATGCATTAGTTCCTATTCATTGTAAGTAAAATTATACATTATTTACTATTCATTGTAAGTGAAATTATGCATTATTTACTATTCATTGTAAGTGAAATTATGCATTATTTCCTATTCATTGTAAGTGAAATTATACATTATTTACTATTCATTGTAAGTGAAATTATGCATTATTTACTATTCATTGTAAGTGAAGTTATGCATTATTTCCTATTCATTTTAAGTGAAGTTATGCATTATTTCCTATTCATTGTAAGTAAAATTATACATTATTTACTATTCATTGTAAGTGAAATTATGCATTATTTCCTATTCATTTTAAGTGAAGTTATGCATTATTTCCTATTCATTGTAAGTAAAATTATACATTATTTACTATTCATTGTAAGTGAAGTTATGCATTATTTCCTATTCATTGTAAGTAAAATTATACATTATTTACTATTCATTGTAAGTGAAATTATGCATTATTTACTATTCATTGTAAGTGAAGTTATACATTATTTCCTATTCATTTTAAGTGAAGTTATGCATTATTTCCTATTCATTTTAAGTGAAGTTATGCATTATTTCCTATTCATTTTAAGTGAAGTTATGCATTATTTCCTATTCATTGTAAGTAAAATTATGCATTATTTACTATTCATTGTAAGTGAAATTATGCATCATTTACTATTCATTGTAAGTGAAATTATACATTATTTCCTATTCATTTTAAGTGAAGTTATGCATTATTTCCTATTCATTGTAAGTGAAATTATACATTATTTACTATTCATTTTAAGTGAAGTTATGCATTATTTACTATTCATTTTAAGTGAAGTTATGCATTATTTACTCTTCATTGTAAGTGAAGTTATGCATTATTTCCTATTCATCATCAGTAAAGTTATGCATTATTTACTATTCATTTTAAGTGAAGTTATGCATTATTTACTATTCATTACAAGGCAAGTTGTGCATTATTCATTTCAAACAAAACAATTGTTTTAACAGCTGCATCTTAAATTTGATCCTAAATTGATCAAGAATATATTAAACAAACGTTATTTGTGATAAAACTTCAGAACAATTCATTGTAATCAACCACATAATGTAATTAATTCAAGATTTACTTAAATGAAATTAACAAGATATTTAATAAAATTAATATAATTATCAAACCATTGCATGCTTTATTAGATACAAATTACTAACAGTTTTATTTAGCTGTATTAGAATATTCACAGTTGCACTTAACCTTTTCATATATAATTCACCAGAAAGAATATTTAAACATTATCGGCCCTTTTCAACATTGTCATAAATATTATACTGTTTAGAAAGGTATAATGAAGCTGAAAAGAAGAATGAGGTTGCAAACACACCAAGCACTTGCAAAACACAAACATTACCTGCAGTATAAACAATGTAAGTAAAAGCTTTGTTAAGGCCAGATGGAAGAAATAACAAAGGTATGGATATTCATGTTACTCATCTGTCTTTATACATTATATGACCCATGTATTTGGTTACTTTAATGACCATTTGTCATAATAATGCACTGTATGACTCATGTACTTGGTTACTTTCCATGATCATTTGTCATAATAATGCATTGTATGACCCATATATTTGGTCACTTTCCATGATCATGTGTCATAATAATACACTGTATGACCCATGTATTGATGTTGGAGGCAAGGAAACTAAAATATAATTGATGTGTGTCATTTCACATTTTAAGCCTTAATGGTATTAGGAAATTTAATGGAGTGACATCATATATAAATAATGAATTGGTTGCTTGACATAACTGTGTTCATAATTTGGAACAGCAACAGAAGCATCTATGTGCCAGCTATATTATATGCCATCTCAGATTTTCTGGGTTGTTTTTAATTATATGCAATTAAAGACCTTTGTTGAGGTGAATATGAAGTTTTATGAACCAGTAAATTACATACTGTCCCACTGAAAGCATTTTATGTTTACCTGTTCATAAAACTTTATAATCACCAAAATATATATATACGCAACTGTTTATTACAAATAAATGCATTATGATGTGTAAAGGTCAATTACATAACAACACTGCAATGTGATGAATAAATCACAGGCCGTTGTATCAACAAAATCAAAAAGCAGTTTTCACAGGAATCATGTACCAGTAAGAATGATGATTATTTTAGCTGAAGTGTTAAAGTTTTAGACAATATTTTTAAATTTAACAAATCATTGTGCACAGCAAAAAAACTTACTATCAAATTTTTGACAAAAATATCTTAAACTTAGATCTGCTCCTTTTAAATTAATACTTTATACAATTCAAAATAAAATATAATTAGAGCCATTAGAAATGGGTGCACTGCGAAGGTCATGCTCACTAAAATTTGCTCCACAAGGCCTTAAGCAGAAGGATTTGTTGGGAAACCAAAGTATTAAAAATTGGCAATACAGAAACATAACTTCCAAATAATGCCATGCAATATTGGAAACCCAGTTTATTTAAGGGCTCATTGTCACAAAAGTGCACGCCACATATAGCTGAAATCCAACAATCTTTGGTGAAGTAATGTTGAACATTAAAGTGAGGCAATCAGTGGGCGGAAGACCTGTAAATATGACATGGAATGCTGGAAATACAGCTCATTAATATAAAGCCCTTTCAAATCCAACAAACCATGATACAATTATGCTACAGACACTGAAGTTAGGAGGAGGAGGAGGAGGAGAGAGAGAGAGAGAGAGAGAGAGAGAGAGAGAGAGAGAGAGAGAGAGAGAGAAATCAGGGGCAGAATGGAGTCAAGGAGCAATTAAAATCCAACACATTCAAGACCTTATCAATAGACAGCATCATGCCAAATGTGGTTGTTGCCCAACAATACTTGGGAAAGTTAAACGGTAGAAACTAATGGTAAAGAAGGCTGAAAATCAAATTCTTTTGAGGTCTCATCAAAATAAAGCTACAATATAAAATTTGCTGGTAAGGTTATCAGTAGGAAACCAAACTGTTGATTGATGGATTGACTGATGGACAGCCTTGATAAATAAACAAACATGATTACTGTAGGGCTTTGCTGATTTTGTTGTGTGGGATCCTATAAATACTACATGTATTAAAAGCATAAGATAAGATAAAACTAACTACTTCTGTTATAATTAGGACACTGGTTTATGCTGATGTATCACATGAGTGACAAAGATATTAATTTTTGTGCAAATCACCAAAGATTGGCTGCTACAAGATCAGCTGCTGTAGAACTGGTTAGATATAACAGTTTTAAAACATTTTGTAACTTTCTTTCCTGTTATCAAAAGCTGAAACCTTTCCCTGAATATAAATCTAGTTCATGTTAGCACAAGTCAGGTATTAATAACATGCTAAATGAACCTGCACTTACCTGTATATGGTCATTTAAACATTTAACACCATGCCAAAGCAAACAAATCAAACAACTGTTAAATCCACCTAAGCAAAGACAAATATTTTAATTTCAAAGCTTATTTCAAATGGTGTTAACTGTATTTTTTAATATTCACACTTCTGTAGTTCAAACAAAAGCGTTAAACTTTACTACAGCTCCTGCCAATCTCAAAATCACAAAACATACCTCCATATTGAAGATTTCTTCTGCATCAGAATCTTCAGCTATAAATGGCTCATGTGTGAGCACAACTTTTCTATCACTGTTGCTATATGATAGCCTCACATGAGGAAACTGAGGATTTATCTCATCTTTGGGGTTAGAAAGAATGGTTCCTGAGTATGCTTGCATAAGGGGGTTCTGCGTTGCTGTGCGATATACAGTTTTTTCAGTGCGAGAATTATTCTCATTGGCAAGAGCATGATTTTGGCCGAAGTAACGATCGAGGAGTTTTTTGTAATACTGCTTGTCTTTGACTCTGATTTGGGCTGGCCGCCCAGATGCTAAACTGGGATCCAAAGGCCGACCAGTATTTGTGTACAGCCATCTTTGGTTTTCCTGGAGGTACAGAGGAAAGAAAGAGTAAAGAAGAATAATAGAAGAAAGCAGAAAGAATAGAGAACAGTACTATCTACTAGAAGCATACACAAAAAACAAACTCTTACTGGGTCTGCAAGTAAAGTGTTGGCTCTGTCTAAAGATAATATGCCCTATTACTAACATATCCATGGTGGGAAAATGTACCTATGTACTTACATAAATTGGTAATATATAAAAATTATTAGAATCATAAATCAAAATTACTCAGAAACTAGGTATGAGGTTCCATTTTGGTCCTTTTGTGCATATCTGATGAAAGTGAAAGAAAAGTAACAGCATAAGAGAGTATTAAAAAATCTGAACCAAGTGATAAATTCTCGTTCTTCACATTCATTTATTGTAGGCGACCGCATGTAAAAAATAAATCTTCTAATTTATTTTTCCCTAGTCTGAGTAAGTTTTGATAATTAGTTCTGCACTGCAATAAATTTGAAAAGAAATAAAATCATATGTTGTCAGTACTGATAAAGGGCACATCTTTTGTGAATAAATGATTTAATACTTGAGAATCAATGAGCTGACTATGAGATCTGAAAAATGTTTTTACTAAGTTAACTTGCATTAAAAAGTGTCAGCTTCTTGCAGACTTCTCGCATTAAAAAGTGTCAGCTTCTTGCAGACTTCTCACTTGGAAAACAATTACTTTGTATCGCTACACAAAAACTAAAATTGACTGTTTTGGATTTAGTTGTTGGCGTTTTATGGCACAGCAACACTATAAAGGCTATGCAGTGCCAAGACAAGTAAAGGACCTTGTATTGGGACACAGTATGGTGGTATCAAACCCATGCCCTTCTGAAAATTATTCCAACAACTTAACCATTATACCACTGCAGCTTCCTTAAAATTTTCTGCAGAAAAGAAAAATCACTGAAAAACTTCATTTGTAACTGACATTTTAAATGCCTATTTTTCTAAAAAACATAAAGCAATTTTCTGGAAAAAGTACATGTATATATGTACACAATAGGAGAGTAATAGTGGAGATGTATTGATTGAAGCAAAATTGTCCTGATATAACAAGAGCCTCCTTTTTGTCAGACTTACCTTTTATTCCTCTAGAAAAGACATTTATAAACAGAAAGTAAAAAACTTTAACATTGAGCTTAACTGACAATGTGTATGGACAGATGGATGGATGGATGGACACATAGACAGATGGATGGACACATAGAGATGCCAGAGTGATCACTATGCTGAGCTTCTGCTAAGGAGAGATCAACCAAAATGGAAAGAAGGAAACAACTTCAGGGATAAAACAACAGGAGTCCCTTACAGTGGCTGACACTCTACTGGTTGAAAAGAATTTGTAGGAATTCACAAGAAATCAGTATCTTCTGTCATTTACGATGTATTTTTAAATTGCTGTATATTGAAATCATCTCAGATGTTCTTGAGGAATTCCCACAAACCAGATTTGGTAAGAAAAATACTATCTTACATCTCTGGCATAACATATTCACAAGACAAGTACAGTTCAAAATTCACTGTAATGGTCTTTGACTTTATGAACTTGATATCATCAATGAACTCATCTGAGAAACAATCATAATAAATCCACATCTCTGTGTGTGTGTGTGTGTGTGTCTGTGTGTATGTGTGACAGCCAAATTATCTGGCATCGATTAAAGTGTTTTTCAGATAGATCCACAAAATGTTTGATAACATGGATGTCTCAGAGATAGAAGCTCTACTGACTAAAAAAATTTTCGCAGAATCTACAATAAGTCCGGTTCTTCTGTTCTTTCTTTCTTTTTAACTGCAGAGTATTTAAACAATTTCTGAAATTGCTGAGTGACTCAAACATACAAAATTTGGTAACATGGATATCTTCTTACATAATCAAGTTAACAAAATATTTGTAAGTCCAATGCAAAATTCTTGGTCATGACCATTAACATGATATCATGTCACTTAACTTTATTGTCTCATACACTGCCAATATGGCATCATTCAAGGTATTTTCAAATATATCCATACACTGAATTTGATACAACTACATTCATACTTCTTTGTATTACCATACTTGTACATCAGTACATCTAAAAATGTTCGTCAAGACCTTTGACCTTAAGACCCTTAAAATCAATGTCAGAGTAATGTTTATCAACTTAATTACTGAAATGCAATGAAAAGACAAAGTCAGGTATATGTACAAGTCACTGTGTTCATAAGTTATATGAAGTACAAAAATGAAGAAACGACCTTTAACTTGACCCCCAAGGTCAGTTAGGACTAATTTTCAAACTCCTTCATAAAAGTGCAGATACGCTGGTGGTCAGATCTACACCATTTGACACCCCAAAGGATTTCTGACTCATTCTGATTCTTTGAAAATTGTCATTTTAACCTGAGCAACTCATACATTATTTAAAAGTTAATAGTTAACAATCCTATCTGCTGGAAAGTTAATACAGACTATTAATTTTAAGGTTTCCAAAATGACTTCTTTGTTTAAACATGTAAAACATGAGCAGCTGCTGGATTCTCCTGGTGACATTTTGACTGGTGTATTCATTCATGACTTCTTGTGATCTTTGACAATATTTGCAAAATATAATGAAAACATTGTTATGTTTCTATTTCTTGAGCCTTGTTAATATTTTACCTAACATTTTGTAACTGTCAGAACTGAACTTCATGTTTTACATGATCCCTGAAGCTATGAAACCTGAAGATTGATTACACTATATGCATGAACAGCGTTTTCAAAGTGAAGGCAATTCATCCAGTGCGTTGTCCGTGAAGTTGTGAAACCTGAAGATCGATTACACATGAACAGCTTTTCCAAAGCAAAGGCAATTCATGCAGTGTGTTATTGGTTCTCAAGCTTCATGACATCATGAATCCTGTAAGATTAACCAACTGCATACTGCAAAAGATGTTTTAGTGACAAACCTGATATCAATAACACCATTATTTCAATAGGTGATAACAAGATTCCTAACATAGCCACTATGGGTATCATGTTGGAAGTCAGCAGCATTTTTATTCAGAACATACTACATATTACTATAGTGTTTTAGTGAAAAGCTGCTGTCAATACAACCTCTAATTCAGAAGAAGCTGTAAGATTTTCAAGATGGCTACAATGGCAGCTATTTTGGAGTTCAGAGCAGCATCATTATAATACTGTATAGCACAAATGACACACTGGAAGGACCATTTTAGGAAAAACACCATGCCAATATGGCCATTTATACAGCAGAAGTGGTGATATTATTTTCAAGATGGTCACCATGTTGTATGTCAGAACAACATCACTTTTACTGTAGACCACCAGTATGTCATAAGTAGTCACATCAGTGTGATATCTGTTCACAAGGAGTAATTAAAACAAGATTTTCAAACTGGCCATCACAGCTGTCATGTTGGATACCAGATCTGCACAATTTTCAGGTAGCATTAAAAAGTTCTGTATGACTGGCCATGAAGTAAACTTTTTATTTGTTCTGTATGATTCGGTCATGAGGTAAATATTTTATTTTTCTCCTTATTTCAACTTTGCTTTTTACATGAGTGTCAAGAATGCATGATTTCATGTTGAACACACAATGGAATGATTCTTGCAAAGAAACATATTGGTGCCAGCCAGGTTCAAGATGAAGCTTTTGTCCACAATGTGCATAATAAAGCAGTATAATTTCTCCCAGCTCTGTGTTTGGTTTTACCAAAAATTCTAGTAGCGATTGATTTTGTAGGAAAATTAATCCATTCATGGTCAGCAATATATGGGATGCAATTATTACTGCCTTATACATGAAATTTCTAATTTTGTTTACAATAGGTTCTTTTTGGGGTTGAAAATCAAAGGTTTTAGGTGATTTTCATGCATTGAAATTTCTAATTTTGTTTACAATAGGTTCTTTTTGGGGTTGAAAATCAAAGGTTTTAGGTGATTTTCATGCATTGCAGGGAAGGGGGGGGGGAGATAGGTTGATGTGACTCTTAAGGGGTTGTTGTAGAAAGATCTGGTTTGCCATGCTAATCTTTTTTACTGATTTGTTTTTTCCAGTTTGTGATGAGTTTGAAAATGTGTACATGTTGAATGTTTTTGAATTTTATTTTGATAGCAGGTGGCTTCAGAGGTAAAAGGATACTAAGGAATTAGGTAAGAACTGTTCAAAGCTACCTGATTTAAGACTACATACATGTCATAATAAATCTTTTTAGCAAAAACCCCATGCTGGAATGACAATCAACTCTGGAATTAGCAACAAAAAGATTTTCAAGATGTCCAAAATTGACACTATTTTTCATTTAAACCAACTAGATATCATAAGAAGTCTTTAAGTGAAAACTTCATCTCATTATTACCATCTGTTCTTTGGAAGCAGCAATAACAAGATTTTTAAGATGGTCACAATGGTGGCCATATTAGATATGAGATTGCCACACTTCATTTAGGACTGTCTGGAAGTCATAAGCAGTCTTTTAGTGAAACCATATTCAGTTGAAGTGAAAATTTTCAGGATATCTGTTGTGGTGGCATTATTTAGAACCAACTATCTTACATACTCACTTATAAAAGATGAATTAACTGCAAACTGCAAAGACCCGATCTGCCATCATGTAATGCACTAGCAGATCTGAGTCTGTGCAGTTTGTTTGGAGCAATCAGTTGAACAAACAACACAGACTCTGATCTGCAGGTGCATGTTGCCATGGCAGATCAGGATCTTTGTAGTTTGCAGTTTGACTTGACTTAGAAGCTAGTACAGATGTAAAACCTCAGGATAAAACTCTCGACTATTTCAGGATGTGCAATTGCAGGATTCATGTTATTAAAAAAATTTGCACAAAAAAATATTAACTGAATGCGCAACAATCACACACCAGTTTTAGAAGCCCTGCCTTTATTTCTCCATTTAATTCCTCATATATTTAGTAATTTCCCATCCATATTATTTCTAAATGGAGGAGTAAATTTTCTCTTACATTTTCGATTCTAGAATAGATCCTTAAAACTGTTTGCCAAGTTTCAAGTCTTTCCTCTAAATCATTAGAAGTGGCAATAACAAACAACTTGTAATGGATGAAGGACAATAGATTCAGGTTTGTGGCATGGACTTTTTTAAGCTTCTGACCATCAGAAATAGAAAATGTTTAATATGTTCATGAATTAAGTGAATTAAGCTCTAAATCATCAGGGTTGAGATAAAGCAGGACTGGGAGGGTGCAATTAAATAAAAAAGATTTGGAATTGCATTTTTAAACATCTACAATGGCTGGGGTAAAAAGTATAATTGGCACAAAAGGTAAAATTAAAGAAATGCATGCAGTTCTATAATGTTCTACTTGCTAATCTGATACACAAAATATGAAGAAAAAAATTGTATATATGTGCATATACAGCACTAAATAGTAATAGACAAATGCAGCAGCTGGAATTTAATATTTACTTTCTTTACAGGAAGATATGAAAGTAAATTGCATGGAAGCTATTTCCCCATATTTAATACATTATGAAAATCACACAAGTGGGTAAACTGACTTAAAAATGATCATATTTAAAGAGGATTACATTGTTGAGAAAAATATAATGTTGAAGACTGAAAGACTAAGAATCAAATCAATTTGATGGAACAGCTGCTTGATATTCACACACTGTATGAAAATAAGGTCATTAATCCAGACTTAAAACTAGAGAACAGTGCAAAACTATTTATAGAATTTACTGAGACAAGGTGTATGATGATGCAAACAAATCAGTATGATACCCACTTAAAACTAGAAAAGATATAATCATTAATTACCACTGCTGATCAATTAAGTTTAATGTATACGTACATATAACACAGTAGGCTGTGAAATAAAATACAGTGTTTAGCTTTGTTTCGTTTCAACTACCATTTTTCTGCAGTAAAATTGTTCTAATAGAATGTTCTAACATTTTAAATCTTATGAGAAATCAAGTCTGACAGGAATTTAATGAAGGAAAATGACTAAATTATTAAATAAACATTATGGCACATACATAGTCAAATCTGTTTTAATCTGTCTTGACCAACCATCTATGGAAAAGTCCAAACTGGCCTCTTAACATAGGTGACCTTAGAATGGAGGTTCCACCAGAAAACTTGGTGTCTGAACAAATCTCATACACTAAATCTTATTAATATTATTATTATTGTTGCTGTTGTTGTTGATGTTGTTACTATTACTTTAATCAATTTTTATTACAAAATACTCTTTTAATCCATATTTTTTAAAAACTGCTTTTTGGAGATTTATTTTCTTCAGGCAATTAGCATTATTTACTATCCAAAGAATTCACAGTATAAATTTAATATTAAAAAAAATTTGTGGAAAAGGGTTTCATTCATTGACTTTTTCAAGCTATCCTGCATGTACCGGTAGTATGTTTTTGATCATATATTATGAAGGTAGTTAGCTCAGCTGTCTGTGTACTACAGCTATACTTGACCATCTCAGCTGTTTGTATACTACAGCTGGACTTGGTTATCTCAGATGTAAAAAACCTAGTCAAAATATTCAAAGTGTCAACCCAATGATTCACAGGTCACACTTATCCAAAGACCTACCATAGCTATTAGGCTGAAATACTGATCATAACTCCCATCATGTATATACCATAATGATGCTAAGTCTTGGGACGTGGCAAAATAATAATTATTTTTCGTCTCCCAAGACTTATCTGCGTGTAAAAGAAATATAAAAAGTTTGGTGTCCCAACACTTACAGAGTAAAAAATGTCAAGACAAGATCACCATATGTCACATAGCAGTGACCAGCTCTTGTTCAATAACCACGTCAATGAACTGTGATAAACTACAATGATTGTTGTTGTTATATATTCTGCATGTGCATATTTTTTGATTCTCCAACATGAAATAAAGCAAAGGTAAATAAAGACTTTATAATTCAAGGACTGCTTAGACTTTACCAGGAGACCTGTATTATAGTTTACAGTAGGTCTATTTACACAGTGCATATCGTGATTTACACCACTTATATCCTTGTTTATTCCAAAAATATTAGATACAGATTTCTTGTTCACCAAATCACATTCTTCCTGGTCACTTTTTAGCTATACATCCATTGCTTTTTTATTTACTTTGATTCTTGTATGCAACATTTACCTTTTTCAGTGATATAAGCGACCCTACTGAGTGATGTAATCTATAAGAAAAGACTCCTGCATAATAAGGTGGCGCTCTACAGTTTCATATTTTGCATAGGGTTAGAATTTTAAAGAAAAAGAATTCCCCCGGGTTTCCTCACTAGTTATACTGGCTATTTAAAAAAGACCTTGTATATCTTAGGTATTGTTAAAAGAACCTTTAATTCCCTTTATTTTGGTGTATGATTGATGGGTGTAATATGGGTTATAGAGTATACAGCTTGGCCTTACTCCAGATATGCACCTTTCAAAAAAGTGCTAGCTCCACTTCGTCATTTTCACTTCCTGAACTTCAGAGGTAAATTGTAAAAAAAAGAGCCGATAACTTTTTTTTACGTTTTATATAGTTGGTAATTCATTCATTGCACTTTCAGAAGCTGGTATTGTCTAGTCTGGCAAAATTCATTTTCCCTATTTTAATAGCTGCTAAGGATAGTGTACTTTAGACAAATTCAGGCTGATTTTTGGAGCACAAGGGAGCAGTCATTTTAGTTAGAAGTGTGCTAAGATCATTTAAAATTTCCAAAAGTACAATATCCAAAGAAATGTCAGTCACATTACATCAAAGTAGCATAAAGGTATGCCAACATTCTCTCCACTGTGCATGTTTTAAATGCAAACAACTTCACCTTACATACGTCACTCTCTCAAAAGTACATAATAACTGGTGAGTGCCCCCTAAGTATTTATAAATATATTATGCGCATAAGCTGCATATGTTCACATAGCTGCCATATATTCATTAGAGAATGAACAAAAGAAGTTAAAATTCTGAACATAGACTGATTAGATCATCATCAATTCATTTCAGTTTTTTGTTTTCATTCCACTTTTGATTTTGGCAATGTTGTTTGTTTCAGTGCCACCTTTTGATTATACTTGGTGGATTTCTCTTTTGTTTTCTGACAGAAATCCAGGCTATTTAACTGTTTAAAACTTGATACTGGCTTGGGTAAAGAGGGAATTTTTTTCCAAAGGCAATGCCAGTAACATTTTGTTTCAAAACATTGATCCTTTTATAGCCTTTTCCAATATTAGAACGATTACCATAGCTGAGTAAACAAGTACACGTTGAAAGGTTGCTTATATCAATGTTTAGTACAGTGGTGCCTATGATTCAAAACCAAGGGATGTACTTCATACAGTGCAAGTTATCAATGTACATGCAGTGATGCCATGATGTAAACAAGGTCATTATCAACCAACATTATTTTTGTTGTTTTAATACTGGTACTAAATTTTAAAGAAAGAGGTATTTAAATTAAAATTTTTCAAGTCCGAAAATGTAATTACTGGTGACTTTAGACATTTTTAATCCAATAATACATAAACTCACAATAGTAAACTACTAGATGAGCAAAAGTGGGAAAAGTTACTTTCAATACAACATTGTACTGATTGATGCTCAATGCTTGTCTTTGTCTGATGAAATTATACATATTTGAAATAGATAGAAATGATAAGAAAACTAAGGAAATTTTAATATATTTTTTTTATTTTATCAACAAATTATATTAATTTATATGATTACCATCGAATAATTCATAACTGTAGTCCAATAACAACCGCAGCTTTCTTTTAATAAAAAAAATAACATTATGATCAATAAAATATGCTGAGCGACCAGTAGGAAAAAATGTCTAAGGTGTCCCAAAACTTATTGTACATGAGAAATTGCTATAATTTTGTGTCTGGACTTTTATAGGATATAAAAACTTTAGTTTTGAAAATAATTAAGGGTGTCCAAAGACTTATAGTGTCCCAAGACTTAATGTTATTACAGTACTATAAAATGTGCATGAATTTTTGTCCTCAGATCTATGTTCTTGCATCTTGAAAAATGTGGCATTGCATTCCTTGACATTTTAGAACCAACAAAATATCTTAGATGAAATAGTGACCATAATGTATCTGTCCATTACCTATTTTTGGATTAAAAAGATTAACCTAATAAATTTTTAAATGGTTGTTAACTTTTGTCTCCAACATAGATGCATATTTAATGAAGATCCTGTATAACATTTATAACAAACTTTGCATGTTTCTCAGAGCAGAATGCAATTTTGCTATCAGATTTTTCCAGACTTTTCCAAGCTATAATCATGTTTTGGAGTGCTTTTTTTAAACACAATAACTTCAATTTACCTATCAGACAGAAATAAGCAGTGTTTAAAAGCCAAATTAGATTTTTCTTATTATGAACAATGCATAGGATGAGCTTACCAAGATATTGATCTACAAATTATTTTTATTCATTAAACACTAACAGAAATAGATGTTTAGGTTAATTTGATACACTAAAGCAAATTCTGCATAAAATTAGTTCTCCATTAAACTTTTCTGATGAATACATTTAATATGGATATCAGTGCATCCCAAAAAGGGGAGAGGATATAAGTATGGCAGATGGTGATTTACCTCAAGTATCTGGCCCAACAACAAATTTTCTACTACTGTGTCTTAAATCATATCCTTTAAATAACAATGGAGAAATAAAAGCTAAACACTACCTGACTGACTTGAGTATGACAAATATAAGCAAGACAAGAGTCCCTTGAAAGAACTGAAGCTCTGCAGGGTGAAAAGAATTTCTATGAATTCAAGATAAGACCATTTCTTCCTTTTAACTGCTGAATGGTGATATTCTTCAGTGATAACACAATTTTCATATTAGCTGCTTAGGACACAGAAGACATCATCTGAAGTGTTTTGGTGAAAATCCCATGTCATAATGATCATCAATTCTGGAGATATAGACAAGATTTCTAAGACAGCCATTGCGGCAGCCATATTGGCTGTATGACTGGCACCATTTTCATTTAGGATAAACTTGGTATCATAAGAAGTCTATCGGTGAAAACACCATGTTCATATACCATCCATTTGGGAGGAGTACCAATAACAAGATTTTCAAGCTGGCTGCTGTGGTGGCCATACTGGATATCAGATAAGCATGAATTTCATCTAGGACCAACTAGACATCATAAGAAGTCATTTGGTGAAAACCTCATGTTAATATGACCATCCATGTAGAAATAATAATAACAAGATTTTCAAGATGACCACTGTGTGGTGTCCATTGTGGATGTCAGATCAGCACCATTTTTATTTAAGACCAACTGGACATCAACAGAAATATTCTGTAGAAATATGACTTTCTGTTCAGACTGAGTTGAAATAACAATATTTTTAAGATGGTGGCCATTCTGGATATCAGATCAGAATAAGTTTCATTTTGGCTGAAAACCCATGTTGATGTGACCATCCATGTAGAAGGAGTAACTGTGGTGTCCATATTGGATGTCAGATTGTCATTTCACTTAGGACCAACTAGACATAATCAAAACTCCATGTTAATATGACCATCAGGTGGAGTAGAAGATGGCTACCATGGTGGCCATATTGGAGGTCAGATAGGCACTATTTGTATTTAGGACCAACTATGTATCATAAAAAGATCTTTTAGTTAAAACCCTGTGTTGATATGACCATCCGTGTATGGGAAGAAGCAATAGCAAGACTTTCAAGACAGCTGTTGTGTTGCTATGACCATCCACTCTGGAGGAGTAGCAATAAGATTGTCAAAATGGCCATTGTGGTGGCCATATTGGACATCATTGGACATCAGATTGGTTGTAGCAGCCATACTGGATGTCTGAGCATCAACATTTTCATTTAGGACCAACTAGACCATGGGATGAATGTGCATGTGAAGTTTCATGGCAAACCTAAAAGTAGTTTAGGCAGAGAAGCAATAACAAACTTGTGCATATAGAGGGATGGTTTATGGACTAAGGAAACAGACCATCCAATAGCTCTACTGGTCTATGACCAGCAGAGGTAACAAAACATATTTACACATCAATTCACATGACATGTCTCTACCTGGGCAGGTATTAAACCTGCGACCCTATTATGAATGAGTCCAATGCTCTACCAACTCAACAACCACAGCTCCCAAATAAAAGTGGCCAGGCAGGTTTGACTATACTGTATTTATCCTATTATAAGCCCATACCCCATTTTACTTAATATGGGTAAATTTCATTTTAAGAAAGATTTCAGTACTGTACGAAGCAGGACCACTGGGATCATCACAAACAACTGTACACGTATTTATGTGTACACATATTTTTTATGAAAACTTTATAAACTTAAAAAATACTGTTTGAATTTCAATTGAAACACCCAATTTTGTCTGACCATCAAATGAAAGTTTTTGAATGAATAGGAAAGAGTGGAAAATCATTTAACCTTGTCCAAACCTTACTGTAAAAATGAA
Source organism: Megalonaias nervosa (assembly GCA_016617855.1). Classification (NCBI taxonomy): domain Eukaryota; kingdom Metazoa; phylum Mollusca; class Bivalvia; order Unionida; family Unionidae; genus Megalonaias; species Megalonaias nervosa. The sequence continues at coordinate 305,303 of JAECUM010092905.1, forward strand.
AAATACACTTCTTTGAAGAAGCTATTTTAAAACAATGAGATACAGAAATTTAAGCCCACCATCTAATATCTGGGTCAACAAAAATAATCATGTATGAAACAAATGTTCTAAATACAACGACAGTCCTACAACAAACAAACATTCCTGTGCATGCCTCTGCCATGGCTGTGCAACATTTATGATTAGACACAAAATAAATGTGCTCTGGAACTAAAATTAAACACAACAAGTAAAACTAGGTAGTTGTTTTCACCTATGTACAAATTTGATCAAAAAGTGAATATTTCACTCAATGAGCTGACAGATGTTTCTCACAAAAAAATCACATAACCCTACATGGCATCACTCAAAGCTTTTGATCAACATTGATTCAGTTCATGTCTTGACTTCAACTTGTACACAGGTTTAGAACCAAACTCACAAGCTCCTGTTTAAAGGGACATCATGGTGGACACAAATGTGTACACACATGCAGGACTAAAGATGTTATGGGAAGTCTCTGTTGAGCAAACTGCAAACTGTCAGACTAAAATAGTGGTAAAATTCAAGCTTAAAACTACGTTATTCCTGATTGGAGGTCTGTTTATATTAATAAGGGAAGCACACTGTCAAGTGTCTAAATATTATCCACTTGACTTGTTTATTCTGCACTTAATTCACACAAAATAAACTGTCACCAAACTGAGAAAGGACAATGTCAGTAAAGTGAACACAAACTGAATGGATTCTGTAAAACATTAAACCTTTTTATTTCAGTCTCTGAAAGTAATAACTCAGGTGAACAAAAAAGTACCATGGAAAAATTGGCATGTTTAATTCCCACATATAGTTGACAACCAACCCAAGCAAATTCAGTAAATTTGTATCCCCTGCCAACTGTGGTGAAGTTATAAAAAGTGTACACTGATGAACTCTGTTCTTTGTGACAGATCTGTAGAGTTATTGGACAGACATGGAATGAAAGGGGCATTAAAGTAATTCTACTGGCAGTATACAAGTCAACCAAGTTTCATCCATTTTAAAAAAAAACTCAAACAGCTTGTAAGTTATAGAGGAGAAGGGACAATGTGACAAATGATTGACACATTCAACCTGTGACCTTAACCTTGATGATAGCATGCACAAGGTAGTATGTGACACACTTTCAAGTCAAGATATAGAAACATACCAAGTTTTTATCCCCTTACCTAATATGGCTCTAAAGCTACAGCATGGAAAAAAGCGAGTGATGGAAAACTTAAAATATTAATCCATTACTTTGACCCTGAAGATAAGACCTCAAATGTAATATATAACACACCTCGTTAAAACATGTAAGTATATAAAGTTTCATTCCTTATCTCATACAGCTCTCAAGTTATAAAGCTGATGGGAAAATGTGTAAGAAAACTTAGAAGATTAATCTATGGCTATGACTTTGAAGATAGGACCCAAAATGTAGTACATGAGACACCTTAGTGACGATATATAATTACATCAAATTTCATCAATTTATCTTGAATGGTTATACAGTCAGAGTGTAGAAAGGAAAATGTTACAGAAAATTTAAAACACTAACGTGATCTTGACCTTGAAGAGATATGACTTCCAGTGTTGTACACAATGCACCTTATAATGCTGATACATAGGTATATAGAGTTTCATCCCACTATGGCTTTAAAGTTACAGAGTAAAAGGGAAAGTACAGCAGAAAACCTACATTGCTGAACCATGATTTGACCTTAAAGATGGGTCCACCTATGTGGTTTACATCATACCTTCTAGCAATAATATATAAGTAAATGGAATTTTATCCCTTATATCCAAAGGTTACAAAATTATAAAATGAAAAGGAAAGTGATAGAAAACTTATGATATTAAACTGTAACCTTTGTCATGAAGATAGGACTCCCAATGTGACACACCTTGTAGTAATGATACATAAGTAAAGGAAGTTTCACCTCTTTATTACCAATGGCAATAAAGTTAAAGAAAAGAAATGAAGGTGTGACAGAAAACTTCAAATATTCAGACATAACCTTTACCCTGGAGATAGGACTCCTAATGTGGTATGTGAAACACATTATAATGTTATATAACTCTAACAAATTCATGTATTTATCTTAGGCAGCTCTAAAGTTATGCTGTGCAAGGGAAGTGTGTCAGAAAACTTAAAATACTCAGCTGTCACATTGAAGATAGGAACCCCAATACTGTATGCAACCGACATTGTAATACAGTTAGACCAAGTTTCATCCCGTTATCTTCAATGGTTCTAACATTATTGAGTGGAAGGGAAAGTGCAAAAGAAACTTAAAATGTTGAACTATGGCATTGATATTGAAGATAGGACTCCCAATTTGATGTGCAACACACTTTCTAGTGATTATATATTTGTATACCAATTTTCATTGCTTGATCTCAACTGGCTTTAAAGTTGAAGAGCAGAAAGAAAAGTGTATGGATGGATGAAAGAAACCTACAGAAGGACACGAGAAAACGTGTATACTATATCTCCATTTTTGTGAAAAAAAGGGGGACAAACACAAGCAGCTATTAGAGATTGCAGGAATACAGATGAGGTACAGGGGCCTATTTACAGATTTTTAGAAAATTGATGAGGTACAGGTGCATATTTATGGAAATTTCTAGGATTCAGATGAGGTATAGGTGCCTATTTATGTAAAGATTTTTAAATATATATGTGGTACAGGTGTCTATTTATAGAGAGATTTCAAAGATTCAGATGAGGTACAGGTGCCTATTTATGGAGAAACTTTTAGAATATAGATGAGGTACAGGTGCCTATTTATGCACAGATTTCAAGGATTCAGATTAGGTACTGGTACCTATTTATGCACAGATTTCAAGGATTCAGATGAAGTACAGACGTATATTTATGGAGAGATTTTTAGAATACTGAATAGATAAGGTACAGTGCCTATTCATGCAGAAATTTCTAGGATTCAGATTAGGTACTGGTACCTATTTATGCACAGATTTCTAGGATTCAGATGAAGTACAGGTACCTATTTAAGGAGAGAGTTTTATAATATCGATGAGGTATAGGTGCCTATTTATGCAGTGATTTTTAGGATTCAGATTAGGTACAGGTACCTATTTATGGATAAGTTGTTTTGGAGAGGCTTAAATCATCTGTTATAGACACTTGCAACACTTACTTTAATTTTATTATTTTGTGAAATTTTACTGAAAAAATTGGCTGCCAACTTGTCTAAAACTGTGTAGATCAGAAACTTTAAGATGATCAAAAGTTGTTGATTTAATAAAGTACCATCTCCATGAAGAAAAAGAAAATTCAATAAATTCATCAAGAGGTTAAAACAAAATGCACAATGTACTGTAAATAATCAAATGAAAAATGTGGGGAAAAATAAAACATTGTTGCTCAATGTATGATTCGAATCAAGAAATGGTTAGTGAAGTGGCAACACACCCTCACTGCATCTCCGCAGCCCTAGGTTCGATCCCTGACGCTGCTTTGTGTTGATTTTCTGTGCAACCTCCTCAACTTCAAAGATCAACTCCAACCATCATTTGGATCACAAAAGTACACAGCCTAAGTTGTCACACCATCAGAACATGTGCATCTGAATTGCTTTGTTTCTTTTGATGTTTGTGCAGTACAATCTATTCATGAAAAGAACAGGAAGTTGTGAAAAAAATTAACAGAAATAAGACAACTCAGGAGCACATATAAATGGAAATAAGATAGAACCACACAGGTTCTGACGGTATTGCTGGACAGACTTCTGAAATTGATGAAATCTTCTTCATTACTGGACAGGTTTATTTGACCAATCAGCCTCAAAAGTATTGGAATTCAGGTATCTGAGACTGAGCTATTCATATCTCGCTAACTTTCACACAAGTTTTTGGTGATAGTTTTGGGCGGGATGGGAATAGGTCTGAAAAGAACCCAATATGTGGAGACGTAAATATCAGACACCTTAATAAGGCCATAAAGTGAAACAAAGGACAAAAAACACAACTTCTGCCAATTACTGGAGTACCCAGCTGGTTCATTTATGCTGTTTTTCCTATGTTACATGCATTAATGGTGCATAAATTATAGCAGATTGATGTGCAGCATTATCTCTGTTCTCATTATATACATACTGAATACAAGCAGTGATCTATTCTTACAAAAATGCATAACTAGCAAACAGAAGGTATGTTATCAAATAGGCATCAAGGCAGATAAATCTGTATGCAATAAGGCAGATAACTTGGCAGGCATCAAGGCAGATAACTCTGTATGCTCCAATGACAGCTAATTCTTACCACAGGGTTGGTTGGCAAATGGACACCAACCATCCCGTTATTAGTTCGATGGAGAGCAATCCTATACATGACTCCAAATCTGTCCAATGTCTGAGAGTTAAAAGGAGAGGATTTAAGAATTTTGATTTTGATAAAATTCTTTACTCTAACTATCATAATAATCTTGTACAAAGTACATATGCCTTGATTTTGAAAAAGGCAAATCACACCATGACAGGAAACAATAAAATTCTTTCTTTCAATGAGATGGTTACCCAAACAAAATCTAGCTATGAATTGGGAGTGATAAAAAGTATGCTTAAAACAGAGCAAAAAAATAAAAACCTAAAAATAAGCTTCTATTTTCATCCTAATTAGCATATACAATACATGATTTTACCATTAAAGTCAATAAATTACACTCATACTCATTGCATTAATTATTAAATGGAGATACTGGTGTGGCTCCATCCCAATAATTATGCAACATTTATCACTCTTCTTAAGACATCTTTAATGTTAATAAAATATTACACTAATCAATTTGGAAAATATAGCAGATTATTTTGGTTGACATAAAATTTGCGATTTTGACTTGAAAGTAGGGTTTTAAATTCTGGCAAGTTATATTTTACCAATTGCTGACAGAAGGTGGTTTAAGTGTTAGCAGTGACAACCATTAGTACTGTCTACCTCTAGCAAATAGATTTGTATTGTACATTTAACTACTCTCAAATATACCAAACTCAATAAATTATACGAAAAAAGGATTTAGTTATCATTCAGCAAGTGAAAAATAAGAACTAATCATTTAGACAGATAATGTCACTTAACTGACTCACCAGTCTGTTCATTAATGGAACAATATAATATAGTGTTGTTAATCCAAGATTTTGAATGGAACACAAAAACACTTGCAAGTACTCCGATCCTTTATATAGTATGCATTATCGACTTCTTTGAACTTATTATTGCCAATCAAATCACATGTCTGTAACAGTCCTTAATATTTCTATTATGGTGGATATGTTTTAGTTGTTTGAATCATCAGAAATGAAATAAATTATATTCATTGATTATGAAGCCATATATCAATGTATGCACCTGTCCTGAATATTGGGTGATCCTGGGAAGGAATATTTACTCTGGATACCAAATACAGTCAACATTGAGTAATTTGTGTAAAGTATGTAAAGAAATGAAATGAATAATATGAAAATCGTTTCAATCAAGAAAACTGGGGTCTGTTAGGTTATGTTTTAGTCCAAAGTTTCATGAAATGATAAAAATGTTGGCCAAATTTATTTCAGCAGATAATATATTTTGAAGGAATTTATTCTCCCAATCTCAGTCTGGGGCTGCAAAATTGATAAGCTTTCTCCAATACAAAAATACCCTGCTATGTGGTACCACCACTGTAGCAGTAGGACTGCCAGGAACTGCAATCTTCTTTCAAAAACTATTTGGAGTGAATAGTTTTGTATGAAAATTAGCAACTGTGTGTTGTTGTATAGGCAATGTTTTAGATGCCCACTTTAGGAAAAATAAAATCATAGCAGACAAATTCATCATAATTCTGACCTATATGTGCGCTAAGACACTTGACTATATTTCATCCTCAAAACCAACTATGTATCCACTCATAAAAACAGCAAACATGACTAAAAAAGAAAAGTTGTGAACATGTGCTACCATTTCCATTTTTTTTGTAGACAAGCTCTTGAGCAAAGCTCAAATCCCACCACCTACATTTATTTGTGTTGACAAAGTACATTCTTCTTTTTGTGATGAAACATGTAACCTAACTTACCAAGTTATACGCATAGCTAAGATTGAAATCTGTCAGCAACGGAGGAAACTGAAGAAAGTCGTAAAGAAACTAGATTAATCTTGCTGGTAAGAATGTAATCATGTGCAAGTTGAAAAGATAATCCCTAGTCAGCTAATAATGGTTAGTCAACAGAGCCAAGTCAAATATAAAGCAAACAGAAAACCATGTTTATGTACAACTATGATATGATTCCAATGGAAAAGTACTGACATGTCAGTTAGAAAAATGAAACTGCAAATGTGTCTAAAGTACATGCATTCCAGCCAGTGGCATTTTGTTGAAAATAGACATAACCCTGGAGAAAGAAAAAAAATACCTTGAGCAAATCAGATTGATGGAATGATCTGCACATCAATATTTTTTACTTGTCAAGAAGATATTTACCAAATTTCAATACAAAAAATCCAATTGCAAGAGTTGTTCTGTATTTATATGTCATGATGTGCATGTCAGTACATCAAAGGCAAAATAACTCTACAAAACTTCATTAGCACCAAAGGATTTAAAAATATGCACATTCTGTAAATAATGATTATCACGTATTGCAAATTTTCAGCTTAAACAGTCAATCAATTTGTACATACCAGAATCTATGATTGATGGATTGATCCTAGACCAATACATGGATGGACTAAATGTACTGGGTATACACTGTATGCCTTCAAACAGACTCGTAGCAGGGGTTTTAAAATGTATGGAAGCAAAAAGCTGAATGGTAGTTGGAGAGAATGAATGTAAAAGCATCAAAGACGGATACAAAGTGCAATGCCATTGTGAAGCTTCAAAGTACATAAGAACTGAAATAAAATAAATCAACTGAATTCAATTTAAAAGTTGTGGAAAATACATATTTTTACCGTTAAATTGTACTGAGAAGTAAATGTGTATTTGTAATTTAGAAAAAGAGACGCGCTTTTTACATTTTCAGCAACAGCTTATCACATTGATTGTGCAGTCCAGCTGAGCATCAACCACTCTGTGAAAAATTGAAAGGAAGTAGACATGTACTGAACTTAGTAGCTCTCCCAAAAAGATGAATTTACGAAGATAAGAAAACACGACTAGGATGGAGAATTCTGAGACAATTAAAGTGAAAGACAGTACTTCCTTAATTAATATAAATTGATCTTTTAAGTGATGAATGACAATGTAATGAATGTTTATTTCATCCATACATATCATATCAGCTAATAGTCAATTAAAAAAAAGGAGTAATCTATATCCCCCCCCCCAATCAAAATATCTGCTAGGAGACAGAAGGATTTGTTCAAGATTTCATATATGGGAAATTTGTACAGGACAAATGGACCAAAACCTTTAAAAATAATGAAACTGAAGAATTTTGAACAACAAAAGGCATATCTACAAAATCTGCCTAATAGATGAACCAAAATTTCATAGAGATATCTTAAAAAGTTTGTAAGTTTTGCCTCAGAAAACAAAAAGTGTGGACAATGGATGGATGAATGAATTTATTAATGTACAAAAATAGCAGTTGAAAATATATATTTTATTTCATTTCCCCTGAATTTTGTAATTAAAACCTGGGGTAAAGTAATGCACATGACTGCAATTAATTCTGTAAGATCTGTTTTTCGGGAAGACAGGTGTTCAGCAAAAGAAAAATAAAAGATTTAGTACTGTAGTATCAACATATTAAAGCTATATTCAATCAAAAAGCTATTTGTTTTATTTCTCATGTTTAAATACAGCTTATGTTTTATACATTTCAATGATTTTTTCTTGATTAATTATTCTAATTCTAACTGTGATGAATTCCCCCAAAACATTTTTGCAACAAAAGATCAGGTAACAAAAATTAACTCTAGGTAGTAAGAAATAAAATTTAGAGGAATTTAGCTTGATGATACAATAACAACATAAATTTATAATTTTAAAATAATGATCAACAATCTGCAACATTTTTAATTTGTTATTTAACAGTTCAACATGTAAGTAGAAAAAAGTATTTTATTTAAAATTTGCTTCAAAGTTTGCTTCATGCTTTAGAATTTCAGCTTTGTGTAAAAGGCTTCTAACTAAGGAGCATTTAAAATTATTCTGTTAGCCTTCTATTGGATTTTGTCACTGAATGCAATGTTATAAGTTTACAAAAGAATATGTACCATGTTATGTTGATAATCATGGCCCGTATTAATTACTGTTAAGATTCGGATTCTTTATTTACCAAATACTTTCAAAGAACACTGTATCTTGCCTGTAAGACATAGTGTTCTATGAAATCCATGTTATGCTGAGTATTAAACTATTTCCTAAAACTCTACCAAAAACAATGGTAGCAAAAATGTTTTTGTCACTGCCCATGCTGCCATTGTTAATGGAGAAACAATACTTATATTTTGCAATCCATTAACTCTAGCCAGAGAATAAATATTTAGCTTTATTCATCCAATCCTTAAAACCTACCAGTGGTGGAGGCAGAGGTCTCGGTTCAGACTTCAGCACTCCTGTGGTTCCTGGTGTACAGTGTAGCAGACGATACACATGCTCAACAATGCCAAGCCCTCGGACCAAATTGTCTCGTTGCAACAAGCCGCTTATCCTCTCTAGCTCTTCCTCCTCAAGTATATCCATTGGCTTGGTTGTGTCAATCAGCTGGTCAGCAATATTGCTGCGTGAGGACTCGCTTCCATGTATCTATTGAAATGGGAAGATAACTCCTAAGTGGATGATACAATTATAGGTAGTCTAATCCAAGTACAAATAGAAATGGGAAGATAACCTCCTAACTGGATGATACAAATTATATGCAGTCTCATCCAATACCTATTCAAATGGGAAGATAACCTCCTAAGTGAATGATGTAATTATATGCAGTCTCATCCAAGTACCTATTCAAATGGAAAGATAACCTCCTAAGTGAATGATGCAATTATATGCAGTCTCATCCAATACCTATTGAAATGGGAAGATAAACTCCTAAGTAGATGATTCAATTATATGCAGTCTAATCCAAGTCTCTGCCATCCCTCTGTTGATGAAATCTGTTATGATGAGGACAAAGCAATGTCAGAGCCAACTGCCTATATAAAAGCTGAACTCTGGCTGCTGCCTCCCACCCCACAATACACATAGGGCTGCATATATTAACAAATATTTTTAAAAAACTAGGGAATTGGGTAATGTGTTACTTGCATTTCCAGATTCCCTTGTTTTTAGATATTTGCAGTCCATAAAAAATGGCAATGCTAGTTGTATTCACAAGACTCTACTTTACATTGCTTTCAACTGGAAGTCAAAATGAAAATAATACAAAAATATTGCAGGAGGACAGTCATTTGTTGATATGTGCAAATTTAGATGAAGGGCATAACACGTGAAACATTTCACAACAGGCCACTGAAACTGTGGGATGAGTTGTGTTCACATGATTCTCTGATGCACTGCATAAGGCTCCAAAACAAAAAGGGCCATAACAAAAACTAAGATGCACAGTGATTTGTCAATATGCCTCTTAAGATGGTGATCACAGCATATACTAAGTTTCATGGTGATCAACAGAAAAATGTGTGACTAGTTGTGTTCACATGATTTTGTCACATGCATACCAAAAAGGGCACTAATTATTACAAAAATTGTAGGAGCACAGTGATTTGTTGACATGTGCATCTTCAGGTGATGGCCAAAATATATTTCAAGTTTAATCTATAACAAGAGTCCCTTGAAGGGACAGATGCCCTACAAGGCAAAAAGAATTTCCATGACTTCAAGATAACACTATTTCATCCTTTTAACTGTCATGTGTTGAAACCATCTAAGATGTTCTTCAGTGATAAGACTTTGAAATTAGCTGCTGTGGTACACATACTGGATGTCAGCTTGGCACCATTTAGGACAACATAGGGATCATTAAAGTTTTAGGTGAAATGCCCATGTCATAATGATAGTCCATTCAGAGGAATAGTGACAATAAGATTATTCAAATGGTCATCACAGTATGACTAGCACTAGTTTTTTTTAGTAGCTGTTGAAAACCCTTTGTCATATAATGATCATCCATTCTAGGGTAGTACTGACAACAAGATTTTTAAGAGAGTCATTGTGGCAGCCATATTGGATGTATGACAGGCGCCATTTCCATTTAATTAAGCATCATAAGTCTAATGGTGAAAACCCCATGCAAACACAGCCATCCATTTGGAGAGGAGAAGAAATAACTATATTTTCATCATGTAACTTTCCATTCAGGAGTAGCAATAACAAGATTTTTAAGACGGCTCTTGTGGCAGCCATATTGGATGTCATGTCAGCACCATTTTCATGTAAGACCAACTGGACACCAAAATAAGTCATTTGGTGAAAACACCACATCAATATGACTTTCAGTTCAGGTAGAGTTGTGACAAGATTTTTAAGATGGCTGTCTTGGTACCATATTGGCACTATTTTTACCTAGGACCAGCTAGACATTATAAAAAATCTGTCAAAACCCCATGCTAATACAACTATCTATCCAGGATGGCTAGTAATAATACAATTTTCAAGATGGCTGCTATGGTGGCCATAATGGACATCAGATCACCATTTTCATTTAGTACCAACCTGATATGATTAGAGGTCTTTTAGTGAAACCCCCATGTTGATATGACCATCCATTCTGGAAAAGTAGCAATAACAAGAGTTTAAAAATGGCTGCACTTTTTTCATTAGCATAAACTAGACATCATAAGAAGTCTTTTAGGGAAAATCCCATTCTGATATGAGCAACCAATCAGGAGGAGTGGTGATAACAATATTTTCAAGATGGCTGCTGTGGTGGCCATATTGGATGTCAGATCAGCACCAATTTCATTTAAATTCAACTAGGGATCATAAGAAGTCTTTCAGTGAAAACCCCATATTCATATGACCATCCATTCAGAGGAGTAGCAATAACAAGATTTTCAAGATGGCCACTATGGTTGCCATATAGGATGGTTTAGCAGCACATTTTCATTTAGGGCCATCTTGATCACAGGATGAATGAGTGTGCAAAGTTTCAAGGCAATCCTCTAAAAAGTTTAGGAGGAGTATTGATAACAAAACTTGTGCTGATGGATGGACAGATGACAAACATGATATAATAGATGACAGATGACGTACAACATACCATACTAAAAGCTCTTCTGGCCTATGACTAGTAGAACTAAAAAAATCTGTTGGACTAGTTGTGTTCTAAAATTGCAAGCTGTATGGAAATACAGACATAAGAATTCTTATATAACTCCTGTCTCTGTAAAAGTCACACCTCTCCATGCAGCCATCAATTGGTTACAAAATATAGGTCTGTAAACATCAACAATTTCAAAGCAATATTGGCTCAGATGTCACTAGTCATAATGAGATCTGAGATCATGAGAAAAGTTTTAATATGGATTCAATGTTAGTTTATCCATGATAATCTAATACAATGAGTTTTGTTTTAACAATTACAATGACACAACTGGTGAATAATGAAATTAGCTTTTGAACATCATGTAATGAATCATTCCCATCATGCTGTCAACATAATCATTACATATGAAACAGATATTGAAGTAACAAGATTGGTTGGTTTGACTGGCTTTCAATCTGACTTTTGAGTTTGAAGAATAATTTTAACAAAACTTTTCATATCATATACTATTTAACTAGTTAAATGTAAGCATATGCCAAATTAACCCTCAATATCAGCTGTCTACAGGAATATCTTGATGATTCTGATTGAATGATGAAATTTATGTTTCAAGAAATGTCATAACTGTCTTTTTATTTTAGAAAAGGTGTCATGAAAAAATCGATCAGCAATCAAATTTTATGCTATGTATCCAACAAAATCTCCCCAAAAACCTGAAAAACCAAGAGCTAATTTCTACCTCAGTTCATTATACTTGAAAATTAAAAATAATAAAAAAAAAATAACATGTAATACCTCTAGACTTGGTTTTGAGGATGAAATTAATCTGCGACTTGGCATAGTGGTTCGTCGTAATGATCTCCGTCTCCGACTACCAGGACTCTCAGGACGAACCCCAGTTGTGTTTTTCTTCCCCCCCTTCAGCATTGCTTCTAACTTCTCTTTCTTCCTACTGATGTCTTCTCTCTGCTGCCTAGGGACAAAATAATATATCCTTGCATTTCAATCAAAAATTCATTTCTTTAGTGTACCAGCAAACATATGAAAAAACAATGTAAATTATTCTTACATAACCAACCACCTCAAAATTACATACCCGCTCTCAACATGTTCTCATAATGCTGATCTCTGGAAAAGATCTTTTTGATATGTCAATCAACCATGCTTAGCATCTATTTATCTAACAATGGTCAATGGGAGGGCTATCTGTTTAGGCCTTGTGTCAGTAGTTGCATCATGTGACATAATGTGGGACATGCGAGATATATTTCTACAACTTCGACTAAAACAGGAAATAAATCATAATTGTAAACCAAAATATCTCAGAAAGTATTTTTTCGATTTTGTTCAAATTTTGCAGATGACCCCCTTTTTATTCAAGTGAAAAGTCCATATAAATCTATATTTCTTGGTCCATCAGAAATGGCTTTCTGAAGCAATTAAGTAAGAGTTGGGCTTGGGGCAAAAATTATTTGGAAAATCCATAGATATCAACAATTTTATAAACACCATGTACATTGTTCTCCCTTTCACCAAGCAATAATCTCTGTGAAGTAAAGGTATCCTCATAAGAAGCATGACCTTCAATGAGGGGTACAACAAGGTAAAATGTAATGCTGTTCCTTTTTTTTTTCTGATGGTGTTCATACTTAAATTTTGGCATAGCGCTATCTCATGAAATAGGGATGGTGGATGGTTGAAGAAATTTTACTCAGTGATCTATTTTTCAGCATTTTCATAAGTCTCCACATTACTATGACATTTATATGCAGCACAAATTTGTCACCAGATTTTTGCACAAAAGCTGTTTGTTGCAACATCCTTACCTGCTTTAAATTACCTGTTTTAAGTGGTACAAAAATTGATGCCATGATTGAGATGATGAAAGTACATTTTTTATTTACATTTTTTATAATGAAAACAGAATGTATATTTTGTCCATTAGAGCTTGCAATAGTAAAGATCACCTCTTCTAACATGTCAATTTTTCTTATGAGATCATAGAATTTTATTCCATTTTGATACTCCAGATGATTAAATAAGACCTGAATTAAGGGACAACTTATCATTTTGAAGCCAGATTTTAAATAATCTTATGGATGGTTTCTTATTATAGGAACCAATGGACAAGTTTTCCTATCAATCTTATATACTGATGACAAAAATAGAGGACATTTTCTTTTAATACATTAATACCAGATATATTTCATCATGTGGTACATAAAAACCCATGATATTTCAATGAGTGGCAAAACCACAACTTAAAATATATTGTTTTCTGTACAAGATAAAACATATCTGGTATCTACACAGCAAAAAAAATGTTCTTTTTATAATATACCAGAATTGCTCTGGAATGAAATCTAAGAAGAGTCAATTAACTCTACAGCAAACCACCCCCACCCACATTTTGGTAAATTCATCTCACTTTCATATCCTGATCATACAAAAATCATCAGTTTACGAAAGTGGTTGACTTGGGATGCTTTAATCTGCTGCAATAAATTACAATTTTGATATTTTGTACACATAAGGCAAGTCCAGTTCAGCAAATACATTATATAAACTTTTTTAAATTCATGCCAAGGTAGTTAGGGAAATAACTTCATAGTGATGTGAATGATACAGCTGAATTTCTTCTGTGAACTTCTTCTGCAAAAAAATATTATCCATGCCTGAAAGGTAAATGCAGTTTTGTTCTAGCTCACAAAGTGCACATTTTCTGGCTCTAAGTATAAATTCTGTTGTCACACACAGTACAGCATCGCATAGAATGATGAGAACTCTTGTATTTTCGTATGTGAAAACATAAGAATATATTTATTACATGTGAAAATATTGGAATGAAAACATATGAAAAAAATTTCTCCATTAATTTTCTATATTTCACACCTAAGTACATAATACATTTTGTGTAGTTTTTATTCGTTTAATGCAGACCAAGTAAAAAAAAGTCTCATCTGGATTGCCTACCTGGCCATTTCACTCCTGGCTTTGAAAGCAGCAGTTTCCTGGAACAATGTACCACTACTGTGGAAGTATTTATCATACTTCTCACAGCCAGCAATGGGGTAGATTCTGCGGAAGTTGCCCATGTGATTGTTCTCATACTTTTCAAGTGACTCTACATATTGTTGCTGGGCCATCTCAAGCTCCTCTCTGCAAAAGTCATGCTTTCATCACTAACAGAATCTTCATTATACGGGTACTGCCAATTCATTAGAAAATGACTTATATTTTATAATTTCACATAGTGAATAAAAAAAGTGATACACTGGTGAGCAGTCCAATCTAGACATTCTCTGTTAAGACTGCACTCCAGTCTAATAGATCTGAGGTCATTTTGGGGGTAGGAATGCATTACAACGAAAAAAAAGTGTTTCTTAAAATGCATCAGAAAAAATATAAATGTAAAAAATAAGCTAGAATTATGTCTATAAGTTTTACAAAACATACCAACCTTTGGCTTTTTTTAATGAGTCATCACCCAAAAACCTTGGATACATGGATCATATTACCCTGAATGACTTCTGACCTTTGAAACTCTTGAAACTTAAAAAACAAGCATGGTCAAAATGGCAGTCAAAGTGTTGATCGATATATCACTAGTCACAACATAACTGTCTTAGCCATGCACACTCTTGGCAGAAATTACATCAAATGTGGGCAGGGATTAATGATGTACATTGTTTGGGCCAGTAGTAACACTTTATCATGCAATATCACATGACACAAGCATTTAAATTTCATCTATTGTCACAAAGTTATGGCCACCAATTTTTCTTCAATTCACACTGCCATACCTTGTCCATTAAAGTGTGGCTGAGACCTTTTAGGCTATGCAGATGAAGAATCGTAAGATACAACAGTGTGTTGTCCAATGAAAGTGCATGTCACTCTTCACACATATCAAGTTTGGTTTTGCAGGTTCAGCTCCATTTTTTTAGCACATGATAGGCTATACATGGCAGCCAGTTTACTTAGTGGAGGAAGAACCTGGGAAGACACCAGAAAGAACCACCAATGCAAAAGAAGCTACTGCTAAGCTTTCTCACAAACACAAGTTGGCTGAGTCAAGACTCAAACTCATGCAGATAGAGGTGAGATAGGAGTAATCTACAAAGGTGAATGCCTTAGACCATTTAGCCACCTAGGGCCTGACAAAAATTTAAGAATGTGCTTCAACCTGTTAATCACTTTTCTTTCGGTAACATTAAAAAGTGAAGTTAATGTGAAGATTTGGTGCTGCTATTACTTGTTAAGTCTAATTATATCTAATAAAATACATGGAAGTTGAGGTGTTGTACATGCATACATACATACATACAGACAGACATACATACAAACATACATATGTACATACATACATACATACATACATACATGTGTAAGTACATACATGTGTACATACATACATACATACATACATACATACATATATACATCTCCTACACACAATTATCTATTCAATGGAGGGAACATTTTTAATTCATATGATAAAAAACAAATAACACATTTAAAAGGGGTGGATCAATTTAGCCATTAAAAATTCAACACAAATGTAAAGAATAGATTATCTTCATATCTCAACCTGGTTTCTTTTTTGTTGCCTTTTCCAAGAAGTCTGTCCTTTATTCTTCGTCTCTCTTCCTCTATGCATTTTCGCCTGTCACAAGCACCAAAGTTGACTAAATGAAGAGTATCATAGATCAAAGCACCCTTAATTTCCTTGTCCAAATCTGAATCTGTGGTAAAACTGGGAGAGTGATTCACCTAGAAAATACATGCAAAAAGCCCTGGATAACAGCTGATAAATCTCACCTGCAAACATATATCACCTAGAAGATAAAATCTCACCTGGAAGGTGCAGTTTGCAGTTGGACTCGTCTTATAAGCTGGTATATATAATAATAAATAGAATTCAACCACTATACAATACTACAATAATGAAAAACCAACTTAGAAGGCAAATGGTTGGAAATAAAGATGAATTCTGATGGATATACATTGACATAAGTGATGCAATGTTGATTGTATGGCAGTGAAAGTTTACAATGATTGATATGTACTATACATGTAGCCACCAAGTGGTGATGAGGGGATGTAATTACAATGGTATCATGAAAGAGTTTCTTTCCATAGATGCTATTTTTATTTTCCATATTATATACAGACAAGAAAGACAATTCTTTCATCTTTCCAGGAGGGCTGGATTCACGAGGTAGTGGAATTTAAATACAAATGTAATTGTCATCTGGTAATGTATTTTATGGACAAACAAAATTCAAATAGTATCCACAACCACACCATTACTATATCATGGACTATGTTATACTAAGGTGCTATACAGTGATGAACCATTATTCTTGTGTGAAAAAACCATCTGATACGGTTAACAATAGTATAGAAAGACTCCATCACCTTTCCCTCAATTTGAACAACAGTAAGATTACATTAATGTATTTACCAATGTTTAAAAACCAACTATAGATGACACAGACCCAGATCTGATGCCACATAATATTCTGGCATATCAGGACCTACCATATATACTTGCTTATAAGATGACTCCAACTGCAAACTGCACAGACACAAATCTGCCATTGCATAATGTGTTGGCAGATCTGGGTGCAGTTTTGTTTGGAGCAATCAGTAGAACAAACAACATAGAACTTGACTGGCACGCACATTATGCAATAGCAGATCAGGATCTTTGTTGATTGCAGTTGACTCAACTTATAAGCGAGTATATACGGTATGCTATTATAGGTGGGATGAATAGACTCTGATCTGCTGGCACATAATGGTATGAGTTTATAATACTCTGAGCTGGGTGAGAATTATATACAAGAAACTAAAAGTGTGCTCATATTTCCTGAATGCTTCTGCTAACAGTGCAAACTTCGAAGTCAAACATGGACTTTAACTCCATAAAATTGTGCCAGACAACATTAAAAATCAAGCTTGATCTTAAAACCCTCAAATCCAATAACTTGATCTCAAAACCCTTACACCAAAATTGATTTGAATCCCTAATGTCATTCCAAGTCATTAAAAAGTAATTTAAAGTCGAAATTCTAAGTCAAACAGGTATCACAACTCCACACAATTCTGTCATGAAAATGATTAAAATTGAACTTGATATAGGTCTTTTATTACATAAAACTCAATTCAAAAATCTAACTTGATTTCAATCCATTAAGTCTTTCAAAAGTTCTTGAGTGGAAACAAAACTGAAGTGCTAAGTTCTTGGTCAAACTGGGCCTTGACTCCATAAAATTTTGCTGGAAAATTATGAAAACCAAACTTGATATAGGTCTTCTTAATGAAAAACCAAACTAAATAAGACTTTGAAAACTAAAATGTCTTCCATAATGTTCCTGAGAGGAAATGAAACTGAAGGACAAAGTTCTAAGTCAAACTGGGGCAATAGGTCCACTGAAGTTTGGCAAAAAAATACAGAAAATCAAATCTGGCCTAGGTGTGTCTTCTTATAAAGCCTATAACAAATCTGATTTAAATCCATTAAATTCTTCAAAAGTTCTTGAGTGGAAACAAAATTACCATCTCTACTCTCCTACAAGTTGAATCCAACTGCAAACAACAAAGAGCCAGACCTGCTGTAACATAATGAGTCTGCAGATCAGAGTCTATGTTGTTTGTTAAAATTGATTACTTTTAACAAACTGCACAGATCTAGATATGCCAGCACATTATGTGAGGGCAGATCTGGATCTGTACAGCTTGCAGTTAGACTTATCTTATAAGTGAGTATATACGGTAATGACAGACATGATATGAAATGATATGATGGGAAGGACAGACATGGTTAAAACTATATACCCCCTCTTTAGATATGGCAGGGCATAAATATTGTACTTTTGTACTAATAAAAATATAGTGAATACAAATGTTTTTACCTACCTCTAACACATGGGCTCTAAGCTTCCTGTCCAGTATGATATCAAATCCTAGGATCTCGAAGCAAGCACTGCCTTTTACATGGTTAGGGAAACATGTGCGGTAGTTGTGTTTGAGAACAGAATGTGCAGAAATGACTGTCTTGATAGCAACATCGTCAATGTCTGCCCACATTTTATCTACATCAAACCCTTTTTCTTGAAGATACCTGCATATTGTACTTATCTTCCTGAATAGATATAAAAATATTACAAAAATGTATAAAAAAATTATGTCCCATAAAGATCAAAACTGTACCATATGTACTCCAAAGCATACAACGCAAAAATAACAATGACAATTTAACAATAAATGAACAATATATCATATAGCTAACATATTAGTTGAGTCCACCTGCAAACAACATAGGCCCTAATCTGCCAGTACATAATGTGCTGGTAGATCAGGGTCAACATTTGTCCTGCTGATTATTCCTAACTAACTGCATAGACCCAAATCTGCTGGTGCATGTGATGGCAGATCTGGATCTGTGCACTTTGCAGCTGGACTCAACTTATAAGCATGTTTATATGGTATTTACTGGTAAACATAACTGGAGTTAAATACCTTGCAAAGAGATCTGTCATGACAGTTGATTCAGGCAGGTCTGAACTGGATTCAAACCTGTTACACTGGTTGTGAGATTAAGCTAACAACTATGTCATGATGTGGAAGATGGAAACATTTTTGCAAAATACTACTCAAAAATATGCATCAACAAAGAAAAACTAGTGTAAAGTAGAACCAAAGTTTGGTTAGTGTACATTGAATAGGAATAAAGATACAGAAAAAGTAAGAAACAAATGACTGAAAATACAATTTTGCATATAATTTAGTTAAGATGCATCCAAATACCAATTTTCATGAGTGTAGATGAAATAGGGTCCAAGATACTGAGGGTATAACAAATGAACAGCTGAAAATACATGAGTCACTCAAGCATGACATTTAGGCCATAGCAAACTATTTTTGGTATTGGTGAATTACTTTCTATCTAATGCACCCACCTACCAATTGTCATATGTGTTGAGTGAAATGGGTTGCATGGTATTATGGATGTAACAAATGATTAGCTAATGACTTTAAGTAATTCAAGCAAGGAAATTAGGTCTAACTAACCTAGGTTAAATAAGACTCAGTTACTCACCTTTACATGCATCCAGATATCAATTTCGATATGTGTTTGTGAAATATGGTCCAACATATTAAGGGTGTATAGAACAGATACCTAAAAATAAAAAAATCACTCAAACAAGGAAAATGGGTCACAGTGACCTCATTTTTATATGGTTGAGTTCCTCTCCTTGAGATGCATCCATGTACCAATTTTCATGAGTGTAGGTGAACTAGGGTCTAAGATACTGATAGATCATGAACATATGGCTAAAATTAAGTCACTCATGTATGAACCCTGTAACCTAGTTTTGAACTACATACCAATTTTCATGTGTAAGTGAAACAGTGTCCAAGATATTGAGGGCATAAGGAACAAATGAACACATGTTTCTTATGTAATTTTTTTTTAATATGTTTTACAATCTGTGTTGTATGACCCTACCTAACTAAATATATTTTTTACAAATTCTGAATATACTGCAAAATTATTTTGATATGCTATTAATAGAGAATAGGTAATGATTTAATACTGAACCTATAAAACAAGCTTAATAGTTTACAGCTTTTATGATCCCAAGGAAGCAAAATCCGAAATATTTCAATGAGTTTCATCAATTCAATATTAAATTATTACCCATTTGAGATTCTGTTTATCACACAGCTTTTATTTAGAGTGGAAAGAAAGAGAAAGAAGAATAAATAATTTTTTGGCATTTCATTTGGACTCTCTGATGCTATACCTTTCAATTTTTTTGTGTGAAACAGTTCTTGTTCACCATAAAGCAGTACTGAACAATTTGATAAAAATAACATTTATAAATATAATTTTTAACAAATAACAATTAGAAGTGCAATTGTCCTTTTAATCAATAGATAGTTTGTCACAGACAGGATAATTTTTCAAGACTGGACTGCTGCTGAAAATTTCTTGATGTTGTTACATCATTCACTTGGATAGATCAGCTTTAGTAGTTGAAGCATCATAAACATGGATTTGTATGTGGCTCTTTAGAACATTTCCACAAGAAGGTGAATCAAAACCACCATGGACAGTCACTATATATGCAATACTGGACTTGGCAGAAGAAACAGCATTCCAGTTTTTAGATATTTCTCTGAAGGGAATATAACTGGATGCAAAAACTGTTGCTGAGAATTGAGATTTGCTTGCGCTGGTTTACAGTCATTTGGGTGTAGTTATTAACTGACTGGGTATTTTCATGAACAAATATTTGCAATATTTGATTTGGAGGAAAGCAGTGATAATTCATTTTCTGGATTTAATGTTGTCAAGTGCTGTGGTTTGATAACTTTTGGTCAGTCAGGAGAATAGCATTTGTTGACATTTTCTTTATAATAAAGGTGAGTTTATTTATTCCTATGGGCTGACATTTAAACAATGCTTGTTCTTGGGGGGCGGGCAGGGTGAGACCCATATCATGTGTTAGTTACTATGCAGAAGGGTGAGTCTGCATTGCAGAAGGCCATCAGACAATTTCCACATGTAAACCATAGATCCTTACTGGGCGGTGTGCTGGGTTTTCTTGATTTTGCCACAATTTGGGTTTAATAACTGGCATATCTTGTGTGATTAGACCTGTTCTCTTTTTTATTTAGCCTTTCAGAAAATTCCAGGTAGGTCTGACCACTGGAGTCTTATTTTCTTGTACTTCCCCCAACACATAAGTCTATGTTCTGGGACCCTCTCAGACTGAAGTGTATTGTTTTGAAAGATCTGAGTATGTTGATCAGGCTTTCAAGTGTTGCATCACCTAGATGGTCAGATTTCCATAAAATTTCAATTTCAACTTTAGTTGGCTCTGCTTTTCTGGGCAAATTGCCCTTTTCTTCACACTTTAGCTGCCTTTGTTTGCTTTTGATAACCTGGCATGATAGCAAATTCAAGTCATGAGTGCAAACTGATGGGATTATCACATTTGCAAAGTTTTCTTTCGCAGCTTAAAAAACCCCAAAGATTGAATATGGTTCATAGTTTGATCCAGTGCTCCATTTTAGCTAATAAAAATCTTGCACAGGAGATTGGATAGTTTCCTGGTAGAATTTGATGAATCTCCCCATTTTCATTTATCTCAGATTTTTGTGAGGAAGTCTTAAGCAGCTTTATATGATACAAGATTTTACTTTAAGTATTCTTGTTCGACTGCTTGGTAATAATATCATCTCTGTCTGAATCACTGACTGGTTTAATTCTTGAACTAGGCTTGCCTGCATTATACTTGTTCACTTTCCAGACAATGGATGGTTTTTTCATCAGCATCTGCTGTTGTGGCTCAGCTTTAGGTGTGGTTAGAGGAACCATTGTGTGACTCTGATCTGCTGGAATCATTGATTCTGTGCTGTTGCCATAAGACCTCACTTGATAGTAGAAAACTACTTGCTCTCTGCTATGTGTTTCTATAACCATAACATTTTTATCGCCTGTGTCCACTCTGGATATACAGGGTCCAATTTTGATAGCATATAGTTGTAAAATAAAGTAGTGTCCATAGATGGGGCAATGAATATTTTCATAGCTGCAGTCAATCAATAATGAAAATACTGCCAAAAGATTTCATGGGCTTATTTGGATCAATCAGATTCGCAAAAAATGATATGTTAACATGCTGACATATAAAAAAATAAACCACAAGCACTTTATGTAAAGTATGCCATAACATGATTTTTATTGAATAAAATCAGTACGTTCATCTTGCAGATAAAATTTAAAATGAAATTTATGAAACTCATTTAACAGTTTCAAACATTTGCTTACAAATGCTTGCTAAATATAGAAATCACTGAATGGCTTCATAAATTTCATTGGAAATGAGTACTCATTCAAAATCCCCTAAATACAAAACCTATATTGTATAGAAGATGTATACAGGTGTTTTTACTATACTCAAGAGACCACTTTACTATGACAGGGTCGACTTCACAGTGTTACTTTTCATCTAAGATATGTGAAATGTACCGTGTTTGACAAAATTGTACTAACTAACCTTTTGCTCCCTGCCTCATCATCTCTGATAAAATCTTCACTGTTCTTATTAATGGCATAGTTGGTTAGGTGCATGAATACATTATCCTAAAACAAAGGAAGGGATGAAATGAACATATTAATTATTGCCTAATTTCCATAAATTCTTATGACTTGAAATTTAAATTATGGTAAAATCTGCATACACAGCAAGGCTACACTGACAGATTTATTACATCGGTAACAAAGCTTTTGGAAATAAAATCAATTATTGATTACTGTTTTTGGAGCAATCAGTAATTTGAAACGAACTATATAATTCTGATGGAACATTTTTTAAGTGCAAAAACAGGTTTAAATTGTGTCAAATTCTTAAATCTTTCTGACCCAAGCTTTCTTCTAGCTGGCACATATTTCTTTGTTATATTTCAAGGCTTGAAAACATTCCTGGAAAATACATAAACAAGTGGGTTTTGTTACACATGCCTTTAATTCCTTTTCACAAGAAATTAAACAGTGGGTAGCTATCATCAACGTCTTTTAATTTATGTTTTTTTTTAAAACAAATTTAATTGATAAATGTCATCAATAATTTTCAGCAGAAAGAGAGGTTTGTAAAAGTGACAATCTAACCAGCCTATAATTCTCAAAACAGACTATTTCCAATGTACTTTAAGTTCAATATCATTTCTTGGTCAAGTATTAGTTAGTGGCGAGGAAAGATGTACATGTATTTTTATTCTTCAATCATCCGATTGATCATGGCTCATTGTACATGTGTGATTTTATGACAATGATTGTGATGAAACAACAGATTTGCATGTGCTGCATGAATGCATTTAACAAATTACATTTTGTATATATGTGGTAAACAATTTAGGTAATAAACAAATGATTATATGAATAATGATGCAACATATTACAGTTTCCTGTAAGCAAATGTGTACTGGAATACTTGAAACTGACTTTAAACCCCTGCATGCAAATGTATACTGGAATACTTGAAACTGACTTTAAACCCCTGCATGCAAATGTGTACAGGAACATTTGAAACAGATTTTAAAACCCTGCATGCAAATGTATACTGGAATACTTGGGACAGGCTATAAAATCTTGAGTTCAAGTTCTTCTTGAATTCTAATCCTGACAAACATTTACGCACAACAAAAATGCATACAATTCCTATATACAATGCATCTAAAATGTACACATTTCTTATAGACAGTACATCTAAAATAGCAAGTGCTAACTTACAGTATTGTTACTGCTTGGCTCTGAATACTTGGCAGTGGCAAATCTGGCAAGTCCATCCTTGAAGACAAATATCCTCAAGGGGTCACAAGATGTCACTAATACATATACTCTCAGGTCAAACTTGAAACCGTCTATAAGAAAAGGCTGAAATTAGGAAAGAAGAAAGTTATTTATGATGGTTAAGATCATCATACTGTGTTTTAACATGTTAATGTATGTCTACAAAAATGCTGATAAGAGTTTGTATACAGTCATACTGTGTTTTAACATGTTGATGTATGTCTACAAAAATGCTGATGAGAGTTTTACACTGTCATTCTGTGTTTTAACATGTATTTGTATGTCAACAAAAATGGCAGTAAGAGTTTTATACTGTTACTAGAGAAAGAGTTTAACTGACTTAATATGCAGATCAAAACTATTTTTTTCTTAAGCCCAATACAAGTGAAGGCTGATTCCAGTGTGCACAAATTTTATTTAAACAATTTAAAATTGTTATTATTAAAGATAGATCCACCTTCTCACTGATTTTTCAAAAAGTTGGATTAATTTGGAATCAGTAAAATTAAATCAATAAAATCTAGCAGACTGTACATAATCATGCATTTAGATTTAGATTCAAATTATAATTTACATGCATCCTATGTAAACTTGACAAAAATAGTTTTCACATAAAGTGATCTGCTAATTAAGCCAACAATTAAACAAGCATTTGAAAATTCACTTTTACACTGTAGCAATCTATTAACTTACAGCTATTAAAAATCTATACCTTGGTGTTATAAACAGTACAGCTTAAATTTTCTAAATTATCCCAGAGAAATGCAATTTACCTATTTGTCAAGATGGACACACCAACTCAATGACATTGCAGTTTGTGTAAAATTTAACTTTTCTTTTGAAATTACTAACAGACAACAGTTATCTTGGGCTTAAAATAAACACTAAAGAAATAAAAGTTATAACAATTCATACTTCTAAATGCTAATCATTGTGAACTGTTTCTGTGACTAACAATGCTAATTCAAGGTCAGAAAAACTTACCTGTCCATCTATAACAATATACCAGTTTGAACTTACCCCTCCCCCCATAACATAAGGAACAAGTGGGCCTGAGACTGCTCACCTGGCTAACATCTGCCTAATAGGAAAATGTAAGAGCAGTTGGCCATGAATTCTGGGTCAATAGGATGCTTTCTGTAATTTTTTCCAAAGCTGTTAACTGCATCTGTTATGAAAACAATTGTCTGAAAGCTTCTTTATACATTTTTTTCATCTTCATCAGCATCATCTGTTTAACACTGAGAGGCTAGTAAACTGGCCATGTTTAATGGTGGGTTGGCATCATTTATATAAAATTCAAAGCCTTTCATGTCATAGTGCTTTCTTCTACTTTTAGAAATGTTGTTATTGTTGTTGTTGTTGTGGGGTTTAACACCATTTTTCAGTACACGATAGGCTTTACATGGCGGCCAGTATTAATGGTGGAGGAAGAACCCGGGAAAACCCCAGAAAGAACCATCGACCCACGAGAAGCTACTGGCAAGCTTTCTCACATATCCTCAATGGCCGAATCTGAGACTCGAATCCACGTAGACAGAGGTGTGATGCTTCATTAAATAAACTGAAAGCCCTTTGTGCCAGGATGCTTTCTGTCAATCTTGGTCAAATTCTGCCGAGTACAATTTGCAAGGAAGATGTTTTAATACTTGTGTACTTGAAGCGTGTGTGTGTGTGTGTGTGTGTGTGTGTGTGTGTGTGTGTGTGTGTGTGTGTGTGTGTGTGTGTGTGTGTGTGTGTGTGTGTGTGTGTGTGTGTGTGTGTGTGTGTGTGTGTGTGTGTGTGTGTGTGTGTGTGATTTGGATTTATAACATAGTTTCAACGATCCTTCAGTCATATCACTACTATGTCTGCATTGTGACAGTTTATAGTGATGCCTAGCACTGGGGCATCATGCTGCAGACATGTAGCATGATGTCCCACCCAGTCCCATTATCCTGACACCAGTCTAACACTAATCTCTTAATGCTGTGCGCAGAGTGAGGAAGCTGCTAGTACCATATTTTTGAGTCTTCAGTGTTACGTATATGTAATTTAATTACTTGTGTGTAAGTTTTAAATTCTCTTTTATTTTATTTTTATTTCATTACATGTTATTGTAATGATAACTTTATTCACTGGATTTGATATTTTTCCAGAAAATTCAGTTCAGTTCGTTTTGACCTGATAAACAGTCAGTAGTTTGAAACTTTGTATCTTTTGCTGACCTAGATTCAGAGCCAATTTCAGCTATGGAGTAAACAACTCTTTTTTTTAATTTTTGAATCTTATAGTAACATTCATTCAGTACAATCGAATTCATCCATGACAGACGTGACAGCTGGCATATAATGTTACTACGTCGCTTGAAAGGAAGTGATCACGTGACCTTATCAGGTGATCCGTTTTGCATTTCAATTAGGGTTAAAATTGATGTTTCATAGTGATTTTTGGTCAGTTGTAATTCATACCTTCAGAGCTCAATGGTATTTTTATTGTTGCCACCAGTTTGATTTGAATTTTTCTATTTTTCAGAATTAATAATTTATTTTCCCTGGAAACTTTATCCCATACTCATCAGAATTCTTGGACAAAGACATTTATTGGAAATTATTCGGAATTCTAAAGCCGGAATATTATTCTTGGTGATTCAACAAGGAACTGTTGACATGACAACACAAAGCAGGTTATAGAAGACATCATCACCTTCCATTTTAGAACTTCATCAGGATTTGAACTTTGATTCATTTAGAACTTTTTATTGATAGGACTTATATTTTTAATTATTGGATTAATTTTTGGATTTAATTCATAAACCGTAAGTCCTTTTTCATATTTTTACCCTGTTTTCTAGGAAAATAAATTATTTTGTTAAATTTTACAAAGCTTGTTGGCTTCACTCTTTTCTTTGTTACTTTTGTATGAGCCTAGACACATAACATTGGTATGACTTGGCCGGGGTTTGAACCCATGACCTCCTGCATCCAAGGTGGATGCTCTAACCACTTAGGCCATCAGAGTGGTCTTTTTGACTTGTAGCAATGCAGCTATATTTGATGGCAGATCATCTTCATTTGTATAAATATGAATGCCCTTGATGGGTATTTTTATTGAAATTTGATCAAATTTTGTCGAGTAGTGTTTAAGATGTTTTTATTTATGGCAGTCATATTTGATAGATCAGCAACGTTTTGTATAAATTTGTAAAATTCCTTCATGCCATGATGTTGTCTGTTAAATTTGGTATAATCCTGCTGAGCAGTGTTTGAGAAGTTCCCTCAAATTATTTTCTAGTTTTATTAATGGTAGCCATATTTGATAGTGGATATGCATGATTTTGAGAAATCTGAAAGCCATTCATGCCTGTATGCTCTTTGTCATTATTAATTAATTTGATCATATTGCGCTAAATAGTTTTTTGGAAGTTCTTTAAAAAAGTATAATACATGTACTAACAGTGGCCATATTTGATGGTGGATAGGCTTCATTTTTGTAGAAACTTAAGAGGATTGACACCAGAATGCTACCTGTGAAATCTGGTTGGATTCTGTTGAGAAGCTTTGGAAAAGAATATCAAAGTGTTGATGGACTATTGCTGTTGTTGTTGTTATAGGGTTTAATGCCATTTTGCAGCACAAATAGGCTATACATGGTGGCCAGAACAAATGGTAGAGGATTCAAACCCGGGAAAACCCCAGAAAGAACCACCGACCCACAAAGCTACTGGCTTTCTCACATACCCACACTGGCCAAGCCCAAGACTTATTGATGGACTACACACCACCCATGGACACAAGATATATGAATGACCATACTGAAAGCTCATTTAGCCATACTGCCTGGTGTGGTAAAAATTGTAAGCATACCAATTTTGAAATGCAGCAACATACTTTTGCTGCTATTGAAAGGGTGGAAGATGTCAATTTATCAATTATCTTTGGAAAATGTAGTTTTTGGGGGGAGTAAAACTAATTTTAATTATGTAATGTTTACCTGCCACTATTATTAAGCTTTCACCTTTCTGCATGGAAAGACCTTGTCCATGCTAGATGCACCAAGTCCCCGTTTTAGAGGTTTCTTAGAACATCTGCATTGACCCAGTCTAATCTCAGCTTGTACTCTATAGAGTGCCCTTGTTCTTGTCAGGACATGTGGCTAATGAAGGACATCAGTGCAGGGTGGGAGAAAGGCATCAAATAGTGACAGGTAAGTATTACATAATTAAAATCAGTTTTCCTGCCCTCCCTCCCAACTACATTTTAATGTCAGTAATAGTTTACCAGTCATTATTATTAAGCTTAATTTATCAGTAAGGAGGGTGGCTAATGAACTATCAGAAGAGCCAAATGTGGAAAAATTACTCACCTTCTAGTCATAGCAGTTAACTATAGTGATATGTGACAGTTGTCTGGTTGCAGATTGTGCACCAATGATCAGACCCGGAGAGAAAATACCTGGGCTCAGGTTTGTTAATGACCAAAGGCAGGAGGAAGAGAAGGCAGTTTGTGAGCAGTCTTCATAATACTGTCTAAAGCTGAATGGTTCAAATATGCCCAGGAATAGCAGTAGCCCTGCTTTCAGTGGCTTTGACCTTCATGAACGATAGGTCTCATTTGATGAGACACTTAAGCTCTCTTGATGGTGAACAAAATCCATCAAGAGATAGTGGGTGCTGAAATATCAGCTGAATCCCCTTAAGGGGACAAAAAGCATTTTCCTACCCTTCCTTCTCCCTTAGCAGATGCTAAATAGAATTTAAATGATGTCATAATTAGGTGAAAAAGTCGATCATGATCATCCCCAGCACAGGGCATTTCAATAGGGGATGGAAATACTGATGGAGTTTGGTTTTTTGGCAAGGAAACTAGGCTGACATAAACAGGGAAATGGAGTCATAATTCCCATTGAAGTGTAAACATCCTTCCTCAATTAATAAAGCAAGTTGTTTGCTTCTCTGAGCTGACACAAGGGCCAGAAGAAGGTTTAAAGCATAAGATTTTCAAAAGAAGACTCTCTCAAAGGTTTATAAGGTGTTTTTCTCCATGCCCATAAAACAAACAAAAGGTTCTATTTTGGTGTCGATGAGCGAGATGCTGGTCTCTGAAGCTCAAATACTTGATAAGACCCAATAAGTGAGGATCTGCACCAATGGACTGACCTTTGGAAAATTTAAGAGTGTTTGAAAGGGCAGCCCAATAACCTTTGATTGTAGAGGCTGAACAAGATCTTTCCATAAAAAGGAAGAGAAGAACATCTGCTACTGCAGCACCAGAGGGTTGGCAAGGATTAATGTAACCTTTGATTGTAGAGGCTGAATAAGATCTCTCCATAAAAAGGAAGAGAACATCTGCTACTGCAGCACTAGAGGGTCAGCAAGGATTAATGTGTTTCCTAGAACACCAATCACAGAAGAATTCAATTTTGCATCATAGATCTTGGATGTAGAACATTGCCGGGATTCTACAATGCAGTCATCAACTTTGCTCGAAAAACTTTGCCTGGTGGATCCATTGTTTGAGATGAACCAAGTGTGAAGACAGAGGATCTGGGAATTGGTGTGAACTAGAATACCTCTCTGTGGTGAGAGAAGATTCCCTCATGGAGGTAATACCCTTGGTGTGTAGATCAACAGGTTGAGTGAGTAAGTGAGTCACTGAACCATGACCTTCAAGGCCACAGAGATGTAATCAGGATGATCCATGCAGTGGACATTGTGATCTTGTGCAATACTTGTGGAATCAACCTGAAGGGTGGGTATGCATAAGCTGACAGTCAATCCTAAATTAGACTGAAGGTATCCACTGCCCAGGCTGCCTGAACTGGGGTTGGGGAGCCATAAAATGGGAGCTTGTTGTAGAGTTTTGTTGCAAACAAGTCCACTAAAGGTAGTTCTCATAGACTGAACAAAGACTCTGCAACTGCTTGATGAAGAGACCATCCTGTTACAACTACATCGCCTGCTCTGGACATGCTGTCTGCCAAAATGTTTTTCTTCCCTGGAATGTGACAAACTCTGAGTGTGATCATTTCTGACTGTGCCCAAAAAAGAAGGTTGCAGACTTTCACACAGAGAGAAGGAGCATGAGTACCTGCTCGTCATCTGAGGTATGCAACCACTGATGTTTTGTCTGAAGACATCATGATGCAATGCTCTTTGATGTGTTTTATGCACCATTTTAAGGCAAAGAACAAAGTTTTCATTTCTAAATTGTTTATATCTAGAAGACTGTCTTCCTCTGACCAATGGCCATGGAGAAGTACTCATTCTGGCTCTAAATGAGCCCCCCCAACCTGAACCTGATGCATTGGTGTACAGATAGGGGTGGGGTTCTCAGGCATGCAAGGGAACTCTTCTCTGAAACATATATTGATTGTACCACAAATTTAGGTGGTACTCAAATGTCGACCCTGGAGAAATTTGAACATACATGGGATCCTTGTGGAGTTTCCAAACCGCCACCAGGAGAAACTGATGAGGATGTAAATGCAGCCTCCCTATGGATACCAGATCCTGCATGGAATTCAAGGTTCCCAGAAGGAAGAGATACAGATGAGCCAACAACAAAGTCTTGTTCTGTAATGTCCTTAAACGTTCCATGTGTTTGTGGAGTGGATATATAGGAGGGTTGGCTACTTTACTATTGTGGTTGCATGTTACATTTTGGTACAATGTTGCTGACTCAAAGTTCGATCAGGATGCATGTGGACACTGGCTGATGCAACCATTGCAAAGAACCCATTGTTGGCCCTTAAAGTCCTGAGAGGTGACAGTGGGAATGAGACTGCCAAATAAGGTCTTCGATCCCAAGGGTGCTGCCCTCAGAAGATTCAGATATTCAAGCAAAAATTTTAAAGAATCTAATGCTGCATCTCAACATAGATGAAAAGGTCCACTGACAATGCCATTGCCATTGACAATGTGTGTTGTGAAGTTTTCACCACAGCCTCCAACAGTCGTTGCAAGGCTATGGGTGATAATGATTCTTACTGAAGGAAGCTGCTGAAAACAGGTAAGCATCTGTAGCTATGGTCACTAGTGACCTGGCCTTTAAGCCCCTAAGATTTAAAGCTTGTAAAGCTTTAACTGAGAGGCGAGCAAAAGAACCTTCCTGAATGTCAACTTGTGAAGCTTTGGCATCCAAGTGGTGGTGGTGGGGAATTTGTTCAATGGCGAGGCAGGTCAATGGACCTTATAGATAAAGGCTGAAAGTAAGGGACTCAATGTAGCAATGGGGACAGACCACACTTTATTCTGTCTTGCAGCTTCTTGACCTTTGGTCAGCCATTTCGCAAATTCACTAACCACTGAAGAGAGATGAAGTAGCAGCAAGTCAGGTCTGGGCATTGCTCCAGACAGTTTCTCTAAACAAGAGAGAATCTTAGTGTCACTTGAACACTTTAGTTTTTGGCACATGTCAGGGGGAAGAAGGCAGTAGACTTCGTTTACAGCCATGTCGAATGACCAAGTGTCCTCCTCCTTAACCACATGGGACAATGTCGGTGAGGGATCTGGAGAACTTTGAAGGGTAGAGTATAAACTTTGAACGTAGGAGTATACCCTGTCCTCCAGAATTTCAGTAAATTCTTAAGAATCTACTAGAATTGACAAGGCATCATCTTCCTGTTCCAAAGCTTGGTGGGAAATAGGAGAAATGTAGCCGGAATGATCCCTCTGTGGGAAAAGTCTGAAAATGGGGACATATCTATTCTACATTTCAGCACAGGAAGCAACAGAATTATTGTCCTCAATCGGTCTCATGTCAGGAGAGTTAGAATTCTTCTCATCTTTCTTTGGTCTCTTAGAGGGAGGGGAATTAACCCTCACCTCCCTTGACGACTTTTCCAGCAGAACTTGTGATGGTCACTGGACCTCATCACTCATATATGCAGTTGGCCACATAAACAACATTTAAGGTAGAGGTTGTTCCCTCCCTGGAGGGGGGAAGTTCCATATACCAAAGGGATGGAAATGAAATGGTAAAAGAACAATTTCCAAGCCCAGAAACATGTCTAAATGCATGCCCTGTAACTGTGGTGTGACAACTAGGTAATGCAGCAAAAGAGAGGTATTCAAACCTATCCCTATTGCTAGGCCAAGATTCTACATGTCTAGTGGACCTGTCTGGTCTGTTTGTAACTGGTGATAAGTGGCTGGTCAATGACCTGTTACATCTGGCAATCTAGATTTGAGAAAACTTTCCTCAGAACTTGGAAAGTTTGTGCAATGGCTAAACTCTTCACTGACCTTGAATACCATGGAGATCTTGTCCCTCCCCTGAAGGGAAGATACAAGGATTCTCCAAATTTGGGCTCAATGTAACCCACACCAGGAGTAATACTGTTATTGCTTGTGGGATGGAGCTACTCTGCCCTCCCACAGTTGACGGGGTGCACTCACACCCATCAAGTTGTTTGCCCTTAGTGATAGAGACTGCTTTCGCTTTAGAAGACACACCATCATGCCTTGGGAAGGTGCAATCTCACATGTAGTAACACTATTTCTCTCCTGTAAGATGCTATCCCTCCCTGTTTTAATAGGGGAGATGCAGTCAATTCCATCTTGTTAGGGAAGTTACTGCTCCTCCCTCATTTGTTTGGGGGAAGCACTCACATCCTCTTAGAGATATCTGTTACTATCTCACAGGTAGTACCAGTATTTCTTTCTATGTGAGGTTTAATTGATCCAGAAGGGGAATAACATGCTTCCTTGCTCTTCTGATACATGTGATGACTTTCAGCAAGGTCCCAAGTGTCATCTGACCATAGGCAACACATGGGATATCTGTCCATTCATGTACATTTATGTACACAATAAACAAATTAAGTGAGTGTCCCATGGGCCTTTCCTATGCACACTCTTGCCAACTGTTTTAGACATCTGAAAAATTAACGTTCTGACAAAATAACAGAAATGATGATAATAATAACAAGGGTTGCATCAGCCTTGTTGTATCTCTTTACTACAGTTTTTATTTTTGTTAACAAAAATGTCTGAGTTTATTCAGTTATCCTGTTTACGACTTATAAACACCTGATTATCATTGTTGTGTTGGAGTAATGTTATAATAGAAAAACAATACTAAAACACTTAAGGGGCCTAGAATATATTGATAAATGACTGTTATGACATTACGTGTCATGACCACATTATTGCATTAATAAACAATAATCACAGTAATATCTAGACCCCAGTATTATAAAACTGTTGTAATTGGATAATTTTGAGAACCCAAATTAGTGAGTACTTATTATTAGCACAATGTCCCATGTTGGTTATGATAAGAGGGAATGGGTAGGTGGCTCTTCGACCAAACAATGCAAGAATGAAGATTATCAATGATACCCTTATCAAGTTTACAAATTTGATAATATGGACAGAGGCTGAAAGTTATAAGGAACTATTTATGACAAGCCCTGGTTATTAGCATGAAACCAATGAACCTGTAGACATTTTCTCTTCATAGTGTTTCAATGTGCTGACTCAATGGTCTTCCAGAAAAGAATGAGAAGGCTCTATAGGGCAAGAGCTGATGACATAGATCAGACTGGGTCGATGCACATGTTCTAAGAAATTTCTAGAACATGGAGTTATTGCATCTAGCATGGACAGATTTTTTCCATGCAGAAAGGTAAAAGCCTAATAATAGTGATATATAAGCTATTACTGACTTTAAAATAAGGATTTCTGATTAAAGGAAGTCAATTAGAAAGTAAATTATTAGTATAATAGTGACAGTCTATCAACTCATTCAACAATAACTTTGATGCCTAAGTTTCAGAAAATAAACAAGAAACTATAGTAACTGTTTAGTTACTCTTGCCGTACCTTACTCATATATACTTGACAGATCATGTGTTCATGAGGTTTGATTTCTTTGGGATTCCGGGTGACCCAGATCCCTCGACCCTGGCAGCTAGATTCTGGCTTCAGGATGTAGGTTTTGTTTTTTTTCTGCCTGGTGTAGGCTTGAAAGTCCCCATAGCTGGAAGAGAGATAACTCCATCTAAACAAAACAATGCCTCTCTTCTTTAATGTAAACAAATTGTAACTGTAATGTTTTGATTAAATATGTGTTCATGTTCCTAACTTTTTGAATAAAATTTGCTTTGAATTATTCAGCCAAAGAAATATCCCTTCCACAAGAGAAAGTTCTGATGGAATAATTAAAAAGGATACACTGCAGAAACATTATATTGACAGATGGATGAACACATAGCATTCTCTTAAAAAAAATTCTTATTACAGTTAGCTGGCACTGGCAAATGATTTACTTTACTTCGCAGAGTCTCCAGTTATCAGTTGCAAAACTTGAATTGATATTTCCTCACAGATAATGGTAAATGTAGATAATGAGTGATTTTGTTGATCTGTTAACAAAGTATAATTATGCTCAGCCATGAATGTGGAAATGGTTTATAGTGTTACCCTTGTGCATCTGTCCACACACTGCATGATGCACTGTAGTTAAGTTTTTGCATTGAGGCCAGTTTCTCATGTTTCAAGGTCATACAACTTTGTGTGTGAATGACTCATGGTAAGTGCAACACTCTTCCAGTTTCTCA
The DNA here is from genome assembly GCA_016617855.1 of Megalonaias nervosa. Lineage (NCBI taxonomy): Eukaryota > Metazoa > Mollusca > Bivalvia > Unionida > Unionidae > Megalonaias > Megalonaias nervosa. The sequence continues at coordinate 339,425 of JAECUM010092905.1, forward strand.
TGCATTATTGATGTCAAGGTCATACAACTTTGTGTGTGAATGACTCATGGTAAGTGCAACACTCTTCCAGTTTCTCATGCATTATTGATGTCAAGGTCATACAACTTTGTGTGTGAATGACTCATGGTAAGTGCAACACTCTTCCAGTTTCTCATGCATTATTGATGTCAAGGTCATACAACTTTGCTTGTGGATGCCTCATGGTGTGTGCAACACATTTCCAAAACTCAAATATGAGGTCTACACTTCAGGCTTAAGTGATTCTAGTTAAAATCTGGTATCTGGAACAGTTTCTTGTGCAGTTTTCTTGGCTGGAATTTATGACAGATTTCAATATATAAAATTGTTAATTCCTCTAAATTTGTAACAGTCTATACCTGTTACATCCTACAGTAAGGTCTATACCTGTTACAGTAAGGTTGTGCAATGCTTGCTTGGTCATGATATAATGATATAATGATACATGTGTGGCAACATATACAACAATATGTAATATATAATTAACATGAGACAATACCTAAGATATACAAATTCCAATTTAAATAAACAAAATAACCAGTGAGGAAAACCTTGGAAATTCTTTTTCTTTAAAAATCAAACCTTATGCAAAGTATGAAATAGTACAGCACAACCTCAGTGAAAACCCCATGCTGATATGACCACTCATTCAGGAGGAGTAGTAAAAGTATGATTTTCAAAATGGCTACTCCAGTGCCCCTATAGAGCATCACCATTTGTATTTAGGACCAATTGGCCATCATAAGAAGTCTTTTGGTGAAAACCCCATGTCCATATGACTTTCTTTTCAGAAGGAATGGCAATAAGAAAACTTTCAAGATGGCCACTGTGGAAGCCAAACTGAACATTAGTTCAGCACCAATTATATTTAGGACCAACTAAACATCATAAAAAGTCTTTTAGTGAAAACCCTTTGTTGATAAAACCATCCATTCAGAAGGAGTAGCAATAACAAGATTTTCAAGATGACCATTGTGGCAGCCATACTGGATGTCCAAGTGACACAATTTTCATTTAGGACCAACCAGACCAAGGAATGAATGTGTGCATAAAGTTTCAAGGCAATAGTCCAAAATAGTTTAGAAGAAGTAGTGATAACAAACTTGTGCTAACAGATGGGCAGATAGATGACAGACAATGGACAAGAGACTATCCAATTAACTCTTCTGATCTATCACCAGTAAAACTAATACAACAACATGCCATCACCTGTTAGTCTCCCAATTACAGCTTGCTGGCAAAAACTGCACATTGATATACATTACATGTTTGCTTACAAGTTAAGTCAAACTACGAACAACAAAGATCCTGATCTGCCATAGTGTAATGCATCTGCAGATCAGGGTCTATGTTCTTTGTTCTACTGATTATTCCTAACAAACTGCACAGACCCAGATCTGCTGGCACATTATGTCAAGGCAGATCTGGGTCTATGCAATCTGCAGTTGGTCTCAACTTATAAGCAAGTATATACAGTATGCATGTTTAAAGCTTTCAAATTCAATATTTAGTGCTCATTATTTTCTTTTAAAAAGATAAATTGCTAAACAGCAATATTCTTGCTAACTTGTAGATCATGTGGCGAGTCCCAGATTAGTGACCTATAGATAGATTACACTCAATACTGAGCTTCAGAACATGTGATTATCATCGTTGTGTAGGATAACTGGGCTAAATTTCTTTCTTTTACTTATAAACCAGTTCTTCATTGCTAGTGAAAAGGCCTTGATATAAATTTGACATGATAATCTGGATTCCATAATTCTACCTGCAACAATTAAGGCAGCCATTTATATTTTAGGGAAATTTCTGATGTCTTCTTATCTCTGATCAATCATTTACAATTCATCTAATATACTACTATGCGCCCTGAAGTCAGAAAAACTTCCAAAAAGCCTGTTTTACTAGGGGGCGACATTCCTATTGGGTGATACTATGAACTGACCATGCAAATGGCCGTTGTTTATCAAGGACATCCAAAAATGTTTGGAGTTGTGGCAGGGGCATCCAAACACAGTCCGAAATGCAGCAGAGGCACTGCAACACTTGTGACATGAGGTAGGTGCATTCAGATGTATATTCATCTGGGAAACAGTTAATATGCCTACATATCATGGTTTAAGCTATTAATTTTACTTCTGATATGAAGTGATAAGCCAGCCCACTATGCAACAGCAGATTGGATCTGCACTGCTCATAGTTAGCTATACATTATAAATAGGTAAATGCTGTATTATTTTGACTTAAGAGAGATAATGATATAATATTAAATACTGTAAGACCTCTCCATTCAATCCCTTCCAAAAAAGACCACTCCCTTAATACAAACCCATTTTGCCAGTCTTATTTACTTCATATGACAGTAAGTTTTTCTTTTGAAATCAGATCACATCCCAATTCACGCTACTTTTCTCAGATTGATCTGTAACCTCAATTGGGAATTTTCACCATTAAAATTCTGAATGTTGTCTACCTGAAGGAGTCAAAATAAACATTAAAGAGATTTTAATACTCGTAGGAACTTACTCAGCAGGAAGGCACCAAGATTTGGGGAAGATATTATACTCCTTGGGAAAGAGTTTGAACATTCTGTTCATGTTCCTGGCCAGCAGGTCCTTGCGGCAGAGCTCACTCATCCCTGGATAATGGTTGATTTTCTGAAGAATAAATGGTAATAGAGAAGTTGTTAATAAGAACAGCTCAAAGAATATCCCTACCTCTATGGCATGATTAAATCAGTATCTTTAAGGAAGTTTGAACAAACATGGAAAATTATGTCACAGTATGGCCAAGTTTCATGTGCAATGCAGATTCATCCCATGCTGCACAAACTTTTCAACTTTATGGCAACAGGTACGAAAGGTGCTGGAACTACCCAGACACAATTTTCAAGCAAAGTTAAACCCTGGAAATTAGTTCACAGTGACCAAGTTAAGTTGTGTGGCACAACTTGCAAGTCCACTGTCATAGAAGAAATGTCAAAGATGGGATACAATCATGACATGGAGAAAAGGCAGAATTAGAGATGTTGGTGATGGGGGGTGGGGGGTGTATCAAAAAGGGCAATGCTAATTACAATTTCCTCAGCAACATGTCAAACAGAGGAGCTTGTTGGGAGCCAAAGGGGCCATAATTGCTTGGAATGATGCTGTGGAATGGTGAAAATCCACTTCATTCAAGGTCCTATCAATATGATGCTGCAGATCAAATCTGTCATAAAGTGCTAGAAATCAAATTAGTTCAAACTCTTATCAACGTAAAGTTATATACTAAATTTGGTTTAAATTAAACAATCCTTAGTTATATTATGCTGCATAAACCAAAGCTAGGAGGATTGAAAATCAGGGGCTATGATTCATCTAAAATGATTCATGTGGAATGCTGAAAATGAAACTCTTTTAAGGTCTCATAATTGAAATTGAACAATCCTTTGCAATGTTGCAAAAAACCAAGGTCAGGGGAATGGGTAATCAAGGGACATAACTCCTTCCATAATGCTAAGGAATGCTCAAAACTGAAGTCATCCAAGATTTCATCAACATGAGACCACAAAGATGGTTGAAATAAAGAAATACTTGGCAAAGTTATACTGTGGAAACCAAAGTCAGGACAACATGTAACCAGGAGACATAATTCAGGTAAATGACATTGTGGAATTATGGAAACTAAATTTACTCAAGGTCTCATCAACATAAAGTAACATGCCAAATTTGATTGAAGTCAAACAAGCCTTAATAAAGTTACACTGTGGAAAGCAAAGATGATGGGTAATCAGGGACCTCTATATACTGACACAGAATGCTGGAAAACTAGCTCTTTGATGGTATCATTAATATAAAGATGGATACCAAATTTGGTTAAAAGCTGGTAATTTAAGTTGTCTTGCAGAAAGCAAATTGCTTACATGCACATAGCTGTCCAACATGATCACTATAAGACTCTGCTGAGTAAAAAGTCTTCTCAGCATGAATGTACATACTAAATCTGGTTTAAATTAAGCAATCCTTAATTACATTACACTGTGCTGCAAAAATGAAAGCTAGGGGAATTGCAAATCAAAGATAATAACTCATCAAACTAATGTTGCGGAAAGTAGAAATCAAACTCAAACAAAACCTCATTAGTATAAAGCTACATGCCCAATCTGTTTGAAATCCAACAATCCTTACTATAATATGCTTCCGAAACAAAGGTCAGGAACATTGGCAATCAGGGCCCATAAACTGTGTCAATGATGTCATGGAATGATGGAAATCAAGGTCACTTAAGGTCAAAGGTAAATATGCTAAAATGTTCGAAAAGGGGTTTAAAATAAAACATATGGTAAAACAAGAGGGCTGAGATTGCTCAGCTGGCTGACCTCAGATTAACAGCTAAATGCAAGAGCAGTTGGCCAAGAAATCTGGGTCTGTAGGAGGCTTTCTCTTGAAATTTCTTCATATGCTGTTGACTGCATACGTCATGAAAGCGATATATGTGATAGCAGATATGTACCACTTGTCCATTGTTAAAAAAAAAACATGCTATGACACTTTGTGTCAAAGTTGGTATCATCTATGCCAGGGCATGCTCTCTCAAATTTGGTCAAATTCAATTTAGCAGTATTTGAGAAGTCATTTTTGTTTCTCTACTTTTAGTAATGGTGGTCATACCTGATGACTTATTGGCATAATTGCTATAAATTTGAAAGGCTTTCATGCCAGGATGTTTTTTTTGTGGTCAGGACTGGTCAAATTCTGTGCAGCAGTTTCGGATAAATCATTTAAACATCAGCCATACCTGATGGTGGGTTGGCATCATGTGCGCACGTTTTAAAAGGTATTCGTGCCATGTTGATTTCTAGAAAGTTTTGTTCAATTCTAAACTGTTTTGGAGATGTCATTTCAAATTCTTTTTTATTTTTAGTAACTGCAGCAATAATTAATTGTTGATCAGCATCATTATATAAAACTGAAATCCCTCTAAGACAGGATGATATCTGTCAAATTTAGCCAAATTCTGTTCAGTAATTATTGAACATAATTCACTCTGATATTATTCTATTTCAAGTAATGTTGCCCATATTTGATAAGACACAGGCATCTTTTGTACAAGTTTTAAAGGTCTTTATTCCAGGATATCATCTGTCCAATAGGATGGAATTCTGTTCAGTAGTTTTGAATTAAATTTTTGTCTATTTTTTTAATGGTGGATATACCTGATGACAGATCAGCATCAGCTGAAAAATCTGACGACCCTCTATGCAAGAATGCTCTCTGTCAAATTTTGTCAAACTCAGTTAAGCGATTTGTGAGAAACTGTTTAATTTTTTTTCCCTATTTTTAGTCATGGTGGTCATATTTGATGGTAGAATAAATTTCATGTCAGGATGTTTTTGGTCTTGTTTAGACAAAATAAATTCAGCAGTTTTGGAGAACTTATTTAATGGTATTTGTAATTTTAGTAACAGTGGCTTTTCTATATTTAGTAATAGTGGCCATATTTCAGGGCAAATTGGCTTTATTTGTACATATTTTAATGTTTTTCTGCCAGGATAATCTCAAATTTATCAAATTCTGTTCTGTAGTTTTTGAGAAGTAGTAGTTTAAACAATTTTTAACTATTTTTATTAATGCTGATAACTTACTGCAGACTGGCTTTTTCTGTACAAGTGCTAAAGCCCTTTATGCCAAGATGCTCTATTCCAAATTTGCTCAATGTGGGTCCATGGAGGTTTTTCAAAAGAAGTTTTAAAATAGCAAATTGCAGATGAATGCACTGTGCATGACAGACAAAGGCCATTTCCACACATCAAAGACCACATTAAACCAACAACTCACTAATCACAAGTTCACTTAAATGGTTCTTAGTTACTAGTTGTGCCATTAATATAAAATAAATAAAGTTTAGATCTCACAATACTTAGCAGTAATTACTTACTAGACAGACAGACAGACAGCTTACTGACCTGATATTTTTTCATATCCATGACTCTCTCCAATGCAACAGAAAAATCTGTCCAGTATAATGTCCAGTCTTCATCTTCTGACACTTCTTTAAAACCAAACTTTTTGGACATTTTTCGAACTGAAAGACATTAAAAGATATGCTCAAAATTCATGTCTATCACATTTGGTTGATGCCATGGGACAGATTACTTTCAGATCTTTGAAAATCTGGTATATGTTACACCCAAATACATCTGTTGATCCCATAGCTGGGTTAGTCAAATGCATACACAGTGGTCTCCCTCTTATGCAGTCAACCTTTTCTGCAACGAAATCTTTGCCCCATAAGTAAGGTGGC